>JBBDHG010000396.1:0-514549 GCA_037951165.1 Lophius americanus
TGATGGATTTAATTTCTACCCCCCTCCCTGTTCTTTCCCTCCTCCTCAGCTGTATGTGAAATACTACGCCAGAGTGTCAGGACCAGAGCAACATGTGTAACACACACTGACGGCTTAGGGGTTTGCAGAGAAGGCACCGAAAGAGAAACAGTGGGGTGATTCGATCCGAAGCGGTGTGGATCACATGTCGGGCGTTTGGGCTTTGCTGAGGGGAGGGAGGGAGGGAGGGGGGGATGCGATGTTAGGAAGGGGGGGGGGGGGCTTGCTCAGCAAATCTGCTCAGCCTCAGGAGAGAGGTAGAGAGACATTTAGAAAAATGTAGAGAGAGAAGAATAGAGGAAGAAAAGAGCGGGAGGAATGTCAGAAATGTAATACTGAGTCATAATCAGGCTCATGTGTAGCGCGCAGGGCCGACCCAGCTGGCTTCTAACACAGCGTGCAAGAGAACTTTGAAGTGTTCACACACACACACACACACACACACACACACACACACACACACACACACACACACACACACACACACAGACACACACACACACGTACACACGCACACACACAAGGAGGAAGGCAAAATGTAAACTATGACAACCAGCTCTGCAGTTTCTTGACTCCACTGCTTTTCCTCGAGGCTCGCGCAGCAGTGGAGCAGACGTCTGGGAAGCAGCATAACTGACACTGGGCTCTGTGTGAAGATAATGAATGTTCATGTACGTGAGGATGACCACATGTGAAGACAGGGAGCAGGGGGCCGATGACATTTTCACTTCACCAGTCATCTCCCTTTTCTTAACTTCCCAACGACAGTTCCTGCCATCGCTTCCTTTAAAAACAACCGGCCGTGTTTGACGTTTGACCAATTTTCATATTTACGTGGTGAAATCTAACTCACCTTGGGTTGTTCCTCCCCCAACGCTCTCCCCTCCCCCACTTCCCTCTTTTTTGTCTCTGGCAGAGAAGGGTGAGGGGTGGAAATGTACAGGGTTATTCGTCTGCTACGCTGCTTATAACAACACACACAGACACAAGCACATTAGCACGCACAAATGTACACACACACACACATTTAAAAGCCTTGGAGCCACAGCATATTGGATCGAAGGGTCATGGACATGCACCTGCATGCCTGTAAACACACACAAACACACATACAAGCGCAGTATGTACAAGGTCAGAGGTCAAATACAATAATCTGCACCAGGGTCAGGCCCACTTAACCAAGAGGTTTACAGGCCCTTAAACCTATCAAGCCTCACACACACACACACACACACACACACACACACACAAGTGATTGTTCTGAGCCAGAGTCGATCTAATCCGCAGTAACATGACCCGCTGATTGTAAAAGCAATCTTCATTCAGTCAGAGTGGAGGGACAGGGGTGGTGATCGCCACACCTAATTTTTTAGACATAGAAATGATGGATCTTAACATGAGGACTGAATCAAACAGAGGCAAGAATAAGGTGGATCTTTTGTTCTTTATTATTGGTGATAAACAAGTTATGCTATATGGTAGCTATTTGATTAGGAAATGTTAATGAAAGGTCTGAGCCAAACGGTTTATAATGTATCTAATAATCTGAGGATTTTTTTTTTCCCGATAAATTTCCTATATTCTATTTTACCACGTGGAAATCTTATTGAGATTAAAATCTCAGTGAATTGGCCACTGAGTAAAAATAAAAAATGAAGCATATCTGAGCTCATACCAATAGATCATGAGTTCGGGTTTCACACTGCATCTTTGCCCCAGCGATAATCTTCACTCAGATATCAATCATCACTACAGGAGTTCAACAATAAAGGAGCATCACACACTACAGTGTTTTATTAGGAGCCTCATGCCAGAGGGAGAAGTGAATGTTCCGTCTCATCAACTCAAGGGAAACAAAGGGATTTCAAGAGAGAGAAAAAAAAAGTTTCTAGGAAATGAGTCTCATCTAAAAAGAAAGATAATCTTGTCTTCAAGAAAGTGAAAAATAGACCAGATTCTAGGAAATGAGGTTTGTCAAAATAGAAAAATAATCTCATGTATAGTATATTATGAGTTTGAAGAGTATATTATGGGTTTAAAGAGTAACTATATCTAACCAACACGTCTCATCTAAAGATGAGTTTGATGTTACCAGTAACAAGGTTCAACAGTGGTCTTAGCTTAATATAAATAGGGAAAAACACATTATTTTCATAATTGCAGGATAAGGATTTGCAATGGACTTCATTTAAGAATCTTCAAATGTCACTTATAATAGTTTGTTCATCTGTCCATTGTTGGACAGTTGGAGTTGCTGTTTCACATTTGTATGAAGAGAACAACAATTTTGTCTATGCAGCAAAAACAGGCATTCTAAAAAGAAGTAAATTAATCTTAAATATAATCAAATTGTTTATAATGAGGGAAAAATCTCTATCTTTCGCTTGTCTAGAATTCTTAAAACTAGCAAAAAAGTTGTGACACAATAATGGACCGTAAAACTGGACGGAAATTCCGAACAAAATTTGAGCAAGTGGAGCTTGTTATAAGCAACTCTTTTATTTAAGACAGAATTACCTAAAATTAGTATTTTAGTGTCTTGATTGAGCTGACTGGAGAAATCCGTACATTAAAGAGTCACCTGTTGCTGGTTAAATCTAGCTAAATATAATTATTTTTCAGATGGGTCCTCCACCCGCCCGCTGAGATGATTTCAGAAACTACTGGGTGGCATCTTTTTGACACCTGAAGGCCATCATAGCTTTTTGCTGAATGCCTCCGAGTTCTACACACAGGACCTTTAAACGGAAGGCCAGGGCTGGTATTTCTCCCTGTGATAAATAGATGAGGCAATGTCTGTCTGTCCGTGACTTTAAATGCAACGCTTGACGTCCCATCAAGAACAAGAGACGCCCCTTACTTCAAGTATTCACTACAACTTGTAGGTCTGGGCTCGGGGTCAAAATATGGACACATATTTGGTATTGGAAGGCCCAGATAGGGACCTGTGTCATTACAGATCAAGAATTCCACAACAACATTCAAGCTGTAGCTACTAAATGCTCGGATATTTCCCCCCCCCCCCCGTCATTTGTTGCTGTGCAGGAATTTTACAGCAGATTTATCATAACCTTGCAAAAAAAAAGCCCCCTGTTGTACCTTTTAAATCCAGAGCACACCCTATGTGATGTTGCCATGATACCATTTTACTCAGAACTACCTAATACCAAATTAAGTTAAACGGTCTAATAGACTGACAGAGGAAACCTACTTCTAGCAACTGGAATCATGTGCTTATCTTCGCTTATCAGTTATCATAAAAGACAATTCCAACGCTGAGCTCAAATACAGACTAATCAGAACTGGATTGGTTTTGAGAAGAACATTTCTAGTTATTTTTGGGTTTGGACACACTGTAGAGACCTTTAGTCATGGGCTATAAAACCAAAAGAATGAGCTGAAGTGACGCTTGAACACAAAGGCAGTGGTTCTCAGAGCAGGGTCAGGGGACCCCATGGCTCCTTGAGAGAGTTCCAGAATGTCCCAGCAAAAAGTCAATTAACATACCTTCACCACAAGTCCATCCATACCACAGTTAGTGAAGGTTTAAACACCTTCTTTGTCGAAAATGAAAATAAATCTTATCAACTGGATGTCTGTGGTGTACGCAAGTCAATGGATCTACTAGTTACTGTAGTTTTACTATGATCAGTGGTGGATTAAGTATTCCAAACCTATATTCAAGTGAAAGTATGTTAAGTATTAGCAAAAATGTTCTTTGCTACTTTATGATGTGGAGTAAGTAGTATCTAAGTGTCTCCAAGAAGATGACTTTTCATAATATCGCTCTGTTATATGGATATTTAGATGAAAATTGTAATCTGAAAAGTAACTATTAATTACAGCTGTTATAAAAATGCAGTCAGGTAGAAAGTCCAATATTTCCATCGGGAATCTATTAGCGTATAAGGAAGCATATTTTGGAGGAACTCTTGAAAAAATACTTAAAATTTATACTGTTACTAACTTCTTATCCACTACTAATAGACTTCCAAACAGACTAATACGGTTGTTCTTTCCTGTTTTTTTTCTTCCTTATCACGTAATTAAGGCTTATATAGAGGTGTCAAATCCTCTTTTCTCGACCTCTTCCTTAAAAGACATAAAAGATAGTCAATTAAAAGCCATGTGTAGAAATGATCAGACCAGCTGTAACAAATTTCCACATAGTTGGGCGGCTTCGTTTGCAGACTAACACACCCATCACCAGTGTCGGCACTCGAATGCTGCTTGGTGTTGGCTTCCAAACACCAGTCTATTTCAGCAACAGTCATCTTTCATATCTGGGAGTGGTCGGGTTTCAAGCCAGACGGAGCTACTAGCACTGGAGTCAGGCCAAACTTGATTCAACATCTCTGAAGCATCACAGCAAAGCCTCACCAGTGGGTCACCTCTCCACCCCGTCACGACTCAGCACTATGTCACACACAGAGACAGGAAGCCTCTTACTGACTGATGGACGTACACCAGGCAAGTTCTAGGAATTCCCTCACGTGCAAGTATCATCCAAAGGTTATATCAAATCAAGTCATGTGGGCTGGGGCGAATCCGATCCCACATGAAATCAAATTTAGTCCTGTCAGATATTTAAAAAGCTGGGGGTAGATTTGGCAGAAAAGTTGATTTGTTTATCCATGCACGTAACGCGGCCACAAATCCATCGTCTTTCATCTAATTTGTCTTAGCAGAAAACATTATGTTCTCTCCCTTCAATCCCAAAGCAAAATTAATGCCTTCTGCAAAGTCTGGCGTACAGTCAGACTTTGTGTGTGTGTGTTCGGGATAGCATCCACTTTATTTGATAAGATCCCAAGAAATAAAAAAAATAAAAAACGTATGTAAACTCCCTTTTTATTTAAGAATGTCTTAAATTGATTTAAGACAAGATTGATTTTGATTTTCTGGCTCCTAAACCAAGAGAGAATTAAGTAGAAAAAAAAGAGTCTGGATGATTTATACGAACTTCTGTGGTCGACTAGATCAGCCTACCTCGTTATATTCTGAATCCAGTCTCAAGTTCTATTAGTTTGTCAGTAAAGATGTATGTAATCCTTATTTGAGCGGGACACTATTCAGCCATAACATTATAACCACTGACAGGAGCAGTCAGAATAACATTGAGCGACAGTGAGAGAAGGCTAGCCTATGTTCTCCAATACCACAAAAGAACTGAAAGTTAGAGCTGGTTGTGACAGGAAGTTGTCAGTACATTCAGCGCATAACAGAGCTGTTACAAATGGATGACCTATATAATATTGGTCTGGTTTTAATGTTATCTTTGATTAATATACGACTATAAGTTTATGATCACATTGGCACTGCATCGGCAACATACTCTCAACTCAAACAAACATATTTATTAAAGATTTTATATTGTTGAATTCTTTTAGTGGTTTCACTCTATGTAACGCAACAAAGTCTGGCAGCCTTGTGACTGTTTAACTATATAACTTATACACCTATATCATCACAGGCTTCTTCTGTTGACCTGGACATCTCTTCTCACACACATACACACACACACTTACACCCAAACACCCACACACACTAACAGACACACTAACACATGAACCTGCACCTGATCTGACTGCACTGGGTCAGCAGACCATTGCGTGCAGAAGTACATCAGCTGACCACAGGCGAGGGGGAGGCAGGAGTCCAAAACAGTGTGTGACTCAGGACTTTAGTCTTCCATTTGTTTTCATGACAGTGCTACAATATATAGCTGCAAATAATAGAATATTCCTATCTCTTTTTGGATTTGGTTGGTCTTAACAACCATTTTAAACATCTACTAAAATTCCTTCAAACAGTAAGTGATAAAAACACATGATAAATCCAAAGATCCTATCGTACAGCACCTATTAGAAGTCTGTATTATAGTTTACAGTTGCAGTACAGAATTAAAAACTAATCCACAGAGAGACAGACATGGGTAAGCCCATATACTCTGACCAGCCATAACATAAAAACCATCTGCATAATATTGTATCGTCCTTTTACTACAGTAACAGTTCTGTGTAGCACTGTGTTTCCAGACACCTTCATATTTGAACTAAAATAAACCTTTTCATCAATTTCTGCTAAAGCAGCTCTTCTGCAGCGTCAGACAACACGGGCTAACCTGGACTCCCTACAACACCTGCAGTACTGGAATTGCTCTCAGTCATCTATAGTCATCACAATTTGGCCCTTGTCAATGTTGCTCAGATCCTTATGTTCGCCCGTTTCACCTGGACTCTAGACATCAACATCGAGGACAGAGTTGTTGTTGCGTAATAAATGCCCCCACGCACTGGTGCAGTTGTGACTATATGATGACGTTATTCTGACTTCACCTGTCAGTGGTTATAACTTTAAGACCTTTTTTACGTCTGCGTGTGTAATGTGAAGGCTTGCGTGTATGGATGGCCCCTCTGGCAAGGGCTCAAACAAAGAATTTACACATTGAAACTTGAGGTCTGGTGGTGACATGAGATGAAAAGTTGGATCTTAAACTTTACTGCAATCCATCCTCTTCAATTCTGTGCCATATTCAAAAGTCATCATTCCATAAAGAAAATCTGATTTAAGATCATGTTTCAATCAAAAGAAAAATTATAGAGAAAAACAAAATATGCCGTCTTGGTATGTCACTCTGGGCCAGAGTTTTTCTTTCAAATATATCATCTAATGTCCAATCAATTATATTACAGACAGAAAAGCATGATTTCTGTTGTCCATTATCCTTTCCTTTCTTTTATTTTGCAAGAGCCAAATATTTGAGTAATCACAACCCACACTTAAAGAATGATGACAAACTGACTTCATTCAAATCCCATTGCTTTCATTGTTGACACTCGGTTTTCTATTGCCATTTTTGACAATGAGGTCAAAGGTTAGGGTAATTTAAAAAGCAGTGAACCGATAGCTGGATGGGGTTCTTGCTCAAAGCTACATCATCGGCAACACAAGGTTCTTGACCCCGATTCTTTTGCTAGAGAAATGGTCTCTTTAACCAGAAGTGCTCCCTGACCATTCCTAACATTAGTAATGTTAATTCTGTCATCACAAATTAAAGCAGGAGTTTTGTCAAAGCTGCGGTCAGGACGCCAAAGCAAACGCATAGAGGACAGAGCGTATTCTCTGAGACAGCCGGGGTGACTGACCTGCATGGCGAAACACTACCACAACTAGCAGGGGAGACACCATTATCAGTACCAGCATTAACCTCGGACAGACAGTTGATGAAATATATTTCACACTAGCACTACTAAAACCCCTGCAAAGAGACAACTAGGATTTAACAAGATATGACACGGGTAATCCGCTGTACTTCATTCTCATATCTGATGGAGAGGCTGTTCATGGAGGCTTGTTCATGATACCCCGAGAACAAAAGCATTTATCTTACCAGAGGAAATTCAGGTCATAAACCTGTCATGTCACGCACACACACAGTTTTACTAGGTCATAATATGCCTATGAGGAAAATGTGCACATTGCAACTGTACAGCTGGAGGGATCGAGATCCAACGATATAACCATGTCAGTGCAAATACGCCACAGCCATGTCTGCAGAATAACGTAAGGCACGTATGATAATCTGGTCTGATTCGTCGTGTGAGTCATCCTCCATCTTTTAAAGTCTGCTCTAATCTATACTCGGCTTAAATTGCTTATCTTGATTGGCCTGTCCTCATTGTGGTGGAGAGAGAGTCACATGGCACATCAGTCACTTGGTGGCACTGTAAGCTGCACAGTCATCCTCCTGGATTCACATTCTTCTGACCTTTTGGTTATATGTTTTGCATCCTGGGAGTGGGATCCTTTTTCTCTGGATCTTCCTTATGATGTAGGACTTTGCCCTACAAAAACATAACTCCACATGCCAACCCACTTATCCCTCCATCTTCACTCCCCTGTGGGCCCTCAGCGCTTACATATGATATTACACAACATCACATACCGGCAGGGGCACTGACGTCCGGAGCTAAAAGCCGCTGTGAAGCCAGTCTGCCTCTGGTCTGCACTTCAGTGATATGATCAGTAAAGGTTTAATTTAATCAGGTGAAGACTAGCCATGGCTTCTATTAAGCATTTGAGTGTACTGAAGTACATTATGGTCCCACACACAACCAATGAAGAGGCCAGTTAATACTGGCGCTGGTCATTCCGTCATGATGTTCTTGAACGGGACGAAAAATTAATTTTTAAGCTTACTGTGCGTGAAAGTCCAAAACAAGGTTCAGATTGTTGTTACATTGAAAGCAATTGATCCCTTTAAATTTGGTTTCACAATGCAGTTTTCAAAATCTCTTACAACCTTTTTTATGATGTAGCTACATCCTGGCATCATCTGTGTGTGTTGTAAATTTTTTATGATTGAATATATTGTTTGAGATATTATGCGGAAAAAGAGATAAAGTTAAATATAAAGTATGTTATGTTAAAAGTAAAGTTGTAATAGCTGAAATGTTCAATGTTTATTTTGGAGTAATTGAGACAAACATATAAATGTACAGGAAGTAGTAGAAGGTAATGCTTTTATTTTCAAATGAATGAACCGGAAGTTAAATTATAATGTAGTGGCTAGCTTACATTTGTGAATGTATGCGACACAGTCTAGCCTGATATCGACGTGGATGATCTTTGTAAATGCAGCATTTTCTTTTAGTAAAGTGTTAAGGTTAAGTTTTTTGTTGTTTTTTGGAAGCTTTCATACAGTGTGGGCTGTTAATCACCTAAACTAGATGCTTGACAGATTGAAAGGGCTGAGGGTCCAGATTTAACAAGGTAGGTGTGAAAACAGGTGTCAGCAGGTACGCACGCCCCTGGGATTGTCAGAATCAAACAACTTGACTTTAATTCCAACAAACAGACAATGTCTCGCTCCGGATCAAACTGAATTGTGATTTGGTTAATTTATAGTGAGAAAGAAATTTTTTGTTGCCTCAGATTTTATGTCCAACCACATAAAGTTGCAGGAGGCTACAGATGCCAAGACTCAAAAGAGGAAAAGAAGGTGATAGCATGAGGAGTTAAGGTAAGATTGGAGGTATTTAATAGTAATGTAGACTGAAAAAGAAAAGAAAAGTCAACGGGAGAAAAAAAGGTATGATCGTTACTCTTACATGGGCTTGACTATTCAAAGTGCATCACAACACAAGCCAATATTCACACATTTACTAACACACTCTTAGAATGGTGGTGGTAGAGACTTACAGACAGGGTGCTAATCGCTCATCATGAACACCATTCGGCAATCATTCATACATGAAGGCAACAACCGTCAGGATCAAATAGGGGTGCGGCATCTTTCTCAAGAACACTCGGAAATGTAGATTGCTGGGGATGATCATAGAAAGACGTACTCATTGTTTCTAAAGTAGGGAAGTTCGACACATGAAAAACCCTGATCTCCTAGGGGTCCCCTGTATTTGACGCACCGGAACCATCGCTCCTCTTTATTTAGGAATGTGCCTAATTATACATTTCACTTGCCTTTCATAATTACAAATTTTAAATACTGTTTTTTACCATAAAAAAAAAGGTTTTCCTGACCAAGTTCTTTCTCCTTGTGAATTTGATCAATGTTTTCCTAAATTTAGTGCTTTGATCTACTCTAACCACAACCATTAGCAAAAATAAGCTCATTTCATTATGTTTCAACATTTAACTGAATCTGATGCCACTCGTTTAAATAAAGCACTAGACAAAAATTATGGTGTTCCCTCATTTCATGCCATCGTGTATAAAAGGTGCTGAAATATAAACCAAGCCTATAACGATCCACATGCACCACAAACTCAATGTCGAGTGTAGGGCAGGGGCACCAAGGAAGAATGACAAGATAAACAGGGATGGGAAACGGAGATGATGAAAATTACAAACCAAGACTGCCTTATTTGAGCTTTTTATTCATCTTTCTCTTTTCTCCTCAGTGTGTTCCATTTATGAAGGTTTGTTGTTCCCAGATGTAAATGTCAAATAGAACACATTTAACATATAGTATATCATTTAGAAATCCGAACATACTCTGCTAAAAAAACTTAAGGCAGCACTTAATTCTCAATGAATAAATCTCAATGAATTAATTATTCAAGTTATAAATCTTATCGGTATACATTGTTTAATTGGTTGAGAAGAAACGGGAAAATCACTGGCTGATCCAACTGGTGTGAATTCTTTTTATAACAACTGACAATGAGGGTCAGTAGTGGGTTTGACCTCCACGTACCAAAGGAACTGAGCACATCTGGGCATGCTCCTGATGAAACGGCCTATTGTGTCCTGGGGGATATCCTCCAAGGCTTGGATTAGGACATCAGTGTTCTCCTGGACAACCTGTCGCTCTAATAGGTGAAGTTGCAGAAGTTCTTAACAGGATTTAGTTCTGGAGAACATCAGAACAAAGGAATGGCATCGATGCCTTCATCCGCCAGAAATTGCCTACACACACTGGCCACCCAAGATCAGGCATTGTTCTGCACCAGCAGGAACCCAGAGTCCACTGCACTAGTGTATGTTTGATAACGGGTCACAGGTAGAGGTGTTTCTTGAGGTGATTTTTATAAAGTTTGACCGGCCGATCCCGATTTCTGCTGATTCCGATTTTTAAAGTTTAAAAATCATAATGAGTAATGTATTTTAAGTGCTCTTATTTCGAAGGATTAAAGTGGAAAGGAATAGACTGGTCGGCCTTGTGGTATATGTATCCTTACCTGTTCAAATGAATACCCTCCCTCCTCCCCCTTGTACTTTACTTAAAACAATTTTAAGACATTTTGAAGTGAAAATAACCCTTTGTATGCCTTGTTTGGTCCATTATGTGTGACATGTTGACTTTGGTCAAGGACTTCAGGGCTTGTGGCTGGCTCTGAGCCTGCACTAGCCCTAGCCGCTCTGCTAAAGTTAGCTTCTAAACTTGCCATGTTCCTCAGGTGTTTTAATTTGAAGTGTGTGATTAAGTTCGTTGTGACGAACGCTTTCGGGGTTGTTCCGCCGCAGCATCTTTTATCGTGAAGTTTTAAAACAATAAATGAAAGCATAGATACATACATACAGCGGGCTCGTGACTGGTACTGAGCTCCCGCTAGCTTCAGCCGCACTGCTAACATTAGTTTAACTTGCCATGTTCCTCGGGGTGATTCATTTTGAAATATGTAATTAAGTTAGTTGTGCCAAACGTTTTCGGAGTTGGAAGAAATACCTTTTTTTTTGTCCCTATCGGTGTTACAAATTGCCAGCTTTGTGTTTTCTGGTTGGTAGCTCATGCTTGGTGTGCTTTAATGTTGAGTGGCACCGGTTAAGTTAAAGGATCACTTCAATCATTACGATAAATCATCTGGGAACCACAAACATCTGTAGAAAATTTCAACACAATAAATCTAAGACTAATTGGTGAGAATGAAGGTCGTGTCAGTTCAGACAAAAATATACCGTACAACTCAAGTTACTCCATGTATCACGTTTATATTAATTCATGGTTATTAAATCATGAAATTACAGAGGAGCTGTTTCCGTACACTGGTGGCTTTTGATTCCCATGATCCATATCACCTCCAGTCACACATTTATCAGTCTCCTCGCCACCTCCTTGGCATCTTAAGCCAAAAGATTTTTTTTCTCTATTACAAACAATGATTAATGTCTGGGTGATGGAATGTTCGACCTTTTAGTCTTGTGCTTCCAGCTCAAGCTTTATCTGTATTTATACAAGAATATCACCATCTTCCTGTTTTTGTGCTGCGAAGTAGACTTCAAGAATTTCCTGCCTAATCCAACATGGTGACACATAATTTAAAAAACAAAGCTATTCAAAAATAAGAAAAACTCCAGTGTCACCTTAAAAATAATCTCTTTCTGAATAAAGAACAAAAAATATGTTTGTATTAAAAACCAAACATTCAAAATCAAAACAATATGTGATGATTAATTAATGTAGTTATGGTTTGAAAGATATGCTGCTGCCAAAATGACTACCATTCAGAATCATCTTAAACAAACTGTTTCCATGGAAACCATTAAATAATCAGTAAAACGTGCATCAACATCAATCATGCATGGTATAAAGGAAAGCAGATTTAGTACTACAATGGGATCCCGCCACCAAAACTTAACGGTTGTTCATTTATTTTCTTTTACTGCTTATCCTACATGGTGTTGCTGGGGGAGCTGGAACCTATCCTAGCTGACAGTTGGTGAGAGTAGAGGCACATGGAAAGAACGGACCACCATTTATGCTCACAATCACACCAACAACATCCACATTTTACCTGCGCTGCTTATTTTTGGACTGTAGGAAGCTGGGGAGAGAATCCGCGCAAACACAGGAAGAGGCCCTGATATGGCAGAATTGCATTAGAACCCAGAACTTTTGACTGTGTGGCAATTGTCCTACCAACTGTGCCAACATGCTGCCAGGTACCCAACAGAACCTGATATTTAATTACACCCTAATCCGAATTCTAATAGCAACCTAATCTAATAATCCTACCCAAATCACAACTGGCTGACTGTAGACACTGGTTTCTCTAAGTGGATAATCAATCAAGCAAATGAATGCACAGGTTTTTTTAGTTTATGTTTAACTGGTAGTCTATCTTGCAATGCTCAGACAAATGCAAAAAATGACCGAATAAGCCCCTTTATCCAGATTCTATGCCAGGGCAACACAAATATCACAAATCATGTGTACAAAGCAGGTTTTGCATTATTTGCGTCAATTGCAGAAGTTGATATTTTCAATAGGATTCTTTTGACACAGTGATGCAAGAGCCTGTGATTGCTGGGATTATCCAAGCGTCATACATTCTGACATCTATAAAATGTTGACATGGAAGCAGAGGACAATAATAATAATAATAACAATAATAATAATAATACATTTAATTTATAATGCACTTAACATTTGGATCAAATCTCAAAGTGCTACAAAGTAAAAGCAGATAAAAGCATAAAACAGCAATGTTAATTAAAGTTATAGGTTCTAAAAAGGAAAGTTTCAAGTCCTTGTTTAAATGTGTCAGTCTTCTGTGGAGCCCTCAGATGGTCAGGGAGGGCATTCCACATACGAGGGGCAGCAGAACAGAAGGCCCATCACCCATGGTGCTGAGCTTAGTCCGGGGGAGGGGGAGGCGGTATGAGTGGGTAGAACGGAGGGATCGTGTTGAGGTCAGTGGGGTGAGTAGTTCTTTTAGGTAGGGGGGTGTGTTACCATGGAGGCACTGGTGAGTGAGGGAAGAGATCTTATAATCAATCCTTTTGGAGATGGGAAGCCAATTAAGGGAATGAAGACCGGGGATGACGTGTTTGTGTTTACGAACTCTCATCAGGATCCTTGCAGTACTGTTTAGAACATACTGAAGTCTTTGAAGACTTTTATCAGGGATCCTGATGAGAAGTGTGTTACAGTAATCCAGTCGGGAGGAGACGAACGCGTGGACCAGCTTTTCAGCATCACTCAAAGTGAGTGAAGAACGGAGCTTGGAAATATTTCTGAGATGATGAAAGGAGATCTTGCAGATAACGAGATTGTTATAGCTGTTTGTCTACACCTACAGATAATGATCTAAACCCAAACATTTCAGTGTTTAGCTTCGGACACATCTGTGACTTCCTGTTCGGATACATAACGGTGGTTGCGTTTAACACAATCAAGGTTGATAATGAGAGAAAATGTCTGGAAATTAACATGGTAAACTTAAATGGGGTCTTAACTGCCACACGCTCAACTATCCTACCAAGACTTATTAAAATTCATCTGATGTTTTTGTTGTAAGTTCTTAAAAAAACTGTTAAACCAATAGACATCCATGAAATCATCATCTCCTTGGTTGTGGTGAAAAATTCAACGCAAAAAATTGAAAACAGTGCAGAACATAGAAGTAACTGCCAGAAACATACCATGTATTCTCTCTTTTTTGAAAAAATATTTGAGAGGGACGGACAATTCCTGGGACTGGAGGCTCTACAAGTGGAAGCAAAGACAAGACAAATACGCACCCACCTACCAACCCCTACACTCACACACATACACACAGAAACGATGAGTGACGCTAAGAGCCAGGGTTGAATCGTGTGAACCGGAAATGGGCGTCTGTGTTCCTGGAGCCGACAGACAGATCCAGAGAGATCCGACCTGCAGACGTTCCCAGCCGTATTCTCAGCTCTGCTACGGAAGTCTGCACTCTGTCTGCAGCATCCTGAAGACATTGTTCAACCCGCTTTCAGAGCAAAACATGTCTGTCACTATGCATGACTGTGTATTTGTGTGTACATGTGCCTGATAATGATGCCTCCACAGTAACACACACATGTACTGTCAGATAACCCTGGGTGAGCGGTTGTGTAATGGAAGGAAAGGCCTTCCACGGCAAAAGTCAACACACACTGCTCTGACCTGAAAATAACAGGCCGGTCAGCTGCTTCTCACAAGACACACACTCATACAGACACACGCACACACCTCTCTGGTGACTGTGGTCAAAGAGAGGACAACTAATAACTGATACGATGAATGCAAAATCTGTCATGATCACAGTGGTACTGACAAGATATGAATCTGACATTTATTTTCACACAGTAAAGCTTGTGAGGTCATGCACATAGAACAATTAAGCTACATAGCATGATCTGTCTGTCGTGTGTATATTATGCTACTCCATGTAATGTTATGCCCATAAAACAATTTTTATAAATCATGTAAGGTCATTCCCATAGAACAATTATGCTATATCATGTTATATTATGTTTATATAATGCTACATCATGTAATGTTGTGTGCATATAATTATTATGCTTCATCATTTAATGTACTTTGCATATGATTATGCTATATCATGGAATATGTGCATATGATTATGCTGATCATGTAATGTCATGTGCATATAATGATTATGCTACATCAAGCAAAGTAATTTGCAAACGGGTTATGCTACGTTGCGTAATGTCACGTGCATTTGATCTTTATACTACATCCTGCAATGTCATTTGCATATGATAATGCTTCGTCATGTAATGTAATTTGCATATAATGATAATCCTACGAAATGTAATGTCATGTGCATATGGTTTACATTATGCTACATCATGTCATGTCATGTCATGTGCATATAATGATATGCTATATCATGTAATGACACATGCATATAATGATTATGTTACATCGTGCATGTCATTCGCAAATGATTATGCTACAGCATGTAATGTCATCATCAACGTTATGTCATTACCTGGTTTTCATACGTCTGTGTGGGGCTGACATTCGGGGAGCCTGCTGGGCTGCAGAGCTCAGGGAAAGGGTTGGGGATTGCTGGCAGGGAGGCTGGGCGCAGACGCTGCTCCTCCTTCAGGCACCTGCAGAGGGAGACACACACTGTCATGACACACTCCTGGCTGACCAATGAGGTGTGCATATGATTATTGAGATAATTAAGACTGAGAAAAGAAAGAGATAAGAGTTAAACCCATGGTCAAACCATGTCTTCGAACGCATTTACAGACAAATACTGAACTACTTATTGCACTTTTGAATACTTAACTTTACTGATGTTGTGCTGTGAAAAAAATTGTTAAATGAGGGGAGCTTTTGAAATGTATTACATCACTTTATAATAATGCGTTTGGTATGTCATCTGATAATTTGAGACTTTCTTTATTTAAATATGTGTTTCACATCTTCATACAACTTTTTTTGAACAAGATTTACTTTTGGGATTCAATTCTTTTTTTATGATCAAATTTCTTTTTTCTAAAGCCAAGTACAGATCTATTTATAATATGAACAACATTACAAAAATAATAACTAAAGAAAATAACAGGCAAACTTTCACGCCCTACTCCTCTTCTCTGCGATTTCTCAACACTAATCAATCTATTATCATTCAAAAGTAGGACATTGGGTACACAAGGAATATTAGCTCCAACTAATATCAAATCTGTGCAAAAACTATTTGACTAAATAAAGAAAACATTTGGACAATCCCACACAACAAGTAAAATGGTTCCAACTTCATTATTATTACAATAATTTGCATGTGGGTGTGGGGCAAAGCTGGGATTTAGAATTTTCAACTGATCTGCAATCATGTTATACTTTTCATGTCTCGGTTATATATGTCAGCAAGTAGGAATGACAGTGGGGGGAAATGAAAACCAAAACTGTGACCAAAGAAAAAGCATTGTTTAATTTTCTCATGACTAAGTTCATACAGGGACAATTTAAAGTTTTTTGTTGTTTTCTTCTAAATATGACAATCCAAACAGGAGTCATCAGGGGGCGATTTTTTCGATGGTCAACACAAGCTCACACAAGAAACTGTTTCATTGTCCTGATGACATTTATCAAAATAATAAAGAGTATAATCAGGACGCAGTGTCAGAGTTAATCTATGGAAATGCAACTCAAAGCACTGATAAATAGCCAAACAGTCTTCAGTGGATGACTGATGTAACACAACTTTGTCTGAATGACTTTAATAGCTTATGAACTATACTCCACAAACCAAGACTCACTGAAGACACAGTCAGCAGAGACAAATTTGAAACTTTTTAAAACATATTCAAAATATGGAAGCAAACATCTTTGGTGTGATATGGGCGCAAGTTTTATTATGGAGACATAACCCACCCTCGTGTAAAACAACGTTTAATTTAATTGTTCTTGTATGAACATTGCTATATCATTTCAAAAGTCACATCTTCAGGACATGGGCGATGTGTGTTTAAGATAAGCTGACTGAGTTCACTTTATTTGATTATTTTTCTTTATTATTATCCTGAACTTGAATGTAGCAGGCTTCAACAGAACAATTTCCTGTAAAGGATCAATAAAGTATCTATCTATCTTATTTGGTTAATTATTTTACTATTTAGACAAGTAATTGTTCCTCAGATGATAATGATGATGAAAAAAAATGTATCATCATCATTATCATGATGATAAATGATCATCTTTTTGGATGATAAGGGGGAATCGGAATATTAAATAAGTAAAGAAGTTTAAACACATTTGATGCATGTTTTATGAATTTAGACACTCAAAACCGTAAAAAAAAAAAAAAAACGTAAAAACATTTTCTGATTTTACTGCAGTTTTAGCCAACAAGAATTTCACAAAATGTTGTGTCTTCCAGTGTCCAAAACTAGTAAACATTTCCATGTAACATAAAGACCAAAGTCAAATCTTACATCTAAAAGCAACTTGGGTGTATAAAATATTTAAAGCTCTAAGTGTTTAAGAGAAAACCACATACACCAAACCTAAAAATAAATAATCTTCCTCGCGTCCTGTATTTTTATTTTTATTTTTTTACCCATAAGGACTCGTGTTGACTCGAGTGTCACAAACCATTTGAATGTTATAGAAGATTCAAGGTCTAATTATTTCAAAGCAATAATTTCTGAAATATGGTCCATTTGGTCTATTTCATACACACCATTACTTTATTTTATGGAGAAACTGGTCTTAGTCTCTACTGGCTAAGAATATTCCACTTGTCTTTATCTTCACATATCTTAACATGGTCAAATCAATGCATGCGTTAGGAGTGTCTACCTGATGGCCTGTATGTGCACGGGCTGAGAGTGCCGCAACCTTTCCTTGGAGGGAGACAAAGCGGACAGGGGTGGGGTGTGGCGACGGTGGGCCTGACCGTGTCCTGGGTGGGCAGGGTGCATTTGTTTGGGGTAGGATACAGCATGCATGTGGCCATTGTTCAGCAGCAGTGCTGTGTCTGCCTGCGTCGAGTACACGCTCTCCATGGAGGAGTTCATGTCATTCACCAGCTGCTCCAGGTCCACATCATCATCTGTGGAGGCGGCGGATGGAGCGAGGGTGGAGAAGGATGGAAGGAAGGGAGTGACAGTTTCAATAAAAGACACAGGACAGCAGATACACACAGGGTGTCGCCTTAGTGGTATATTTGAAAAATCATCAAGCCAATTGTAAAATCATTCCTCATAAACTGTAGTGCTGACTGTCAGGCTATCCATTCTAACTGTAGCAGCATATTTATCTTTTTCTTCTCTGGTTTCACAGATGATATAAACAAGAGTCAGCTGGAGAAGAACTCCTGTAGAATGAATAAAACATATCAGCCAGAGGGTGACAGAAAAAAAGAAAAAGCATTAAATATTCATTCTTTCTGAAGACAGAAAAAAATCTGATATTCAAGCTGATATCATATTTATTTCAAGTGTGATGGTTTAATGTCATAAAGTTATTGTGTTGTGTTTGGGTCCATCCCAAATGTCAAAATTCTCAAAACATTTACAAATAAATTATATTCTGACTGAAATGCTGTGGTCATTTAGGTCATACATAGGGGATGAGAAGGAGGGAAACACAAGTTTTCACAAGTTTTATGCTATGCTCCGGTTCCCCATATACTGGCCATAACAATTAGTCAGCAACTCTCTATTAGAAATCATCAATCTGTCTTTAAATTCCGGCTAAGTACCACAGTCCTTTAGAGTAGTCATAATCAAACCACTGCTTAAAAAACCGAGCATTGATCCAGAGGCTTTAGCAAATTACAGGCCGATATCTAACCTTTCCTTCCTCTCTAAAATCTTAGAGAGGAATTTGATTTTCTGCGTAAAAATAGTTTATTTGAGGATTTACAGTCAGGTTTTAGAGTTCACCATAGTACAGAAACAGCACTGGTCTGATGAGAGACGGGTCCCTGTTCTGGTCTTGGTGGATCTTAGTGCTGCATTTGATACTATTGACCACCAAATTCTAATACAAATGAAAACTTAATAGGCATCAAAGACACTGCATTAAATTGGTCTAAGTCCTATTTATGTTAATGTAGCAAAGCTACCCACGGAGTTCCCCAGGGATCTGTGCTTGGGCCCATATTAATCACCCTATATATGCTCCCTTTTTCATAAACTTTCACTGTTATGCAGATGACACACAATTGTACTTATCAATGAAACTAGGTGAATCTAATCACTTATCCAACTTAGAGGCGTGTCTCAAAGACATTAAGACTTGGATGACATGCAACTTTTTATTATTTAATTCAGATAAAACTGAAGTTATTGTGTTCGGACCCAAGCACCTTAGAAACAATTTATCTGATAATATAACTACTCTGGATGTTATGATCTTGGCCTCCAGCACCATTGTGAGGAACCCGGCAGTTATCTTTGATTAGGATATGACCTTTGATTCCCACATAAAACAGATTTCTAGGACTGCCTTTTTTCATCTGCGTAATATTTCTAAAATACGGCACATTCTGTCGCAAGAAGATGCTGAAAAGTTAGTTCCTGCATTTGTTACTTCCAGGCTGGATTACTGTAATGCCCTACTAGTAGGTAGTCCCAATAAGTCTGTGATGCCCCTCCAGCTGATCCAGAACGCTGCTGCACTTGTGTGGACCAGAACCAGGTTAAGAGAACATATTTCTCATGTATTATTTTCCATTTGACCCAACTTCAAATTCAAATAACTAAACTAAAAATTCAACTTTCCATGCAACCAACAAAAACGCAATTTTAGAAAATTCAGAATATAAAAAAGGTTCTATGACCTAGCATGGCTAATATCTGCCAAATGTGGTGAAGTCAAGCTAAAATGTATAATTTGCAAGATATGCCCTGAAAAAAAAAGATGGACGGATAGAATTCATAAATTACAACACAATAAATAAAGTCTGGCTATAAATATTAATTTGATAGGATGTGTCTTGTATTCTATATGTGTAGAGAAAGGCAGATAGATACTATGAGAGCTAAAATTTCAGAAAAGATTGTTTAAAGAACACTGTTAAGGTCATAAGTTTGCTCAATTGCCCATAAAGGGGGACCAGACCTTATGCTTTGAATTGAACACGGGTCAGCATTATGAACTTTGTCCAACTCAGACAATGCCACAATTCTACCTCGCAATTTTAATTACTTGTAATTTAACATGGTCAGAAGGGAAAATATAACCAAAGGCACGTTGTGGCCTTGACCCAACAACTATGGGAGCGAGGAGGGTTGTTTGGACGCGTTCATTCCTCCTCGTGTTGGATTTCACTTTGGCTTGGATTTCTTCCAACGGCTGTGTAGTACACCAGCTTACTGGCTCACCATTGCTCCAGTTATGTGAAACCTGTCATTCACGGGGCTGGGTTGTCAGTCGAGCACAACAAGTTGGAACCAACCGTCACCCACTGACTGAGAAAACAAACCCTGGTGACTCTGTAGAGTTGACCTAGCTAGACAGTCAATATCACGGTAGCAAGTTTGTGTCAGTCTTTTCATTCCTACCTGCTTGTAAATGCATTACATGCAGTATGTAACTGCTCTCAATTTAATACTGATTTAACTTTATGACCACTGGCGCAAGGCACCTAAAAGCGATAAACCAATGATGGATTGACCCTCATAATATGACGCCTTGACCATAAAAACCTAACCCCAGAATTTGGAACCACATTGGTATCATTATGAGATAGTTATTCAAGAAAAACAATATTTTATGGCAGTTTTCTTCAGAAACTAGCTCAGTAATTTGAATATAAATCAGATTTCTCCCAACTGAGTCAGCAGTGTTTCATCTACAATTTGGTATCAGGTCAAAGTCTGCAGCATTATAATTTATCTCACCATAGTGAATTTTCCATGAGCACTATAAAACATTCTGAGTCACCAGATCTGGAATATCATTTGGATCCGTCTCATGCATTAATGTGCGGTAGATTTTATGGGGATGTCACTGGGATTTTTTTGGTCCAAACATTGAAGGCATTTTCTATGAAGTTGCAAACAAACATCTTGTCGTAGCCCCTCTCCTCTGATGTTAAGGAATCCTTTAAAAACATTCTGGATCCAGATATGGATCCTGACCACGAATAAAAATCACATTTATTGGTCTTTAGGTCATAGACTAAACGGTCCTGCTAGTAGACAGCCCAACATATTAAAACTATCAATAATGCCTACTTCCTCCTGATTTCAAATTTTTTGTTTGTATCCAATAATATACCTGTGTCGAATCTTCAAACAGAATTTTACGTAAATCAATCTGACCAAACACAAAATGCAAGTTTTAAATGATAACTTTGATTCCAGTGGGAGTTATCACAGTCCCCGCAATGATAACACAAGAATTAGGTCACATTATGGTAAAACGCAATATTTTAATCAATAATATCTACTTCATTTTAAACTTCATGCTATCTGCTGTGTTGTAATTTTTTGCATTTTGTATTATTAATTACATCACTGCAATAAACTGTCACCATCTGTTTTATCAAATGAGATTAAGTTCTCAGACGTTTCAACCCACTTCAGTAAAATCCAACGGAGCTAAACTGGACCATCAAGCAGACAGGTCGGCCAACACAAAACAAGAACCTGACATAAATGTTGCTGCTCCTGACAAACTGAGCAGTGTAGACCAACTGAACTCAAATGACTAAATATGTGTGGACAACTGTAGCGTCTCTTGAATAGAAGAAGTTTCCAGAAGCATGAATTTGTCTCCTATGTCTCACCAGTCGTACACTAAGCCACGGTCAAAGAATTTCCGGAAGAGGGTGATTGAAAGCTCTGTAAAAATTGTAAATGTTGCTGCCTTATTTAAAGTAAATGCTTCTCAGTAATAAATAAAAAATAGTACAGAACCAAAATCCAGGTAAGATATTTTATGTATGTAAATTGAATTTGTGTTGAACTGTCCCTTTAAAACACAAGTACCGTATGTATCTATGTGTTCTCATACATGCGTGTCCGAAGCTCTTTGGTCCTATGTACATCCCACCCCAACACCACACACAGAATTCCTGAAATTCCTGTAGGAAGAAACTACAGCCCACTACAGAACATTGACCAGCCTGTTCGTGGCATCTGGTGGCCAAATGATCAGGACAAAGTGGGGCACCAACACAAACACAGAAGATCCGAAGATTTTCCGTACACCAAGCATCACTGTTGAACATGTGTATGCAATAATAGGAAAAGCTCCTTTGCTGCGCACATTAACCCCAACGAGAGTACAGGAAGGCCGTGGAAGTCGCCATATTAATAATGCGTGGCGGTACTGTGCGTGCGCTGAAAACACTGAGCCAGAGTATTCCCTCACAACGCTGGGCATGCTCAGATACAACTCAGACAGAGAGCTCTCCGAAAAAGCGTTTACATGCAGCAACTGGCTATCCCAAAGGTAAGGACTCTGACTACCTCCTTACAAAGTAATGAACTCTCGATGGAAAAGGGCCTTTTCGTTCGGAAAGGGGATGTTGACATGCATCACTTTCTTTCCGATTAGTCGCTCTTTTCTGAATCTATTCGGAATGAGGCAGTCCATGTTAACCCGCCTAGTTAAGGACATAAGGTCATGTGATGCCCAGTAGGACAGATGACGGGGAAACAGGAGCAGATTAGGACAGTCAAGACACAATTCTTCATTGTTGTTTTTGTCATGCTGTAGTTGGGTGCTAATAACATTAATGACTAACGTTATAAGTGACTGCCAAAAAGGTCACATAACTCATAGTACTCTTTTGTGACCTCAAATGGCTCAATCCTACAAACTGTCTGATCTCCAGTCTCCTTTTGCGCTCTGATTAAGGCCCAATAGGCTTAAATGTTAGCACGCATGTCGGTGTGACGAGGCAAAAATAAATTGATGTAACCGAGTTTAGTCAACTTGCAATGGAATTTTGTTTGTGCTCCCTTTTTGGTTCCTCATATTTTGTTATATTTTTTGGGTTGAAGCACAACAATACACAGTAGAGGCGCATTCATTCCCCTTACTAGTTGTATGTGACCCTTTAATCTAATATGTTGTCTCTGGAAAGCCCGGCTAACACTACAGGACTGTTAAATTCCTGTCTGATTATGAAATTGGGTTTCATCACAGGAATAATGAGAATCTCCAAAGATGTTCTCTCATATCTCAAACATGCACACACTGAAAAATTCAAACATAATCACACGTTACAAGATTCTCATGATTCTCGCTACAAGGGAGCCATGAATGCACCTCCTCACACGATGTCTAGGGAAGCAGCAAAATGTCTGAAGACGTTGCCATAGCGATTGGCCTACTTTGCAGTAAGGAAGAAAGAAAAGAAGACATTTTATTGAGAACGTGAAGCAACATTGATTTTAACTATCTGTTTAGTATCTGTCAGCAATGGTATGCTGGCCAAAGTTAGCCTGCAAGTCTAAAATGCTCACTGTTAGTGGACAACACAACCAACTGCAGCAGGACGTGTCTCTCACTGGCCACACTTTAGCACAACTATCTTTTTTTAGTTTTATGGATCCACCGTATTGACCATGCAAATCCTTTCATGCAATTGAATCCAAAGTGTATTTTTTTATTAATTATATCCCCAAAAAATTGGACATTTTATGGAATCGACATTGCCGCCGCCACGTACGCCAAAGATCCTTCGTGTTTACAGTAACATGACTCAAAAACTTTGTCATGGATCATTTTCAGATTTTACACCCCTATAGACGTTAGTGCTGATTTTGGGAAAGGCCAGTTGAACATTTCTGACACAATAGGGAATTTTATTTCCAAAGGTTTTCCGGCCATAAATTCTCACGCATTGGTCCGATTAAATCCTAAATTAGTGTACATGAATCGACTCGAGGGGATCTATCTTGTATACACCATTGGTTAAGTAAAGCGCTCATATTTGACTCACTAGGGGAGCTTTCAGAAAGAAAACTGTTTTACAGACTTACCAAACCGCTTGTCCGATTTAGTCAAGATTGGTGAGATTAATCAAATAGATGAGACTAATATTGTATATTTTACTTTAATAGTTTATATACTACTTACTAGGGGGAGATTTTTGTACAAAAAATATTGTTAACAAAACTTAACATTTAATTTGATGAGGTCAATCAGTGGGATTGCTGAACAACGCAGGGGATTGGGGAGTTTTAGGGGACCCTTGCTGACGTGGACGACCGCATAGGCCTAGTTAACATTATGTATTTTTCCTTATGGATAATAAAGACGAATTGAAACTGGTAAGTAATCACACAGAGTTTATATTTGGCGGTGCAAGATGAATGAGCAGTGCTTTCCTGTCTTATCATTACTAAGAGTCAGCATGGGAATAATTTGAGTAGAGTATACTGGTTTTTGTTTGCTTGCATCCAACACCATGATATGTAAACATCACCATTCCACATCAGATCGTAGAAATTATATGAAGGGCATTAAACCTGAGCCAGGTATGGTCTAAACATAAAGCACATGCCTCAAAGAGAGGATGTTTCTCTGTTATGCAAAAGTATCCAACATTTTCCATCCTCTAATGAAAGTGTCAAAATATCTGTCGTCTATGACAGCCTGAGCTGCCCTTCTGTTATTAGTACCATCATTTTGTGGTTTGATAAAAGATTGCAATTTATTTTTGAGTTTCCTCTTTATCTCGCTCGTCATCTTCTGCATCATTTATTATTTTTCAATTTGTGACAATTACCAATAAAAATCACTCAGAGATCACATGTCACCGTACGCCACCTGAACAAACAGAAAATATTTTTCTAAAGAGCTCTTTTGGCCGTGAGAACTTGGTGCATTCCATTTAGTATGATGATGAGGAAGTCTGAGTGTATACTCTCAGGGCATAACACACACACAAACCTATGATTATTAACAGTAAAATTATTTTAAAGGCTATTATGCCAGAAGTTTATCTCGCTCTGGTTAAGATTGGAATGACGCCAACCCTCAATTTCGGATGGGCTCAAGGTTTCCGCCTGTTGAAAGGCAGTTTTGATCTGAATACCGTTGTGCATGCCTTTAGATTTCAATTTGTTTATTAAGTGTACTTATTTTAAATTATATTAGCAAAACATTGAAAAATTTACATCTTGCAATGTTGTACAAAGTGTGAAATTGGTCCAGATGTTGCACATATATCAAAGTTAAGTTTCAAAATCAATCACGGTTTTTTTTTTAGATATCTTGTGGACAAACACGATACAAAACACAATACACAAAAAACAAACAAACCTAAGTGATCACTGAACCTCAACAGGCTAATGTTGGCAAAGTTAATTACCACAAAGTGTAGTGCAAAATAGCTCTGTGTGTTCTAAAGGCCCACAGTGACATATGTGAAGTCAATTTTATTTACAATGCATAGCGCTTAATTAGAACAAATGTTATCTCAAGGCACTTTCCAAAAAGAGCAGGTCTAGACACACTATTTATTCTACAGAGATGCAACGATTCCCACATGAGCAAGAACTTGTCAACAGCAGCGCCTTTTAAATGCATACACACGGAGCCATTTTGGATCGCTTATTGTGACGGGTTAGACACAAACAAAACAGTTCCACTGGAAATCCTTGGGGCAGTATAGCATAATTTAAGGGAGTCGCAGACCCAGATCCTCCATCAAGAAAAACAGACACAGCCAAAATAAAAACCTGTCCGCCCAGAGTTTGAAAGTTAAAAATAAAATTCTGTATTACATATCCCCTTTAACGCCTCAGTCATTGGACAAGGTGTTATTTCTGCCATGTGACAATCAGTGTCCTTCTGTGATCGTTAAACGTTGGTTTGGTATTTTAAGGAAAACATTTAATTCTGATGAATATGAACATAAAAATATGATGTATCATGTCACAAAACCGTTTCCATCAAAAGACACCAAGTCTTTTTATATGGTTATTACACAACTTCGAAAGAGGCCATATCAGCTCGACCATATCAGGTCTAGAAATATTCTAACAGTAAAGATAAAATGAAAAAGATGATTTATGGAGGTGTGGAAATGTAAAAAAAACGACTTCTAATCAGTCTGGGATCGCCAGTGGTGCAACTGCCTTTATTTGCGTATGAACCTGCTTACCTTCTGCTCCACCCCTGCCCCAGACTTACTGCCTACTAAGTGCAAACTCGCCTCTGCCAGACACCGGCTTGACGTACAGGCCTATGTAAACACCACATTCACTCGAAGCCACATTTAACCATCTCTCACAAGTTTTACCACCACACATAAGCATGACAGACAACTACACCACCAACCAAGAGAGAGAAAAAACGACCAAGGAGATAGAATTTACAATCTCTCCTCAAGCTGGCTGCCTTCCAAAAGGATTTCCCATTCCCCCTGATGATTGCAGGGACTCCTGGTAATATATTAGATGACTATATGGATATGCAGGTAGAGAAGGAGATTCATATGAGGACAGACGAAGAGCATTCAGTGGGCCTGAAAATATTTGGGCATGAAGAAATTGTATAAATAATGTGGACATATGGATTAAACAGCATTATTTAGGTTTTATAGACATATTACAAGGTTGATGAAGAGAATAGGGAATAATCGTCTGACATAGGGTGGAGGAGGAGAGGAAAGACGGAGAGGAAAGTTACCGTGGTGATGGGGCAAATTTTGACTGGCCGGGCACTGAAAGCCTGGGACAATCAGCTCCTCAGGCCTGCAAGAAGAAGTTTGGTCCATGCTTTCCTGTCAAAAAAAGGAAAAGAATTTTGTTTTAAAAAGAAGGGGAGAAAAAAAGGTGAAGACCATGCAGTAAAAACCATGGAACAAGGTTCAAGGTGTCAGAACAGTTTGGGAAGAGTAAGACAAAACGTTATTTAGCACAGTAGGTCAGACGAAAAGGGTTTTCATGCTTCTGCCCTCGAGTAACATCAAGTATCAGGTTCAGAGACCTGTGACACTTTGACCCTGTGGCCCTCTGACTTTATGACCGCATTGGCCCCTCTCTCTCCCCCTCTCCCTCCCAGTAAGTGTATGAGAGAGCTAAACACACGCACCCACTTTATTGCCCACATTCTCATTTAAAGCTCTCAATCGTGAAAATCCCATTTAATAAAAAATAAAAACCCATAAAATCTATGAGGAAAGAAAACCCACATAGATTCAGGCACGCTTATACAATCTCACATGTCTGGAGATGCACACGAGTGCTGTCAAGTTCCTTGCACATAGTCCAATTAGACACAGCTTCCAGGCAGAAAGCTGCAGAGGAAAAAGACAGGGAAAACTGCCAAAGAAATTTTCAATCTCCCTTTTCTAGGAAAAAGAAGAACGCGGAGGCATTGCTTCCACGAACAGCTCGTAGTCAGGGGTCCCGTTGTGCCTGTTCGCACATAGACACACATTCAAAGTTCCCCTTGGTGCTTCAAAAACACCTATAAACGGCCAGAGTAAGATTTATAACTCTGACAAGATCCAGCCAAAAGCTTTCCAAGAAAGGCAACTTGGCTGCAAGGCCTGTGGGCTGACAAAGAAAGTCTGCATGCTTCAGCTAGAGCCAACTAGCAACAAATACATCAACTTTCTCACAAAACTCCCTTCGACATCACAAAGATCTTACTCAGCATGTAAGGGGAGACGCTGGCCAACATTTTAAGAAAAATGTGCATACCTCTAAATCCATAGAAAATTAAGATTCTGCTCCAACAGATGAGCTTGTGCCGCATTAGCTTCTTAAAATCTGTGTGACAAGGATTTTTCACGGTGTGCTGGCAGCCCTGGGTCACACACAAACAAATTATTCTCATCTGTATTGGTGCTGAGTGCACGCACCAAAATATCATAAATTACTCGCTCACAACATAAATCACTTCCCCTGCAGAGAAACCAAAAGAAACAAACACAAACATCATTTTTCACTTATTGATTATACAATTTAATACTTATCATGCAAAATTATTTGAGGTTCCTCATCACAGGGTTCAAACCAGAGTGTCAGTTTGGTGAACTCTTATGTGGAGGCTGTAATCACACACATGCGTGCTGATGACTGGACTAAACCGTTTTCTCATTGGATTATTAATGAGATTGTGATATGACTGCAAAAGATATATCACTAGTTATGAGGTAAATACTTTAGGTTATAACAGATAATGGGGATTAAAGTTGTTTTGGACATACAATGTCTGAAATTAATTCAATTGGAATGTTCAGCAGTTGGTTGGTCCTGAGGGAGCAGCTTAACATATTACAACCGACCGCAGGTGTGATGGTCAGAGGCACTGTGTTTATTGGAAATTGTTTCCTTACCCTCCCCGGTGTATGGAGTAGTTTTGTTTTCCTTATATTTTTCTATTATTATAAAATCCACTCAACTTTTTTCAAACTACAGCCAACTTGTCACGTTTTTGAGATGGTGACACACATGTTTTTGGTAACGTTCAGCCCGTGAGCTAGAGCTGAATAGCTAGAAATACATCATTTTTCTCACAAACTTTTCATATCGAGTTCATCTTATCTTGATCCACAGAAAACCCAGGTTCTGCTTCAACAGGTGGGAGGTAGTAATACTTTAGCCTCTCAAACTCTGGCAAGGGTAGATACATCTCGCTATTCTACTTAGGCAGGATAGGGCACTGTTCATTCCCAGAGAACACTTGAGCCATGTATCAGTTGTGTTGGAACTTTAAACTTTATTTGTTCCCTTTCTTTTGTGATAGAAATCAGTCCCTCAAGGAAGTTGCAATCTCAGCATGGCTCAGACTAATATTTCTGGTGAAACTTGTGGGAAACCATGTTCAATAGTTTCCCTAATAACTTACAGAGATGCTGCAGTGACATGGAAAAAACTTCAAGGTAGTGCAGAATGCATTGAGATTGTTTGAACTGCTTAATTGAATTTACTAAGTTTGCATCAATAGTCCTAATCATAATGCAATTCACTGGAGGGACTGGTAGATGAAGAATCACTGGAGTCCAAGTGTCGGTTGGTCTGAAAAAACAAATATCTTTTACTTATCTCTTACTTGTGCTATTCCCATTAACACAACTCGAAAAACTTCACATATGTCCTCCATAGCTTCAGTGATTGTGTACTGGGTTCTGAGGGCTGCCATCAACCAACTCTGAGTTGATTGAACCAATTCATAACATCTCTTCTGAAAGTGAACTTCTCTTTCTCAACACAGGCTTGGTCAAGCTCCGTCACTAATTATGTATGTGAGTATGTCAAAACCGCTTCTTGATATACCCCCCTGCTGTTAAAAAGAACAATGATACCAACATGAGCCTGAAACGTCATCAAAAATGAATCATCATGATAAATATCAATATTGTTCGAGTAACTGCTACTATCATAACGGCCCTTGGCATACTGACACCTCTTAAGGTTAATTTTTACTCAATCTGTAGATGAAAACTTGTAAGTAAAATTTTTCCACATATTTCCATGTCCTTTTGGAAATTTGTTCCATTCCATGTCCTTTATGTTCATATCGAGGATTCCACAAGATGGCAGCGAAGAGTCAAAAACATGCCAAACACAAATAAAGCTAGAGGAGGTTGCGTTGATGACCTAGTACATTAAAAGCAAAGGCACTGAAGTTTAGAAAAGTGGTCTGTGATGCCATTATCTAAGACACAACATGTCTTATACATATCTGTATACTTTTGTCATATCGTGCTTGAAATAAGGCTACACTGCCCGGGCCTTGCTTCAGCTGTATCTGTGAACTCCCAAACAACTTGCACCAATACAGAGAAAATTAAGGCATATAAACAAATCAAGTCTTCAACAAAGAGCATTTATTATACATAAGGATTACTTATTAAAGCTATATTTGTTTAAACAGCACAACATCACTGACATGCTAACACGTTAATTTACTTTACAGTAGCCTAAATTATTTCTCGGTTGAAAATAGTAACTCCCTACTTGGACATGCTGGCAGGCTTTCCTCCGAACTTCTACTTAAAAAATGACAGTGGTAATGATCTTCTCATCCCATTCTCAACAACAAAGAGTTAATAGATATATTTGGACCTTAATTTTCCATTGAGGTTATACATAGTCAGACTGTATTATGAGGAAATGTGTAAAACAAATATGGAGTCAATATGGAGACATTTCTACCTCATTTAGATGCAAGAATCAAACAAACTGCTATGAAAAGTTGGTGTAAGCACATTTGGAGTGAATGTTTATGCTTGTCTTCTAAATTTCACGAAGCTTAAGGACAAAGTCTACAGTTGAAGAGGTTACATTTAATTTTTTGGTAAACATTACAGCAACGAGATCTGTGCGTCTGTCATTCTTCTTTCAGCACTGTCAGCACAAGTTTTGGATTGCCTCTCCCTGGACATAATAAGACTGTAAATGTGTACACTGTGTGGAGCTGGGAGGCGGGAGCGTATCCTAGCTCTTGTAACAGATATCAGTAGCAGCAGTGTTAATATATAGCTACAAGTAAACCCAGGGAAATTCTCCTCTCTCAGCTGCACTTTTGCAGTAAAACAGTCAGCTTTAACAGCTACATTTGCCATAAAAACCTCATTGTGAATTCCCAATAATGCACTTTCTACGACTCTTTAGTCAGGAGGGAGTGCACTGATGATGTCTCAAAGCTCGACCGGGTCATGGAGCGACAAATGTGACAGACATACCTGTTTCTTCACAGTCTCTTAGGAACAATTGGTTATTCAGTAAAAGCATTCTCCAGATTTCAGTTGTTCTTCAAATTGAGCCAATAGTTAGAGGCAAAGTTTTTGATATTAATAGTCTTAAGGGTACAAGTGGTTAAGTACATGAAAAGAGGCTTTCTTCTTGAACTATTACGGCCTGTAAATCAGTCCCTCAGTCCCGCGTTTCAAGTTTCACAATGGGCCCATTCAACCAATCGTTTGTATAGTTTTTTTAATTATTTTTTTTTTGTTATCTTCAACATGTTATTTTCATTTAAGTTCATTCCACTCGCTCCAGCTTTGTTATAAGCGTGACTCTTAAAAACAAAGTAGGGTCAATACATGCATGAGGGAGGACACCAAACCCCTTCTAAACCAAATTGATGTACTATTTGGACACAAACCTGTGACCGATAAATTGGTTGAAGTAAATATTGCTATATGCTGGTGGAAAACAGGACAATTGCATGAGTTGTAATCCATGTCACATGATGCAACTAAAGCTATGAAATCTGTCAACTAAGTAAGTGAGCAGGATGAACACATACCAGTGAGACTGAATCAACAGTTAGAGAAAGGTAAATCTCACTTGGTGTGTTCTAAGAAGAAAAGTGTGGAACAATGGAAACAGATCTAATTTATGTACTACGATAGTGTAAATAGATTCTATATGGTGACGCATCACAACCACCAGCTAGATAATATGCATCCAAGGACAAAGATTCCCCTGCTACAGGGACAGATCTTGCATAAAAGGTGAATGTTTGGGCTTCAAAATGATTAATATGCTCAATATTGAGATCAAGATTACTAACCACAATTGTTGATTGACTTGAAGAGCTGCCAGGCTTATCTACAGCTCCATTGTTCTGCTTGGCTGTAGGCCAGTGATAGTTGCATGGAGCTTGACGACTTTGTGATACCTCTTTATCTTACCTTGACGTTTTACATACAGATCAGTAACGCCACTGTGGAAAATTAATTGTTACTGGTCAAAGTTATTGGTCTGGGCTGCATTGAGGAAATTTTTAAAAACAGTGGTTGGAACAGCTGTGATTGGCCAAGCAGTAGTTTCGGGATCACTTTATTCAATTTACTACAAAGTATTTTGTAGTCAGAGACCAAATTTCAGTTGTTGGCACCACAGTCATATTCATTTAAGTAAGCCAAAGAATTATATGTGACATTTCCATGAATTCTGTACGGTTTATAATGTGGATAGATTATTCCTCGTTACCCACACAGACAGACAGGTATAAGTAGCGCCAAATGGCTCTGTGAATGAATTTACGGATTTTCATGAAAATCCATTTCCATCCATTGAACCCCTCTGGTAAAATTTCACATGGAATCTGTCAGTGAATATTTATTTTAACATGAAAATGTTTTGTGTGATTGAAATGGTTATTGGTTATTTGGTGAATAAAATGACTTTCAGTTCATTAAGAAGGGTAAAACGGGTGATTTGGAGGTTCTTGGTCAAGGGTGCTGAATGCATTTAAGCTTTAATCTTGTCCTTGCCATTCTTTCTACACTGAACAGCATCATGTGGCTCTGGTCTGACATTGCAGTGTTTTTGAAAGAATGGAGGTGTGAGATCAAAAACACCCGCAACTACGCATGGCCGTACCTACCATTGAGGTCACTGACGTCAAGAACTCGGTAGTTTCCTAATGTGTATATAATTAGTTTTTAAATAATTGTTACTACTTTGGTGCCGCAAATATATTGTACAACGGCAAGAAAATAAATTTCCTCATCTGATCTCCATCATCATTGCTTTGGTGCTCTTGCCTTCACCGCAATCTCTGGGTCTTTAAACGCTCCTGCAAACTCAGTTTTGCAGCCATGACTGTATCTAATATCCTGTTTTAAATATATGTGTCCTGTAGTATTTTTTTAAACATCAAAATAATACAGCAGAAATAGTTGTTTCCCTTCTCTCCTATATAGCGGTTGATTTTGACTTCTGCTCAGAGAATAAGGAGCTCTGGGATCTAAGGGCTGTAGCTGCAATTAATGGTCACTTCCAGGCAATTTTCTTCTTAGCTACCAGCTGGTACTAGTAGATTTTGAAATCTCCCAATTGAGAGTTGTTAATGTAATAGGGGATCAATCAGTCACATCCTCCTATTGGCTTACTACTTGGTGGCTTGCTCCGTTTACAACAGGCATTAGCTGGACATGGACACTTTCATCATTCCAAAAATACTATAATATAATAAAATATAATATATTGAATATTTATTATATTCAATTTATTATTAGATCACATAAGCCCTGATCTAATTGAAAATAGATATTACATGTGCCGCCACATTCAGTCGAAATAGCTGTCAACAACCATAAAGTGACCAAAAGATGACGAGTTTTATCCGAAAGGGCGTCTTATCTCGTGATCACGGCGTTGTTTTCTGTTATTGTGATGCATTTTAAGAAAAATAGCCCGAAAATAACTCATGTTTAAATCTATACTGGAGGCATGGGGGAGGGAGAGGAATGAAAAGGAATTCACAACAGAGCCTGGTCGGTATTTCAGCGTGGTTTAACTCAGACTAACGTTACATCATTACGACGTTAGGAAAAACTTGTTAAGAGTTATTGGTGAGGCCGTTTAGTGTGGAAAACTGACCAGAAATGTTACCTTTAACATCAAAATTATCTGAAGTAACACTGAAAGCAGAGATTTGTCATTAGATGCTTCTTCCTAGAAAATCCAGATCCACCGGTGGCCTTTCACAAACGTCTACCACCTCGAATGAAATCTCAATCCGAAAGGTTTTTGGAGCATTTCTTTTATGATAAGACTTTTCCTCATTTCATTCGGAATAAAGGGGTCCGTGTTAACCCACCTATTGATTTTGTGCCCTTATTACCTTTGATGCTGGCTCAGATGCAAAATAATAACTTAACCCAAGTTAATTCCTGGGCTTGTCCTGGATTTAAAGGAGTTATTTCTCATCCTTGATTTTGGAGCGTTCATACATCATGTATTGTAAGTTTTTTTGGAGTTGACAAAACATGTTCAGGAAATCTTAAGAATGGAGTTTCCACCAGCTTAACCCTAAACTACACACAAATACTAACATTGAGGGAAGGAGCTCTTTAGGACGCTTCCTTAAAGCCATAACTCAGTGGACTTTTGGGCCTGTGTACTGAAGTTTCTGTGTAGGCACACTAACAAATACTGTCAACATTCCTGCACAAGAAAATGGAGAGAAAAAAAGGTCCTTTATCTGAGACATCTCTGGCACAGATCCAAAGTTCTCACCGCCATAGACAGATATGCGCACACACACACACACACACAGACATGCTGGAACCGTGCCCATATTCCTAAACATGCCAGCGTTATGTATAATGTTATGCAAGTATGCAGAAAAGAGGGCTCATTTGCACCTTATCTATACACACAAAGCCTACAGTCACAGCCTGCAGAGACACTCCACGGGGTTTATGCGTCTGTAGGTGAGAGTGTGCCATGCTGTGTCATCTGGCAAGCTTTACATAACACACACACACAAACACACACACACACACACACAAAGACAGCAATGGTATGACCCACTTCTCTCTCTCTAACTATCAAACTCTTGTTTTTTTTTCTCCACTAGATGCAGGGTGGAGGAATGTTGTTTTCTATGGGGAATCAATTCACTATTCACTGCAGTCTTACTGGTGCGAAACGCTTTTCCTGGAAGCTTACGTGATCAAATCCAACTTCATGTCAGCTCACCAGGGGCTCAGTGGTCCCACATTGGGGTTAGCAGGGAGCTGCATTTTTTTTTTTACCTCCACTAAAAGGAATAAGACAGCTGAAGCTACGTCACCATCACAGACCCATGGATTCCAGCAAGACGTCACCCCATCAATCCCATGCTTTCAGGCCTGTCACACAACAAAGCCCACTGTTTGCTATTGTTGTTTGTTTAACAGACTATTTTTAGACGTCTGCAATGCTCTTTAGCCAAATTCTTTAGGTTGCTGCAGAGTTGGAGAGGAGAAAATCCAAGCGGGGACAAAGGGCTCATTCTGCAGGAGCTGGACAGTGGAAGGGGGTCTGTTGTGTTAAAGAGACGCCATATTTCAACTAACTATGCCGAGAGTCGCCGAAGCAAGCAGACTCGCAGAGCCACATGTTGATACAGACAGAGAGGTTTGTATAATTACACTTTTCAGGACTTTACTCTGACTGCAGTCTTTCCCTATCTCATAGCTTAAAATAAAAATAACTCAATGCTTTGGCAATCAGAATTTGTATACGACAAAAAAACTTTTACAGAGCATATTGGCATCATTAAAGACATTAGACTGCCTATTCAATGCTAGTTGGTACACGTTTATTCTGACCCACCAGTCTCCATGAATTCAATGGAGGTGTGATGGCAGCATCTTTATTGTTACACCTCTGAGAAGGCAGTGGGGTGGAAAACAAAGGAAAATTGGACATCTGTATAAATGTGGGGGGGGGAAGGCATGAAGACGTTGAGACATTTTTACGACATATGGGTGCGGCTCACAACCGGAATAATGTAGCCTCCAAGCGGAGGATGAGACGAACCAGAAAGTAAGATGTATGCTAAACAGTTTTAGCCACGCTAATCAATCATTTGAAAACCGTGCTTTACACATATGTAATACGTAGATGATGCTGTGCTACATATCACGCCTCTTTTGCCAGCAGAACATCGGCATGCCATACAAAATCTCCCACTGGAGCCGGAATGTTCCACGGGTTTTTTATTGGTGTAAACCAATAAAGGCATCATAGTCTCCGGGTGCTATGGTGTCACTTATTGATTTAGTTTCAAACAAAGGCATCTCAGAGTGAGACCTTGTTGAGACCTTGTTGAGACCTTGTTGCGGTGCTGTTGCGCGATTTCTGTACAAAAAGGGCTATTGTTTTTCATTCTGGTTTAGTGTACTGCCCAACCATCAAAACAAAATTAGTACCTGATGTTCAATCAAAGGAGCTTTTATTAGCTAAAGAACAACATAACCCACCAGGTATTGGGAGGAGAAAAAGGAAGATAACTGTTAGCGTCACATCAGTGACGGCTGGAGGCTACGCGTCACAGCGGTTGATTTTTTTGTTTCTCACCTTAATTAATTGGTTAATAATGATTTTGAATGCTTATTTACTCCGTCAGGAAACATCGAAAACATACATTGATGGGGGTATAAACTACTCTCAGTGTTTCCTCAAGGAGGAAATATGCATCTCACCGCTGTGACTGGAGTCACTACAGCAGAGGGCTTTATCGTCTCTGCCGCGATGGCCGATTACACACAAAGCTGATTTGTTCCCCTCGATACTGATGGTTAAACCAACACTAAAATGCACTAAGTGTGAAGCGTAGAAAATGTCATATTCTCAATCGAGTTCATGTCAGCGGTGCATACAGCAGCTGTGAGCTGCTGTTGGCTGGGTGTTTGCACTTGTGACATCCATTCCACATGGGGTGCAAGTTCATTTAGAGCATCTTAGGTTAGCGGAAAAGGCCGGATGACTGAACATGACCCCGTTTTATTCAAAGTATGATCATTCATGGGGGGATAGGTCCTGGGGAATTAAGACCTCATTAGCATGAGGTTCTAAGCATCGGTTTCCAATAAATTGACCTACCCAAATAGCAAGTACACAAGTCTTTAGCTAAGACAGCTAACACCTTGTTTAGCTTTCCAGACACACAGGAAATTACCTGAACTTTGCTCTTCAACTGAGCAAGAAAGTAACAATAAGGCTAAATAAATAGGCCTAAGCTGTTACCCCCTACAGCAAGCCTATATCCCTGAAAAGCCCCCAATCCCCTGCATTGTACAAAAAATCCAACCCGGATTTAGTTTGCAAATGAAATGTGAAGTTATGTGTTTGTGCGTAAGAAAGCTCTCCCTAGTGAGTAAAATATGAACTACAAGAGTAAATCACAATGTATTCATGATAGATCTCCTCAAGTCTATTCGTCGGCACAAAATCTGGACTAAATCGGTCCAACGGTTGAGAAATCATGACCCGAATACTTTTGGAGATAAAGCCCTCCCTAGTGACAGAAATATACAGCAGACCTTTCCCAAAAATCAATTCAGTTCTTCCTCAAACTAAGGTTTATGTGTGTATAACATTTGAAAATGATCCATGAAATAGTTTTGGAGTTAACATGACCGATCTGTGGCAGAAGCGGCAGTGGCCATGATTCCATTATAGCTCCAACTTTTTGGGCATATAATAACAAGGGTCATAAAAGGGAAACATTTTTTTTAATGACAAAATGAATATTAGAATACTTGAAAATGATGGCCCATCCCTGGTAACAAAAAAAAGTCTTTGTTTGTACAGAACTGTGATACAACAGAAAAAAAAACAGATATATCACTGGTGAAATGCATCTGATGTTGACATATTGAAGGCCTACCTAAACATATGTATCACCTCGTAGGTAATACTTCAAGTTATTTAATACTTCTGAAGGCCTAAAATTCCGATCACATTTAAGAGTTTTGAAATCTCGGCAGGAAGGCCGTATGAGACTCTCCGTTACACTGAATCTTAACAGCAGGGCAGCATTACTTACACATCTGGATCAAGTTGTATGCCATTTACAACCAACAACAAAGAAAACATTTACCTGGTAGTTTGAGCAACGTAAGAAGTAGTCAGGACATCCCGCTAAGGTCATCATGTGCCTCCAGTGTCCCCGCCGCAGGGAATGACACCCTTTGGTGACAACAGCACCCTGCATATAAAGGAGGGTAAGAAAATTAAAAAGAGCTTTGAGACAATATTTGAAAATTAGCCAGTACAATTTAAAGCATGGGTGTAATAAAGTTAAACAAAGTCGTGAAATACTACGAAAGCAAATATATAATTAGATTTAACTGACATACTTTAAAATAATCCAGAGACATTTAAAAGATTATGAAACAGGATTGGTATTTGGAACCGTTACTAGGTCAAATAGGCAGGCCAAAACAGGACTGTTTTGAAGAAGCAGAAATTACTTCATGAAACTGAGAAATCAGCCCATTACCTGGAATGACGCTCTGCTCTAAGAACCGTGCAACAACATCATAAAGTTGTATTGTGCATGTGTTAAGACAAAAACCCCTACACCTATCTTTCTAAGAAAAAAAGCCTGACTGTGCGAATGAATATGCATGCATGGATAAACACGTGCAAACCAAATCCAGTGTAAACACAGCCATTGTGAACAACACTCAAGTCAGTTCCCAAACAAAGCTTGGGGCTTACTAAATAAGAAATGCTCTCCAAGCTTGCAACACATGAACTCTCACCACCTGCGGCCTGCTGGGGAAGGCAAAAGTGGGGGAGAGGTTTTCTGAGGGGACTTGAAATAGGAGTCAACTGTTGCCACTGCATTGAGCAGCATTATATGCTGGGAGAGAAAAGGGAAGCTGTGCATGTGTGTTTGTGCTTGGCGAGTTGATGTGCACACAAGTTGTTCGGAGTCTTAGAGCCTGAAAACGGGTGGACGTCCATGCAACTCTTTTTAATTTGATGGACTGCCGTATAGACGGAGATTTGTTTGATGCAAGTTGCATCAGCAAAATCTAGAAAGCTGTAATCATAAATGTTTTTGGTCTTTCTTAATGACTTCTTAAGATGGGTACTTCTGCATTAAAGGGTCATGAATGGAAAGCACTGCCTTAGTGAAGATTCTGCAAAATTAGGCTAAACACACGCTGAACTCAGTATCTCTCACTAAATAGCTCCTCTCACTTTTAGACTGACGATTCCTCCTCACTTTCTCTCCCAGCATGTCTCCATTGTACAGGTCATTATATAACAGATATCAGATGGTTCAAACAATATCTATTCCTCCTCCTCCTTCTTTCTCTTCTCATCATCCTCCATTCCTCTCTCTCTCTTTTCTCCCCACTAATTATTGTTTCCACTGGGGCTCTGCTATCTTTAGGTCCCTCTGCTGACTCTGTAGCTAAATGTATGTGCAGTGTTGAAAACACATTGAATAGTCCCTCCACTGCTTATATTTGCCAAAAGATTTTTGCAAGCAGTTTAATATTTCACATGCTCTTGTATAGGCGTATGCTTGTGTTAGCAACAATAGAACTGCTGGCCAAAGGGCATGCAGGGCTGATTTTATTTGCACCTAATAAGCTCGAAAGCGAAGCCAAAGCTCCAACTGCTTGACATTTGCTGACATTTGTTGCTCCTCCTGCAGAGAATGGGCGTAAATCAACATTACTGGTCATACAGGGAGATATGGTGGTTTAAATGGCGCAGGGAGCAATTTTACAATGCAACTTGTGTGAGTGTAAGTGTGAGCATTTGCAACACAAGCAAACCCCTACATTTGTTGAAGGAGGAATAAGCTCCGATGCTGGCATTGAGGGCATATCACTTGCAGGTTTGTATTGACTGGATCTTCTATAAATAGGGTATCATTACCTATCCACCTGCATCTCACACACATTAGTCCGTCTACCAGTCAGTATCATTACAAGACTGAAAGTTACCTGATCCTAAAGTGACCTGTAGTCTTCTTTATCCACCAGGAAGGGGGGAGGATGTTTGGCAGCATGCCGAGATTAGCCTACATTAAGTCACAGCTAATGGAGCTCTATGACGGACCATCAACACACATGTGCGCGCACGTGGGCGCGCGCGTGAGCCCCCCCCCTCACACACACACAAACAGCTTATCCTTCCTGATGCAGCTGTTCCTCTATGTGCTATGTGATCAGATAACTCCCCCACAAAGTAGCAATCAGTAGAAGCAATCAAACTATAGGAGAGATGAAGAAACAGATACTTCTCTCATCACCTAGGCTGAGTGGAGTTTTGGAATTCCATTGTTTCTGTAATTAGAAGCAAATTTCCAACAAAACTAAAACAGTCAATGTGTGAACTTTTATAAATTCATATTGCACACCCTTCATAATGTTAGAATATATTACTGCAGCCATGCATGCTCAGCGTGCCTCCTCGTGGATTGTATCATCTCTGGCAGTTTAACAGACATGAAGGCATGTTCGCAGCACAGAAATTGTTAATGACGTCTCTTTTCTGTCAATAAAACTGTTGGATCAACTAATTTAAAGTGTCTAACCTCCTCTGCTCCACCGTGGATAAGATGTCCCTCAGCGGTTTAAGTCATATTCGAGCCGAAATAACAAGAAGTGCTTACGGTAATCGAAGGGCAGGACTCAGATCCACAAACGTGTCCAGGACGCGCGACGAAACAGCACCCGGCACGCCTCGACTCTCCTCGTCTGGAGACCCACACAAACTGCTCCCCCACAAAAACCCTATCGGCTGTCCTGCTGTCTTCACCTTGCCCCACTCCCTGCCCAACCCCACCCCCCGAAATGCTCTCCTCGCACACGTACACACAAGTAAAGCCACGCTTGCACACACAGAAACATGCAAACTCGTCCACTTATCTCCACACGCACTTTGCGACCAGCTGACTCTACTCGCGCTCGCTCACTCTCTCTCTCCCTCCCCGCTCAGGCACACGTGCACACACACGCGCAATAAATTTCTCTCTCTCTCTCTCTCTCTCTCTCTCTCTCTCTCTCTCTCTCTCTCTCTCTCTCTCTCTCTCTCTCTCTCTCTCTCTCTCTCTCTCTCTCTCTCTCTCTCTCTCTCTCTCTCTCTCTCTCTCTCTCTCTCTCTCTCTCTCTCTCTCTCTCTCTCTCTCTCTCTCTGAGGGACATCTCACCTCTCCGCCCCACCCTTAACATAGCAGCACACTGCAAAAGATAAACCTGTTTTTCGCGCTGCTGGTCAGGAGGCTACGACTGATTGTTGTGGACACATTGGCACAAAAAAAAAAAAACATTAAGATCACGAAGATCAATAATTACTCGTGGAATAGAGGTATGTTTTACAAGGGTAGAGTCGTGAATGTAAATTCATTATTTTACGAGAATAAAATCACAATTTACGAGATAAAAGTCTAAATTTAAGAGGATGAAGTCATAATTTTGCAAGAAAAAAAACGGATATTTTCTCATAAAAGTGTTTTCCCCAATTATTGACTCCCTTAAGAAATCCTGTGATTTAAATGTAGCATAAGCATATTTCTTGTCCTATTCTACATTTTTTAAGTTTGATTATGAACTCTGAAGTGGTAAACAATTACTTCCTTTTTTATTGGGGTATAAACATGATTTGACACAGGCTTTATTCTCTTTGACCATCACAATAAGAAAGCCTAAAGACAACAGCGATGGTGGCAAAGAAAAGTTGGACAATTGCTCAAATCTGGCAATGGATAGAAAGAAATCTCTCAACAGCCTACAAACTGACCGCACACACTGTGAGGAGGGTGGTTCAGCTGGCAAAAGACTCTCCGAGGTTCACAGCTCTAGGTCAGTTGAATCCATAGGTCAGACAGTCTCCCTAGCAACCATTAGATGACACCTACACCAACACAAGCTGTTTTGGAGGGTAGCAATAAAAAAGCCTCTGCTGTCATCCACACACAAGGTAAGGTAAAAAAAAAACACTGGGACTTTCAAATGTACAAGGGCATAGGTCAGCTGAGATCAAAGTAGAGCTTTTTGGTACAAACAAACACCTAAGATGTATTTGGGATACAAAGAACGGAAACCACACAGAAAAGCACCTCATACCCACAGTGAAATCAGGTGGTGGATCTCTGATGTTGTGGGGCTGTTTTTCTTCCAAAGGCTCTTTACATCTTGTTAAAAAACCTGGTTCAAAGAACTCTATCAAATGCCAGCAAATATTGGACACCTGATACTCTGCCAGAAAACTTAGAATGGGCTGTGGTTGGACCCTCCAGCAGGACAATCATCTGGAGCACACCTCAAAATAAACCCAGGAATGGTTCAGAGATCACAAAATAAAAGATTTGCCATGGCCATACATGTCTTATACATTGTTAATAAATGGTCCTTAAGACAAATAAAACTGTGAGGGCTGACATTTTTTGCAGTGTATTTTTTGCAGTGTATTCAAAACCTGACTTTAACTCTCCAAGAACAGGGAGGCCTCCCATCTGAGATTTCTAGTAAGAGTCATTAGTGTCATCCATCCATCCGGAGTCAGCCCATTCTGCAGGTGTGCAGTGGGACTCTGCAGTTGCAGTTGTAGCCTGCAGCATATGTACTATATGTCAAATCTGTGCACATACATACATGTTATGTGAGCCATTTGAGGAACTCTCAGTCAATGAAGTGTCATATAAAAGGGAACATTATGTAATTATTACATTTGCAAAGATGACTAGTGGGTCTTTTAGAAGACTGACATAAAATATACAGCGTAGTTTATCAAGAATCTTGGTAGAGTTATAGAGATTGGGGCATTTTTTCTCGATTACGGATAAGCTACTGTGGAGGATCTTCCAAGAAGGTTCCATTCGATTTCGGAGTGGATCCAAATAAAAATCATTCTTATTTTTATTATTAATTTATGAGATTTTGGGGTTTGTTTTAGCATTTTATCAATTATCAATGGACTACTTGATGTTTTTTTTTTTATTAAACTTGGTGGAAGAGTTGGACATTTGATGAATAAGGAACCTGTGAATTTTATAATACATCTATGTAAAGGTGTGAATCCATATTTTCATTCCCTTTTTTTAGCCGTCATTTTGATGGCATACCAGTGGAATTTGGATTAGAGGATATGAATTAATTTAATAGTTCACTATGATTAACTGTCGGTCCAGAGGAGCTCTACTGACTGCCTTTGTAGTTATTATTACAATACTCCTAACCACTAAATATGAAAAAGTTATAGCAGTGCTAGTGTTACTTCATAGCTCCCACCACGTCTATGTACACATGACAGCTGTAATACAGTATCACCTATTTTACATTTCATAAATTATCTGCATTTTTTTATATACTCTTTGTCAACTACTCTACTTTCACCCATCCATCATCCAGTGGCAATGCATAAACTCAGTTTTCACCAAGTCACAGGTTATCAGAGCCTTTCATCTTGAAATGCTGTAAGGCAGGCAGTGTGTGGAAACACAGGAATGACAGCAGATAAAGATGTTTGGATCCATTGGGAAGGTTTACTCATTTGAGCCCATGCGCTATTCACGGGACAGTGAGTCATTCATCCAAGCCTTGGTAAAATGTTTACAGGCACCTAAGGTTGCATCTCCTCTGCTACAACCCAGATTGAGGGCTATTGAACCAACTGCTTTCCTCATGTTCCTGCAGGCATTCTTTCTTCTTCAGCTGGTTGTCAAACACAAGCCGGTACACACATGGGACCAAGGCCACGTGTTGCTGAGGCTTCATCAATGTCTTGGCATTATTCATGCTAAAAATGGGTCAAAAGTGCAGGCTCTTGCTAGAATCACCATTCCAAGTTGGTCTAACCACCATCAGCAGGTACTTTGGAAAACAAAACATTCACATTACAGAACTTCTACGAAACCTGTAGCTCTTCATTTACACAAATGAAGAGCTACTGAGGTTTCGCATACGAAGTTCTGTCAATCGTGAATCGATTTTGTTTTCCAATAGTCCTGTGATAGGTGGTTAGCAACTGGAATGGTGCTTCTAGCAAGAAGCTGCACTTTTGACCATTTTTAGCATGAACTAATGCAGCATTGATGAAGCCTTAAAGGAGTTCTTGATAAAAAAAAAAAAAAAAGCCAAAATAAATATTTATACAGTACGGATGAATTGTAGTACAGGAAAAATCTCTTTTGATTGTAGGGTTAATGGTAGATTTTTTTAACCTCTTTGTGTCCAAGTTCAGTTAAGCGGGTAACCATACCAGTCCTCCATCAATACTGAGCCAATATTTCAATCAGGAGAGACAAGTGACTGAAGATAATGTTTATTACTGCAGATAATACACAATAATTCTGTCTGCCAAAATGTCTGTGGTGTCTTGACTCATCAAGAAAATTTTTGTTTGAAGGGCAGCTGCCAAGTACCTAGGACCAAAGTATGCTGAGTGCCCCGAGATCCAGCCCTCCTTGACCCCAGACATTGGTGGTGGGGGTGGCTGACGACTCTGTTGACACAGATGAGGCTGCCGAAATGCTAAAGCTGGTGAAACAGTGATATGAAGACTGGCTAGTGATGGATAGATGGGTAGGTGGTGGACATAACAGCAGCATGAAGGACTGGGATGGTATCTAATAGGCATATAATTATCTAGCGCAACAGCAAAGTTGCGCTAGTGCTATATATTCAGTTTTCAGTTTTGAAGTTTTGCATCCAGATTTTTCTTTAAATCTTGTTTCTGAGGTGAGTACCTTTACTTTAAAGAATGATTTTATAATTTCAAAGTTTCTACAGTGTCATTCATTATCAGTTACCACTTATCCTGTTTGGGGTCATGGAGGCTTGAGCCTATCCCAGCTGACATTGGGTGGAGTCAGGGTACACCCTTGACTAGCTGCAAGTTCATGAGAGGGCTAATACATAGAGACTGACCACTATTCATGCTCATATTCACTCCTACGGGCAATTTAGATTCTCCAATTCACCTATTTTGCATATTTTCGGACTGTGGGAGGAAGCTGGACTAGGAGAACATGCAAACTCCACAAAGAGCAGAGATGGATTTGAACCTGGTACCTTCTTGATGTGAGTCAGCACCGCTACCGGCCCGCCAACATGCCGCCACAAGTTGCAATCAAAGAGAATTTAGTATAAGAAACATTAAAAATACAATAAATCAGGGGCAGGTGCAATATTGTTTTAACTGACTGACTGTAGTTTTTAAACTCTTCTTTCTACGTTTCTTATCAGCCTGCATCCAGCTGAACTTCAAAAGGAGAGCAAGAACATGACCCTTATGTGTATGTTTTGGTCTCATTTAAGTCTTGCCTGCATACAGATGAACAGTTGACAATACATTTTGCCATATCATAGAAAGGCTCTTAGTGTTTTAGACGGATATATTACATTTGAAAGATTCAGCTGAAGACAACAACTGATGTGCAGCAGTGACAGAAATTGCACATTGAATAATCTCAACTCAATATTACAGTAAAATGTTCAAGAGGAAATTGGGTTGGATTTGCTTTCCGCTGAGGCAGGGTAGACCATGAGTATGAACGTTGAGTGGCCTGGCAGAATGGATTACTAAAGGCAGATCCGGGCTCTGATGGAAGCCCTAGGCAATCGTTTCCTCGTAGAGTGTTTGAGCATCCTCAGGCTTATTGAGTAGTTGTTTCTTATTATTGAAAGTGATCCGCAGCTGAGCAGGAAATAGAAGAACATATATCAGCGTCTGGGAGTTTCTGCTTGCCGCTGGTGAATGTAGCCCGCTACTCACTATCCATGCCCCACAGTTCCCCCAGTTGGCATTTGCATTAAATGTTTGTACATTGATCCCTTTATAAAACTGTAAGCTTAAACCACAGCAAGGGCATCTATTTCAGACGTCCCTCATTCAGGTGAACAAAGAGCACTGACCCAACGGACGGTTTGGGTCACAACGTTACAGGGATGCAGCGGTTAGCAGGTGGAACCAATAACTTTTGTCGCTGTAAGGTCTGCCATCTGACAGCGAGTAAGTTCTTGAAAGGAATCTAGATTTAAGGTCTGCCACACTCCCTCATGCCTGCGTGGACGCATACAGTTCAGAAACCCTGAATTAATTTTGACTTGGTGACACTAAATTGCCTGTGAATGTTTTTGACTCCCTATGTGTAAGCCCTATAATGAACCAGCAACTTCTTTAGGATGTATCCTGCCTTTGGATGGAGGGATGAATGTTGGTTTGGAAGCAATTGAAACTATCTGACATGAACTTGCAGATTTTTCTGCAAAAAAAAAAACTTTTACAACAAGACTCCGTTAGTGTGGATTTAAGAAATATCTGAGGTTTTGCCTCTGAATGTCCTGCAGCTTCAATAGCAAACCAGGTGTGCTGGCAGAGACCAGAGCTTTTAAGATATGATTATCCCTAAGACTTCAAAGCACAGTGCTTTCCTAGAAAGCTAACGAATGTTAAATACCTGGCCCGGTCTGAGGGCTGACGTGTCCCGCAGCTCTGTTTCTTTGCAATCATAGGTTACGTGTAATAGAGTTATGTAATCAGCAACAGAAACAGCCTGATGCTTCCCACTGAAAAGGGTCAGGCGCACAAACACGTAGACAGGCACAGTGTTTTGAAAACACAGGAGAAGCATGGCTGTTACATAAAAATTCCACTGACCCTTGTTGAGAAATAGTTAGGTATCCCAGCTGTGGTGGAATATGAGTCCGTCAAGGCTTTTATAGGTCAAGTTAGTCACACATACATGCGTGTGCGTGCTCACACACACACACACAGACACACAGACACACACACACACACAGCAGGTCATGAGCTAAATTTTCTCCAGCTGGGCATAGTATTCATTACATGGCCTGCATGACAATCTAAATAGTGACATCAATACTCTTCCAAGTCTAAGTGTTTAATACAAGAGATGATTCAAGTTCCATAAATGTTGCATACTCTGTGTATTTTTTTACCGTTTTAAACATGTAAGACACATAAACAAAGCCCGATAGAAGTGGGCCTGGCTGACTTTCAGTGTCTATCTGTTTGTGTGTGTTGACTCTAACAATATGGATGCTTGTGGCATGTTTTGTAGGCTATGTAAGGGCGCATCGTAGAGGGCTGTGGGTGATACCTTGCTTTTTTTAATCGATGTTTATATTCTGTAATGCTGTGACTTCTCTAAACCTGAAATGTATCATATAGAGGTTGGCATGATGATGCTGAAAGACTTATATGAAGTGAGCATGATGATGTGGTTTATTCTAGTCAAGCTAGCGGTATTGCTTTGGAGAAAAACATTCATCAAATATTGGATTGATTGATTTGCATTAAATGATGCGCCCTTCGTGATGAACTGCAGTGATGCTCTTTATGCAATATGTCATTCTTTTCATGATCATTTTCCTGTATTTTATCTTTAGTTGTAATAGAGTCAAGACATGGATTTAAGAAAAAGATAGAAAATGAATTTGCACAAAAGCGCACTTTATAAAGCTCCCAATTCAAGGTGGGGTTGTTGTACCCATATTAAGCTTCTTCTGCATAAATGTTTCAAAGGTGTAATAAACAAGATTCTTTAGTTTTGTTCATTCTATGTATACAAATCACAATGTGTACGCAACGAAAATACAATATGAGCAATCTTAAAATATTTGCTTGTACATTGGCTGTAGCTCAGGCGGTAAGCAGTTGTCCATTTATCAAAAGGTCAGGGGTTTGACTCCTTATTTCTGTCAAAGTGCCCTTGAGCAAGCTACTGAACCCCAGGTTGCTCCATTTGGCTGTTCCATTGGCGTGTGAATAATGGGGTTTGTGGTTGTTGCTCCGGTTGAGCAGGTTGTGCCTTATATGGTAGCCTCTGTAATCACTGTATGAAAGATTGTGTGAATGGGTGAATGCTGGCTCATGTTGTAAAGCACTTTGATTCGTCAAGCAGACTAGAAAGGCTGTCTATAAGTACAGTCCATTTACCATCAGCGTTCTGCCTGAGGGACATCAAATTTGCACTGATAATGTTTGTTTAGTAGCGATGAAGACAACAAATAACTCACATTGCTTGAAGCTACATCTGTCTTTTGTTTCTTTGCAAATGAGACACCTCTAGCAGCGCTGGCCCCGTGTTTTTTTAATTGACTTTCTTCTTTTTGTTTTGCCTCTATATATTAGGAAATGGATTCAGAATTTCCTTTTGCCTGGTGAAAACAACATACATGTATGGTTAAATATGTATATTTTATTATATTTGATCTAATGCTGATATCAACAGCTTCTTTTGGTCACAGAAGAGAGATTGTGTTTTGTGCTTTCTCTCAGAAAAATATAAGATTCATTTCTTCCTAATATATGTGGACAGTGTCCTCTGGACTTAACTGTTGGTTGGAAAGTGTGGTTACAATCATTGCTGTTGTATTTTCAAGCGTCATTAATCCCTTTAAACCTTGGTAATCATTAAATCTAAATTAGTAACAAAATATTTTTTTTGTCTGTCTTGCCTCCACATGGGATTGAGATATAATTAGGCATCTACATTACAGACTTAAATCTGATTAAGAGCTTGGAACACTGTTGGGATTCAAAGATTGTAGTTATTGTTCAGGATAAGCCCTGAACTACTTTATCTCTCACACACAATTCCATTTTAATTACTAATTATACACAATAAAGCTCTATTTAATTTTGCTCTTGAAAAGATTCAGGATTTAACAAAAGTAGTTTTAGAGAAAAAAAATGTCAGTACTCAAAATATTGGATGGACCATGCAACGTTGTGAATTATTAAATGAACCACAGACTGTTTGAAACACTTAAATACTTTTTCAGATTGGATTATGTGACTCATTATGAACATTATTTGTAACATGTACACTGTGTGTGCGTGTGTGTGTGTGTGTGTGTGTGTGTGTGTGTGTGTGTGTGTGTGTGTGTGTGTGTGTGTGTGTGTGTGTGTGTGTGTGTGTGTGTGTGAGTGTGTGAAATGTGCACTGGACCCAACTCCCCTCCAAAGTCGCTTAGAGTGAGTCAAGAGATCAAAGTCGAAGCTGTAGATTAATCCACATAACAGGAGCTTTTCCACTAATAACAGAACATTCTTTTCACTTTGGCTGCCTGGTACGTCAGTGTTACCAAGCCTCAGCAGCCACATCAACTAATCCCAAACCTGAGCCCAGGAAAAGTGAATTCAAACACAAACACAAAAATACGGCATCTCTAAACAATGAAACAATGGAGACTCTTCCATTACACCTGACAGAGGGGTGAAGTATCAGAAAAAGCATCCATTCATGTGCATCTCCTTCATGCCACATGTGTCTGATGAAAACAAAAGGTGTGGTAACGCATTCTTTTAAGGGCTGTTGATAAGATCAATGTGATCTCATGGGATGGTGAATAAACAGCATTTAAGAACATTTCACGTGTCATGTCATACGTTATCATTCCACACGTTTTAGGCGTTTGCGTGTCAACTAACGCTGTTGACACACAAAAAAATGTCCAAAAACACAGTTTCTGGACATGCAGAAAAAGATCAAATGACCTCATGTGAATTTTCTCTTTCTTAGTCATTTGATGTATAGTTGGAGGGTCAGGCATAACTTGGTTAGAGTTAGCCATCAAATCTAGTAGTTGAGTCTGCAGTAAAAAAACAAAAAAAAAAAACACTTTGGGTTCGAATAAGTTTTTAACCTCTCCCACAAAGTTTATCGGGTGAATATTCTAAGACACCATTACCGTGTTTCCCTCGCCAATCTTCTCTGCACTGCTGTCCGCCCAGCAGCCCATGCTTACAACGCTAGCTAGTGAGATAATGAGAAATTGCCTGCTGTTTGGGGGTATTTGTTCTATTATATGTGTATTATATTAATGTTTCATAGCTTTCAGTTCACATTGATTTTAGTCTCATGGTATCTCATGATAAAATGGAATTTCACCTGGTTTTACTCAGGTGGATATTACAGTGGAATTAGTTCTCTGCACAAAGCCATGAAAAGCTTGTCCTCCATTTCTCCACCGAAGTTACAATCTCATGTGAGCAAAATATTTCGACTGGTGTAAATTTGACTTCATCCAGTGCAAAAGGATCATCTCACAGAATTACATAGACTTCAGGTTGTATGTAATCCTGCTCTGTGACTACAGACGAATAACTCTAGCATGGAGCATTTAATTGAGCCTTTCTTCATATTGCCAATCTTCGTAGTTCATTTGTTTTCTTCAACACTATAACACACTATCTGTCTTTTTAAAAATTGCAGTAATTAAGTTTAACTTGATAACAATGGTGTCACCCCAATCATTGACATAATCAGATCTTTTTTCTAGACCAGCAAGATTTGGTTCCACTCCAACCAGTTTTCCTGGCTGAGAGCTCGTTCCCTAGCTGTGGAAAAGCAAGGAACCGGTTCCAAAGTAAGTACTGGCTCTGAACCGACCTCTGCATTTTCCTGATGGAAAATGGTTATATGTTCACCAGCTTATCACACACTGGTATCTTACTCTTGAGGCACAATTGCAAGCCTGTTACAAGGACTGGATGAATTGGTGAGGACTGATAAGGACCGATAAGGACTGGATTAAGGATGGCTTAAATGTGTAAAGGCTGCATGAGGTGAAACATCCTTTCGTAGTTCACCTACTTTGATGTCCCCACTTTTCCAGTAGAACCTCTCCCCACCTGAAGCAGATCAGCAGCTATTCCCTATCAAACAGATTAATCGTTTGTAATGGCATTGCACAGAGCAGGCCTGTATTTTGTCTCAGTGAAAAGGCATAGTCCGTTGCCAGGAAGATGTTTGGTTTGGATCCCGCTGTGGTGGAACGCCACCCTTCTATCTGGCTTAGCCTTCATGGGCTACAGGAATAGAGTACAGAGAAAGCTGGGAACACAACCCCCCCTTTCAATAGTAATACCTCGTTAAAGGAATGGTCCTCCTGCACCTGCAAGTCCTTTCTTTTTTAAGTGCATCAGAGGGGGAAAAAAACAGCAATAATCATTTGAGGAATTTAATTTTGTCTCGGCTAAATCACTTTGAATGTTTGCATTGCACTTCAGAAACTGAGGTAGTCACAGCGCCAGGGATTTTTTAATATGACCAGGGCAAATTAATCCTGAGAGTGAGGCCAACATGAATATCTCCCTTGTCGTATAAAATAGAAATACAGCAGCGAGCTCTCACAAAACACACCCATTCATTTTCTGTGTTAATCCTCCAGCTTTTAATTACGAGGTTCATTTGCTTCAACAATGAAAATCTAACTGGACCTGCAATTTTATTGCAATCTTAGCAACTTAAATATTCATTGATAATGGATAAATATAAACCCTTTGCAAAAGCTGTCACAAGAATACAGTCATGTAACACCTGTAAAGCTTAACGACTGAAGAAACCGCACTCTAGCTAGTGCTCATCCACTCCATTCGTAGCTAAAAAACACCTCGCCACTGGAAATGCTGCTCTGTATTTACAGATTGCTGATATATGAAGCTATTGACTGAAACAGATTAAAGCAATTCTGATGGCAACTTTCCCCTGTGCTCTAGGCATGCAGGCAGTTCCCTCCCGGTCTCCCTCTTTAAGTGTCAGCTATCTACTGCCAAAAGACAAACAAGATATTAATAGCAACACTATAAGAATTTGAACCATATTTGTTTAGGTCAAGGCTGAGCTCTGTGTCCATGAAACAATACAGAGAAAAGCTAATGACTCTGGCGGGGTAGAGAGGTGGACAGAGAGATGAGCTAAACAGATCCTCTGTGTTCCAATAACTTCAGATGGGAAAGTTGATTGAGAGGTTAATCATTTAAACTTGGTGCGAGCAATGTTCCTGTGTCAGCCAACCACTTGGAGTCCTGCTGTTGAACCCCAGCCAAGCTGGAGGGAGGGTTGGCTTGCAGCACGAAGATTAACTGGAAGACAAAGAGGCCAAAATCTTTTTCATCCGTTTAATCTCCAACATCCCTTTTGAGAGACATTTATCATTTAGCAGAAGATTTAAGGTATAGCTCTCTTTATTCTAGTCTCCAGCTTCCAATCTAGCCCCTCATTATGCAACATGTTTGCCAGCCAACAGGCGACAAGGCAGCCAAACAGTCAACTAAGTTATTTCAGCAAAGGCAAGATTATTTCTTTGTCTGGACCCAGCAGGACTTTCCGTTGAAGGTGGCACGGCAAGGTCAAACCGGAACAAATCCTGGAGAACATGATGCAACATATAAGACTGTGAATTTTTCCTGACTGACTGTGACTGGATGACCGGTACCAAACCCTGCTGACAAGGTCCAGAACATTCCCTTTAAAAGTTCAGCCTCATTTTTCTCAGAACAGCAGGAACACTATCCTGCAGGAAGAGGGGGGAAGGAAGGAGGAGATGAGAGGTGTGAGTGTATGAGCGCATTCATGTGTCTCTGCATGAGATTAATTTCTGCAGGGCTTTGTCTGAACTTCTCCTATTTCTGAATCTGGCATTTCACCCAAACTTTGACACATCTGTCCAGAATCTGAACACAAAAAAAGAGGGAGAGGAAAGCGAGGTGTGCAATATAAAAATACCGTGTGTTTATGTGTGTGTGTGTGTGTGTGTAAGTTTGTGCTGAGGTATCAAGATGAATAAGTATCTAATAGCTTGAGACATGCTGTGATGTCTCTGCTTCTGTGATGATTTCATTTAATAACAGTCTAACACTGTGTTGTACACAGCTCACTAAGAACATGGAGCTGCTAACATGTACACACATCCACACATGTCGAGTATCTGTGGTGAACATGGTTATGTAAACAGTAGCGCTGATAACCCTGAGGGTACCCTGGCTACTCTGATTGGTTTATCTCTTCATGATGGCTTCAAAAACCCTGGCTGCCAGCCAACAGAAACAGGGCAGGGAACACTCTGCCCCAATCAATGGTAAGAAAACACGTTGTGCTGAGACACAGGAAAGGAGGGAACTCGTGAGGACAGTGAAGTCTTGGCTGTCGGTTATTGTATAGAACATATGTCTGGCAGTACTCACAAAATCTGCTAACTCACTCAGAGGTAATGATTATTCACACATAGGTTTTGATTTGAGATGTTTAACTCAAATGTTGGAGTAATACATGTCACAATCGCCTGAAATGGTTTTAACCCATTAGAACCTGGATCCATTTCGTCTGAAAAGAAGATACAGCGGTACCTCGGTGTACGAGAGCCTTGGTTTGAGAGTATTTTGATTTAACAGCAAAGACTCTTCAAAAAATTTGCCTTGCTTTAAGAGCAGTGATTTAATTTACAAGCGTTTTTTTTGCTCATATACCGGATTTTTCCCGATACGAGCGAGTACCTATATCTCGTAAGAAAGTCGCCTGGTATACGAGTGCTCTGCTCTGGTTTACAAGCATCCTGTTTGAACAAGTCGAAGACACGAGCGTGAGCTTCCTTTGTGCGTCCCTATACTAGAGCGAAAAAGAAATGGATCTCAAATCAGCCTCCCTAGCGCTCACTCTCAGTTAGTGTCATATACTCACAGAGGTAGATTCCGCACTGTGTCCGCTTACGTTACACTTACGAAGCAATTGAGTGAGACAAAGTTCAGTGAGCCAAAATCTGATGCAAGTGAGGCTCGTATATCATTTATCATTGCTATTTGTGAGTAAAATGTCTTTTACACATGAAAATCACATGAAAAAATTATTTTTATATGAATATTTTTGGGAAATGGAACAAACTTATGGGATTTCCATTCATTTGAATGGGAAAATTCGTTTTTTTTGGTATGCGAGCAAGGTCTCGGAACGAATTAAGCTCGTAAACAGAGGTACAACCATATTTGGGTGTATGTGATTGGCCCAATAAAGTACATTTATTTATATATATTAATATTGGAATATATTATCTGTAATATTTATTTCTTCATTTGGAAAACTTTGACGGTTCATTTTGCAAAGGAACACAGATTTTTCCTGTTTTACAGGACATGTATTTAAAACATTACAATTGTTGAATGGTGTGAAACGTACCTTTAGTCACAAAACAAAAACTGAAAATGTATCAAAATTAACACTTCACAAGTTCAAAAGCAAAGAGAATAAGTGATAAGTGATTAAAAATAGACTTTGGCTGTCATACTCAAAAGCCAGGGTATATCCCTGAAAAGTCCCCAGTCCACTGTGATGTACAAGCAATATCCCTGACTGACCTCCTAAAATTAAATGTGAAGTTCATTAATTCATTCATTATCAACCACTTATCCTGTTCAGGGTCGCGGGGGGGCTGGAGCCTATCCCAGCTGACATCGAGCAAGAGGCCGGTTACACCCATGACAAGTCGCCTGTTCATCCCAGAGAGACATTCAACCATTCACACTCACACTTACACTCCCTCCTACGGTCAATTTTATGTCCAAAAAATAGTATACTTCATTAGAACGTGGACTAAATCGAACCAATGGTTGAGAAATTATGGCCAGTTTCTAATTCATGACTACTTATTATTTATTATCCATGTCATGTTGCCATGGAAAGTCAGATGCTTAGGAGCCCCTTCAAACAGGCGCAGTGAGAAAAGAAGATGATGATGTCAGCCGATCGAGCCTGCTTCAACTGAACGAAGGCTTGGGTCAGCCAACCAAAATATCTGACATGTCAGAAAATCCTCCGATTGTCCGAACATTTTCCGGGATCTGCTTATCGGTCCTCCCAAACCCCCGTACACTGCACAACAAACGATGCCAGATGAACCCCGACAGTTGGCCAGACCTGATGCTAATTATCAGGCCAGAATCGGCTTACATTGTACAGTGTACGTCCGACTTCAGTTCCTAGTTATCTAAAAATGGGCAATGCCTGGCCATTTAAGTGTGGCTTTATGGGTATTGTGTATCTGTGCCATGGGGGATTATGGGAGTTGCTAATGGCTATTTTAGCTCTAGTTTGCCTAAACTACGTACCAAGCCAAGTGCTAATCTAAGGCTTACAAGGAGGTCTACTGATTCGCGAGCTATCATCACGCATTACAAGCAGAAACAGGAGTGATAGTTTCTTATCACTGGAGTGGCTTAAGCTCAGTGTGTAGATGGGTGTTGCACAATCGGGTGACCCAGGTTCAAACCCAGCACCTGATGCAACATGCAGTGAGTCCTTGAGCAAGACCCTGAAACCTCATATCCTCATGCGCCCGCTGCTCTCTCAGGGATGGGTCAATTGCAGATATAAAATTCATTACATTGTTCTGTATGTAGTGTGTAACGTGATGAATGAAGTAAAGATTATTATTATTATTATTAATAATTATTAATAAACTCCTTCCTCGTCATCTTTTTTCTTTTTGCCAATTAATTTTTCCATTTTTTCACTACGGCCACTAATCTCTTTTTCACGTCATTACATGGAGGGGTTGCGCACCAAAGTGTGGATACCAGACTGAAGCCCAAAGGTTTTGGGCCAGGCTCGATCATTAGCCTCTCGGACTCGGGCCAAGTTTGGACAAATATTTAGAAATTATGTTCAGATTGAAGTCGGACTCTGTAACCTCGGGGATAGCCAAAGTGCAGTTCGGTCAAGATAGACAATTTAACATGATGCTTTCAAGATATGTTAGTGAAAACCCAGTGTAAAACAAATAAAAATATTGGATTTGCTGTTTGTGTGTCTGTGTTGGCCTCTGTCATTTTTCTGTATGGACTATGTTTTTTTACATGACATTGCAAGAGCCCCTGAACGCAGCATAGGCTATCTGTTACTTTTTGTAGGTAAATGCTAATGCAGTAGCCGACATTAGACCATGGAGGGGTTCAAGCAACACCTATCTTTGGTAAAGTTTATACTAATGAAAGATACAGGGAAGCCGATTGTTTGTATGGATCTTGATTTAGATGTGGATGTACTGTAGAGTCTAACAAAGAACTTTGTCAATGCTAAGACTCCAATTTCGGTACATTAAGAACTGCTGATGACAATGTGTAGTGTTTGTGTTCGATGTGTTAGAACACTGGCTATGAGAATATAGAACAAAAAACAGACCCTTTTACCCTTTTAGTCATTTACCCTGCGGACATGAATACTAGGACATGAATATAGATGATGTAAAGGACAGGGCAAGATGGAAACAAATGATCCACTGTGGGGAGCCGTAAAGGTAACACCCGAAAAAAGAAGAGACAAGCGGTAAGCTCTGTGACAACTTAAAAACTCAGTGCTTCAGCTAGTAGTCACTGTGTCAGACTCAGTTTTTTCGTACATAAAAACAGAACGTCTGCTGGTTCGGGCCTGGCTTGGTCTGGAGTCTCCTAGACTTGGCCGGGCTCAGACTAATATTTGTATCCGGCCGAGTTCTAGTATGCAGGAGAGCTGCAGGAGTTTAACCCTTTAGTGCCTGAATATATATCTATATAGTAATGGTTACACACGGACAGAGTACAGGGCTTTTGAATTTCTCGTTTCCATAACCAAGTGAAAAATCTGCGATTCCCATTTTAGCCAGAAACATTCAGACCTACATCGACTCATCCATCCATCCATGCTCTTCTGCTTACCAGGAGTGGGGCGGCAACAGGCAGAGCAGGGAACTCCACAGGTTTCTTTGTCCAGCAACTCTCACCCAGTTCTCCTCATACTGGGGATAATGAGTTGTTCTTCGCAGTCAAAAATGCATTGAGTGTGTCCTGAGTCTATCCTAGTGTCTTCTTCCTGTTTGATGTGCCTGAATAACGTAACTCTTAATGGTGGTGCCCCGAAAGATTAATCAACTATCAACTGGTTCCTTTGAAAAGGAACAGCGGCTCTACTCTCCTGATGTCTGAGATCCTCAGGCTATCTCAATAGCTGGTGTCAGCCACCCTACTACCTGTCGGGGGGACGGTGGTCCAGTTGCTAAAGCGGACATGCACTTATCTGAAGGTGATGATGGTTCGATCCCCAGCAACTACAGCCCATTACAGTTAGTGTCAAAGTGTCTTTGAGCAAGATACGGAACCCCAAGTTGCTCTCAATTTCTCTTCTATTGCTACGTGTATGATGGCATGAAGGTTAGCGCCCCTGAGGAGCAGGTGGCACCTTGTATGGCAGCCTTGGTCATCACTGTATAAATGTTTGTGTGAATGAGTGATTGCTGGCTTGCCTTTTAAAGCGCTTCGAGTGCTCAAACAGACTAGAAAAGCGCTATATAAGTGCAGTCCATTGACCATTTTTTACCAACTAGGGAAGTTGATTCCAGCCGCAGATTGACTGGTAAATTGAGAGCTTTGCCTCACGGCTCAGCTCTCCCTCCACCACGACCATTACAAAGGGCAACACCAAAGCTTGGGCACTGCTGAAGGTGCAGCACAAGCAGACGCTATAATCTATATTTAACCATTTACCAAATATACCAAATGACAATGTGACTGTAAGAACAGAGATGTTTGTAGTCATGAAAATGAGATAATCACATGGTTGCTAAATCTAACAAACTGGAAAAAAATCTTTCTTGTATGATCAGGGTCTATTCGTTTCCAATGTTACTGTAGCCAACTGTTGTGTGTTGGTTACTTATAGCACATGAAGAGAGATAAAAGATTTATTGCACCTCCATTAAATGCATCAGCTGTTGTCAAACCGGAGTAAAATTCAAGTGAAAATTCATTATTCTGCTGTCCAGGCCTGAGCTGTTTTTATTGGAGGTAAGTTCTTGGTAGAAAGCTCTGGTGCCGGTTTAATGAGAGCTGCGCTTCGGCCTGAGAATGTAGGGGAAAGGCCATAATGTTCCTTTATGAAAAGGTCATATTTAAAAGTGTGTCTAGTGTGTAACTGATATCATACCTCCAATCAGTGTAGCAATCATTCAACATGACCTGAGTTGTTATTAGGAAAAAACTCATATTAAACATTATATTAAACATTATTTGAGATGTGCCTTAAAGGAGAAAACATACTAATTATTTCCTTTCCGTGAACCCATCTCTTTATTTGACGGCACAAATCCCCCTCTCAGGGGAAGAGGTAACTGCACACATTTGAAAAGTGATTGTACTGGCAATACCGTTGTGGTACTGCATAATTCTGAGCTGCCCAGTGTGCACTGACACGTACACACACACACACTCTGACACACACACCCACCAAGCCATTTTGCTGAAGTGACTCCCTAAATATAGCCATTGCGCAGTGTTATTATCACAGCAGGGGTGGTGCTCTGTTATCTCTCACCCTTCACTCCCATTGTTTTACTACTCCGGCAGATGACAGCTTCACTAGGGCTGAGGCCCATTTTCTCAGCATAGGTCCTGTTGTGTGTTGGAGAGTCGTGAACTATATTCAACACAGAGATGAAGGTTCTTGTTTTGTTTTATCAAATAAAAGTTTTCAGGAATTATATTAAAAGTTCAATGACTATTTCAACTCAAAAATCTATCTATTACTGTTGTGACCATCAGCTGCAGCTGATAAGGTGTTTGTCATCCACCAGGCAAAAATGTCCTGCATACATTCACTACTAATGCAATCAGTTGGGTTTGACTACGCAGATCACTTCTGCTAGATGTGACTTGTTTTTTATGAGCAGTAGCATAAAGTGTCTGATTGCTACTTATCCTTATACTTTTAACAGGGAGTAAACAACACCAGATTCCTAACCTCAATGTATTGGCAAATGGCAATTAAGATTTAAAGTTTGAAAGCTCCTTTGTAACAGATAGAAGTTTGTTTTCTCACAGAGGGTTCTATATGTGTATAATACAACATCATGTGTTGATCATCTGTGCTATACTGTGTGTAAAAAAATACTAGAAAACGTGAAGAAATTGACTCACAGGTAGCCAGGAAGATGTGAGCAGTACGGTTTGGCGATGATATGTTTTCCACTATCAGTCTTACACTGTTGATCCCATCAGCTTCCATGGGCCAAAGTAAATGAGAAAGGCCTGAATGTGTTTGAAAACATACAAATATATGATCTCCTTGATTAAACAAGACATGTTCAGTCTTCATTAAAGTCATAAAAGCAACAGCTGGACTCCTAATTGATGGGAAGGCCTGTCTTCCTCCACTCACTCACACACACACTCACACACACACCCACAAAGGCGTGTTTACACAAGGTTGCATTGTGTTGTTTTATTTTCTTTGTTGTAAAGGAACGACATGAAACTCTCGATCACAGAGTTGCTTATTGACCCATTCAGAGCCTGCCATACTGAACAGTACGATGGGAAGTAACGGTCTGATAACCATAGAATCATCAAAACCCTCAGAACCTCCTGCTGAGATCCTGCCTGGTCTCGGACTGGCTGGCAGTTTGGATCAGTGGCTGCACACACAACATCACAACACACTCAAATATCACTTCTCAAAAACGATTGTTAACCCTACTAGTTGTGTGTCCCAAATAATGTCCTGTTTCAGAGCGTCCCCACAGAAAAGCATTTACTCTGATAATATTTTTGCAATACACACACAGTCCTCTACTGCTCAGTGTTTACACCCAAACAGGCACACTGTTGAGTGGGTGGACAGGGTGATTGGTAAAGGTCACAAAGAACTTAACATTAGACCCACAAAAGCTACTTTACAGAGTAGCAGATTATTGCAGAGGCAGCAACCAACAATATTTTTTCTGCAGTGTCTGGATATAATGTCATGTCTTCCTTCTCTAACATGTCAGTGACCCCCAGAACATTTTAAATAACACCTCTGCCTAAGAGTTCATTTTTTTTGCTGGTATTGGTTTGTCTGTCTGTTGAACTCTGCAGGATAACTCAAAAATGATTAATCTATTTCGATGAATGTTTTGGAGAGGGTTAGGATTATGGATTGTTCTCTAGGTATGGCCCAGAAAACAATTCATGAGATTATAGTGGTGGTCCACGTACTTATCTGGATCCAGAATCATTTTAAGGCATTGTTTAGCAGCAGCAGAGAGGAGACAAACCCAGCCCATAGAGCCGGTCCTTATCCCAAAGTTAATGGTCTGATTTGCAAACTTTTCTTGAAGTCACCTTAATCTAACCTGCCAAAAGCTGTTCACCATGGATGGGTATAGCCTGGGGCAACATTCCTATCTTCTCCCTCGGATTTTCAAGGGCCAGCGAGAGAGCCAACAGATGCCACCAATATCAAGGCACTTTCCAAGGCATGTGACTCTCTACTCTCTCTTCACAAACAAAATGAGAACTCTCTCTGCCAAAGCAGAGCTCCACCCTTCCAAAAGTTCTTTTGCCCATCACTTTGGACTGACCCATGTTCAACTGCTAGTTTCATGCAAATCAATTTAAATTTGTATGAATCACAGAAGGTTCAATATTATCTCGTCTGGTATGGGGCAATATGAGGGGTTGTATTTCCCGTGTTCTGTGAGCTGTGTGGTGTTGTTCTGTGATCAGATGGTGAGAATGTTGTGCGCCTCTTTTGTGTCTAGAAGGTGACGTCTGTTTCATCTATACTCCTATCCTAATGATGATTGTATGTTGTATGATCTCCCAGTATCAGCAGACTGGACTACAACTGCTGGTTTCCAGTGTCCATGCTCCTGGAATCGGATGTGTTGTCCTGCATGCAGCTGTGACATCGACCTGGCTGACCTGTCATAGTATCTCTTCTGATGCTGTTGTCGATCTACTCTCTTGACGTGAGCATCAGTGTGACTGACTACCTTTGGCTGAAGTTGCTGGTTGGTGCTGGGTAGGATAAAACTGAAATGACGACTCTTAAGCAGCTTAGCTGGTGATCTGAAGTGAACAACAGGGGTGTTGTGATACTCAAGAAGGCTCAAATAGGGGTGTTTATGGTCTGCTTTAGCCTTCTCTATGAACAATTTGGCAATCTGCACCGTTTTTTCTGCAAGAACATTGCTTTAGGGGTAATGTGGACTAGTGGTGGTATGGGTGATCTCCCATGTGCTGGCAAAGGTTTCAACTCCTTACACTTGAAATGGGGGTCGTTATCTGATATAACATTCTCTGGTTCGCCATGTCTGTAATAGTCTACTGTGTTATTTACTATTCTACTATAGTTATTTCTCATCGTTCGACATGAACAGATCCGTAGCGACTGTTTGCCATGGCCTGTCTGGGATTTGGGGATTCAACATGGGCTCTTAAATGTTGGATGGTCTATGTTCCAAGCAGATTTGGAAACTTTCAAACTATTTTCTCAATCTGTTTGTTCAGATTGATTGTAAAATTATACCTCTGAATTTGAAGTATCGTCCTCTGCAACCGTGGAGGTGCTGCTGCCAGCGGTTTTCTCATGATTGATTCAAGTGGTTTATGGTTGCTTTCCACAATGATATGTAGCCATAGACATATTGATGAAGACGTTTACATCCAAAAAAAAATGCGTATAGCTCATTTTCAATCTGAGCATAGTTGACTTCACTATCTTTGAGTGATTTGGATGAATAGCCAATGGGCATACATTCTTGTAGTAGGACTGCGCCTAGTCCATGCTTGGAGGCATCCACTTGTAGCCTGAGCTCTTTGTTGGGATCAAAGAAGGTAAGTACTGGGCCTGGCTCTCGTTTGACAAGCTCCTTCATTCTCCTGAATGCTTTGCCATGTTTTGCATCCCATATAAACTACCTGGACTCTTTTAACAGGTGACTCATTGGTGCGTTGATGTCCGCGAGCATAGGAATAGTTTCTAGCTCACTTTCATCTTTGGGTGGCTCCATGTCTCAAACTGCAGCGATCTTGGCTGGGTCAGGTTTGATTCCATCGTTAGTAATGAGGTGCCCAAAATAGCTGACCTCCATGGCACAGATCTTGTTTTTCAACGGGTTGAGCTTAACTCCTCTCTCTGGAGCGTTGCAGCATTGCCCTGAGATTTTTATCATGCTCTTCTTTGTTCCTGCCGTATATTAGAACATCATCAACAATCAACATGACGCCCTGCTGGCCCTCATAAGTTTCATCAACCTTCCGTTGAGACTCCTCCTGAGCAGATTTTATTTCAAACGGCAGGCTGAGGAATCGATATCGTCCAACCACAGTGTTGAATGTGGTCAGTTTGGACGACCCTTCAGTGAGTTTTATTACCCAGTAGCCTGACCTGGCATCCATGACACTGAAGTAACAGGCTCCTCTTAACCTGGACGTGATGTCATCGAGAGTGGGTAATGGGCATTGTGGTCTTTTTATGACCTTGTTTAAGTCTTTTGGGTCTAAACACACTCTCATCCTGCCTGCTCTTGGTTTTTCTGCAGCCACCATTGAATTTACCCATTCAGGTGGCTCAGTGACTTTCACGTGATCCTCTGCTTTTCCATATTTTGTAATTCTTCTTTTAGGCGGTTGCGAAGAGCAAGGGGAACACACCTTGGTGGGTGGACTACTGGTATGGCGTTAGGGTTAATGTGGATTGTGCACTCACCAGGAAAGAGTCTTAATCCTGTGAGTACATCTGTAAACTCCTCCGTAATTGATATCACTGATGTGCCATTTACAGACATTATGAGCTTAATCAGTCCAAAGTCTAGGCATGCTTGTAATCCAAGTGCTGGGGGTTCATTTGTGTCCACTATATTAGTTTCCCAGCAGTAATTGAGTGTCCTTGCTGTTATTCCATGTTGCATTTGCCTCTGATGACAAGCTGTTCACCACTATAACCATAGAGTGGCTGAGTTAAGGGCTGTAGCACACATGCAATCCCAGTTTTTTGAACACTTGTGTGGGAATTACATTAGCTGAAGCCCCGGTGTCTAACTTAAAGCTGACAGTAGTCCTTTTTGGACCAACTTGCACATCTGCAAAGGCTTGCTCTATGTCTTTAATTTCATTTCCTTGTGTTACTGCATCAATAAACAAATCCTCATTGTCTGTAACTTGGTCAGCGTCTTTTCCACTTTCTGTGTTCACTCTTTTCCCTTGTCTGGAACGATACACTTTTGCAAAATGGTTCAACTTGTTACAAATTTACACTGCTTTCCTTTAGCTGGGCAAGTGTCATTTATTCCGTGAGTCTTGTTGCCACAGTAACCACATGCTTTACGGCGCTCCGTGCTTCCGTTTGCCTTGGGGAAGTCAGTGTTCCTTTTTGTTTTGTCGTAGCGCGTTTTCTAAGTTTCCTTCTCTGAATACTGCTGACCAATTGCGTGAACAGTCTGCTCGTGCATACCACTCCTGCTGCCGGCGATAGTTTTCAGTTGCGCTTGTGCTACACCGTGAGCCCTGGCAATGTCTAATGCTTTATCGAGGGTTAAATCTGACCCCACACTCAGTAGCTTCCCTGTCACTCTGGGCGAGTGAATCCCGAATACCACACGGCTCCGTATCATTTCTTCATTTTCTTCAACATAGTTACAATCCTTCACAAGCAGCCTCAAATCGGTCACAACCTGTTCAAAGGGTTCATTAACACCTTGTACCTTTTCATGGAACTTGTAGCGGATGAATATGACGTTACTAAAGCGGACAAAGTACGTTTTCAGTACGTTTTTTTGGTCCTCTGTGAGCATCCACGTATATTAATGTGTCGGTCTTTATCTCCAACCCAAAAGGAGTAGGAAACCTCATTTCTCATCTTCTCCTTTCTTCTTAAAAGGACTAAAAAAATGAAATCCACATGAAGCTTAAACTTGCGCCAGGCATCGGGTAGGTTGTTAGCATCCCAGTTCATGTGCTGTGAGGGAAACTCCATCGACGTCCATCTTTGCCTTGTAAAGCTGTTATTTCTTCACTTTCACTCTGACACCATGTCTTGTTTTTGTACAATATGTATGATGAATACACGTTGAAGATGTTATTCAACTCCAAGTATTTATTATCATCTCTTTAGCTTACATGATGACGGTACTGCAGAGAACGCAACTTCACACAGCTCAACATTGCACTGATATCCTAAGCCAACCACATATTAGCAGTTTTAGCAACCAATAGAAAGGCTTCTAACTGCAAGGTAGTTTCAATGTTAATATAAAAAAATTAAAGACTGTATATTCTCTGAGAATATTACAAGTATTTCCACTTACACGAGATACTCTCAGTTAGTCTAGTGCTATGGCTAGTGGTAGCAGCATTGCTCAGTTTGTAGAGTGGCTCACTGAGAACCAGCCAGAAGCAAGATAAACTTCCTAATTAGAAATGATTGCTGTTGCAACCCAGTCTCATTATAAGGCCTGCATCTGTTTTGTCAAGTCCTTCTGTCTTTCGTCCAGAGACACAGAGACCCTCTGCTTTTTACGAAACTTTATGAAAATAACAGTAGTGCAGCAAAACTAAAGCACATCTTGTTTTGTTAACCAAAACTGGTTAGGTAAAGGAATAGTAATGGAATCCAAGTACATGCTCAAGCAAGCTGGGTGTGTGTAGTTTTCATCACAACTCAAACATTAACATACTAAAATAGCGCCCATAGATCATGACCCAGAGGAATTCATATCATGTGCAGTCAGTCTTGGAATGCCCATACTACACACTTGATTTATGGATGTGTGTCTCTAGAACTGACCTTCATTAAAATAGGGCTTTATGCAGAATTGCATCAGATGCAGGAGCTACATAATAAGCTGACAACTATCTACACTTTCTAAACTCTCTCTGAACACTCAAATAACGCTCAATAAATAAGCAATCTCTGGTAAATGTAGTTCAATTTGAGAAAGAGTGGGTTAACAGTTAATCCTACTGTAATCGCAGCGACACATATATGCATGTGTAGTGACGACAAAAAGAATTATCTGAGCATCTGTTTCACTTAAAAACAGGGTGATTAAACAAACCCTATGTTGGATCAGAGATGATTTGTCAAACAAGGATGACTCAGATTTTCCAGACATGAAACACCATGGGGAACTTGAATGAAAATATTACAGTCTAACTGCAACCATCTGTGTTTGTTTGTGTGTGTGCGAGCAAGTATTATGCAGTCATCATGTGTACGCGTGTGTGTGTATATACTTGTATGTGTACATGTGCGAGTGTGTATGTGTGAGGTTATAGGTGGGTCTCTGTGTGTTTTTCAGTGTGTTTGTGTGAGTGTATATATGTGTGTGTGCGTATAGGTGTGTGTATGTGTGTGCGTGTGTCTTTGTGTGCGTGTGTATAAGTGTGCGTATATGTGTAGGAATTGTATGTGTTTGAGTATATATGTGTGTCTTTTATGTTTATGTGTGTGTATTTGTGTGTTTATATGTGTGTGAGTGTGAGGTATAGGTGTGTTTTTGTGTGTTTGTGTGTATATATGTGTGTGTGTGAGTGTGAGGTATAGGTGTGTTTGTGTGTGTGTGTATATATATGTGTGTGTGTGAGTGTGAGGTATAGGTGTGTTTGTGTGTGTGTGTGTATATATGTGTGTGTGAGTGTGAGGTATAGGTGTGTGTGTGTGTTTGTGTTTTTGTGTGTGTGTGTGTGTGTGTGTGTGTGTGTGTGTGTGTGTGTGTGTGTGTGTATATATATGTGTGTGTTCGCTTCCCAAGTATGGAAGTAGTATGATTGACTGAGACCCCTACCATCAACTGTCAGGCTAGTTCCTTATATATTTCTGTCAAACAGAGTGGATTTTCAGTTCAAACAAAGACCAGAACAATAAATTATGAAAGGCTTTCAGAAAACGTAAGATTCCGCCCCCTGGACGTCACCAAGTGCCAGTGTTTCCATCAGAAGAGGCTGAGAGGTCAAACAGGATTTCCTCCTACAGTAGTATTTGGCTGCACAAACATAGACTCGAAAACAAGTATGTTATTGAAGAGAGGGTCACAGGAAAAGCCAGACAAAACGTCTTTGACGTAACAGCTGAAAATAAATCACATTTCCCATCACTCACCAGACCTTTCCTGAAGAATGCCATTGTATTTAGTTCTCAAGGCTTCGGATTTGGAAAGGGTCTTCATTGAAAAAAAAAAATCGACCCAAGAGCCAATGACTTCATAAATCTGAGTTGGTTTGACAGCTTTGGGCTTGGATCAAATGGTAGGCATTAGAAAGTACTTGGATCCAAATGTGAAAGGAAGGGTGGGTAGTGGTTGGAACTCCTGCCTCAAAACAAGTAAGGAGTGAGTCCTGAGCTGGGGCCCCTAAGTGTGGTAAAAACAATTCTGAGTGGTAATTTATGATGCCAATTTTGCACAATTACAAGTAAAACACAGTCTGTTTCTATCTTTTTCAGGTTTCTGATTGATATGCCGTTCGATATTATTTTTATCCTGTATTTTAACCGATAAAATTATCAGTGAGAATAAAAATCTCTTTTCCAAGAGAAGATATCTGGCCACAAAATATCCGTACAAAAGACTTCTACAAAATCTTGATCTTCCTGTTTCATGTGCAGTGTGCTTTTCACTTCCGAAAAACCCACTTATTGACTCAGGAACGATGATAGAGATGGGTGTCTAAATATGTTTCCTCGAATAGATATCACAGTAGTGTATTAGTTTTCAGCGTGTCCTAGGGTTAGAATCCAAACCTTTCTGTCTGGGGTTTGCATCTTCTCCTCAATCGGGTTCCCTCTGGTTGCCGCAATTACCTCCCACAGTCCAAAAGCATGCAATATAGGAGACTTGCTGGATACAAATTGCCTTTGGATATAAATGTGACCATCAGCGATTGTTTGTCTCGGTCTGTGTGAACCATGACTCGGTGTACCCCGCTTCTGTCCCAGGCTCAAGTTAATGCTTGATGACAAGAAAATGGGATTTTGGCTCCTCTTTCCTTTGAAATCAAAAGAGGAAATCATTCTATAATGATTTTATGATTGCTCTGAAAGGATCCGTCTGGCCTTTCAGAGATTAACCTGGTCGAAAACAAAACAGTTCAGCGTCACTTAAAGCCAAATTCTGAGTGAGATTGCAAGAGGTTGTGCTTATTTGTTTAATGACTTACCTGTTTGACAGATATTCTTGTGATCAAAGCTTTTTTATGAGAAAAAAAATGAAACATTTACACATACAGTATTTTCAACTGAACTGTTTGACAGATGTTGAAGTGGTTGTTTTAATTTAGATCCCTATAGGGGAGAAAAAGGGTTATACTGCCATCTACTGGTCTGTAGTCCAGGCTGCCACTGAGAAAAATATAATCACAGAAAATACTTAAACAATGCCATCCGTTTGATGTAATTTAATTTCATGTATGTAAGATACCTTTCTGTCAATAGATTGTAACACATTGTTCGAATGAAAATAGTTTGGTAAAAAATCTATAATATAAATGTAGATTAAAATGGGGGTAATATGCCTGGAGATAGTGAGAGATGAGGAAAGGCAGGAGTGTGGAAGTAAGAGTAAAAACTTTAAATGGGGGCAATGGTGAGATTACAGGAAAAGGGAGTGATCAAGCTGATATGATGGAGAGAAGGAAGTGATATATACTGTGTGTCCAAGAGACCAAGTGGAAAGGTAGCAAGGTCAGAAGCATCGGAGGAGGGAACAAAATGTTAAACAGGGTGTTGATGGGAGGAGAAATAGGGTAGGGGTGATTCTGAGGGAGGAGTATGTAGAGAGTGTTGTGGAGGTGTATAGAGTGTCAGACACAGTGGTGAGTATGAAGATATAAATTGAGGGTGTGGTGATGAAGGTTGTCAGCGCTTATGCGCACAAGTTTGTTGCGAGTTGGCAGAGAAAGAGAATTTCGGGAGGGAGTTGGCTGAAGTGATGGAGAGTATCTCCAGGAGTGAGAGAGTAGGGGTTGGAGCAGATTTCAATAGTGAGGGGAAAATAGGACATGAAGAGGTGATGGGCATGATGCTTTGAGATTACATATGAAGAAGTACAGAGAACGTCAGAAGGAGTTGCATTGTGTCTTTGTTGACTTAGAAGAAGTGTACGACAACATGCCGTGGGAGGTATTGGGGTACTGCATGAGGAAGTAGGGAGTGACTGAGACGTTTGTTGTAGTGCTACAGGATATGTATGAGAGCAGCATGACAGCTCAGCTGCGAGGTGTGCAGAAGGAGTGACGGATGGGTTCAAGGTGGAGGTGGGCCTGCACAAAGGGTCTTCTCTAACCCCCCTTGTGTTTGTGCTGATGATGGACAGGCTGACAGATGAGGTCACGTAATAGTTTCCATAGACAATGATGTTCGGGGATGAGCAGGGAGCAGTTGAGGGGTGACAGAGGAAGATACAGAGGACAAGGCAAGATGAAAACAGATGATCCGCTGCTGCGACCACCAAAGGGAAGAGCCGAAAGAAGAAAAAGTAAGTACATGCTTTTTCAACTCTTATATCTTAAAGACTTGACAAAGAGAAAAAATAAAATATGACAGAGTAATGAGGTTCTGTCATTCATTGTTTGTAATGCTCATTCTATGCAGGGTCAGGAGGTATGGAGTCATGGAGAAACCCCCCCACTGGTGCTCACGTTCATACCCACAGGCAATTAAGAGTCACCAATATTTCAGGTTTTTGGACTGTGGGAGGAGGCTGGAGAACCTGGAGGAACCAACACAAATACAGGGAGAACAGGTAAAGTCCACACAGAAGGACCAAGGGTGGTCATGAACTGCGCAAACCTGCTGAGGTTGTAAGGGATCAATGTCCAGAATCCCGAATTTCACCTCTGGAGGTCAGAATCTCATCCTTTATTTTATAAAATAAAGTTAACCAATACATTACAAGCGTTTAATGTTTTCTCATAACCTCTGCAAGGAGGTTATGTTTTGTGCGTTTGTCTGCTTGTTTTCTTTGTTTATCTCTTTCTTTCTTTGTGAGAAAGATTACGGAAAAACTACAGGATGCATTTGTATGAATTTTACTAAGAGGTAGGTTTTGGCAAATCCTAGAGGTGAAAAACGCCTCTCACCCCCTGCATGCTACACTAAAGTCATTATTATTATTACTTACTATATTGCCTATTTTCCCTTTTATTAAAAATTTTATTCTTTGTTAGGTGTTTCGCAGCACTTAAAATAAAATAACATTTAAAAAAAAGCTGATTGATAATAATCCTGGGGGGGGGGGGGGGTATGGAAGAATCAAGTGGCAGAAATAGCAGCAAAAGGGCACTATGTAAGGACATTGATTTGAATGTGGATGTGAGGATTTCTGGATGTTGATCCATGATCAGGGAAAACAAAGCAGTTGACTGGCAAAAACAGTTGAAAACGGATCAAAAGGGTAATCATTACTTTTCAATACAAAAGAGTGCAAAGGCAGAGTGTGTTATCTGGACAAGGAGCGAAGGCATGCTGAGACTAGCACACTGTGGACTTGCGCGGGATCTGACCAAGATGGGCGAACACAAGCATGTTTTATGTAGAACCCGCCGCATATGCGCAGAAAGTGAAAGCAGTCTTCGCCTTCATCACTGCCACAGGATTACAATCTTTGGGAATAGACATACCCCAAACAGCAAGTTAACCCCGACGGGAGCATGTGCCACAAGGCATCCAGTCTGAGTGAAATACAGAAGAAGAAGTATTTCAATAACAAAAAAGGCTTTCACAAACGTATAATTTAACAACAATTCTATGCAGCACTAACAAAATAAATAAAATAACCTAAAAATAGAAAAATTCTTATAGACTTCTTTTTTTAATTTAAATAAAACCGTTTACTTTATACCAGGGGGGCACAGTACTTCTGTTTTTCAGTCTTTTTAAAGATTTGAATACAATTTTAATCTTGTTTTTAAAGGCAACAAAACTCTGAGTAAATTTGAAAAATCTATAGATGCAGGTATATATTTTAATATTGTAAAATTCCTGTATTCAAATTTTTCACGGCAAAGGAATAGCCTTGACAAAAATAGAATGTTGATCGTACGAGCAATCCAAGTTCAACTTCATTTTAAATTCATTATGATTAAAAAAGATTACTGTCTTCGTCCATTAAATGTACTATAGCTCACAGTCCTTTCTCCATCCAACCTTTATAAAATAAGGATTTCATCTTTTTCCAGATTGTAGCATTATATTGGGTGAAGTTATGTTTATAGAGTACAAAATGTAAACATAATATTTAGTATCAAACCTTGAAGAGGTTAAAATAAGCCTCCTCACTGAGGGTGAGGGTGAGGTTTAAGTTTGGTTAAAGAAAGCAGTGGCTCCTCTGATAGAACTTTTTGTCCCATTTGACTACATGAATAAACCAAAGCACATAACTAGCAGTGCATTTTAATTTCCTATGGGAATATTTGAACATTTTCTTAGAACCCAAAAGAACTGCAAAAGTTAACTTTTTTCCCATGACCCCTTGGCTTTTTAATCCTCAGCCACAGCAGCTCCTGTGTTGAGTTGTCTGTTAAATCTTCTTCAAACCGTATGCCAATAATTTCTGCTCTCTCCTACCGATGACAGGAATATTGTCCACCATGTCGTTTACATTCCACGGCACTGATAGTGTAACTTTGGAGAGAAGGGTGATCAACGTTGCCCGGACGTCTATTTCTTCCTTTTCTTTCAACCCTTTAACACGCTGATTCCACCTTCTCTTGTACCTTTCTGGTTCTTCTCTGTTAGTGTTTTCATTTCCTTCTTAAGTTTGCCAACCTGTGGCTCAAGCTGCAGACTTCTGTTCTTGCATTCAGACACCTCTTCTCTCCAGGCTGCAGGTTTCCTCCATTTTTCCGGGAAGAACTTCCATTATGGAGTTTCTGGTGGCAATGCCACGTTTATACATGTTGATGCTCATGTCAGTCGAGGTTGTTAAAGTGTAGTCTTGATCCCATTCAGCCATGTGAAGGGAGAGAAAAACAGTATCCTGACTTAAAGACTTTGATCATTTATTTTCAAGCAGCAAATGAGATTTTGCGTTGATACCAACATGCTGGCCTTGTTGTTCTTGTTTTCCCTCCTGTTCTTGCACCAAACTAAAGTTTGTTGATTATGGAATGACATCACTCGCATTTTTTGTTTTTGTTTTCTCCATAACAGATAGTTTGGTTCAATCTGCATGCTTCTTTTGCAGTTTATACCGATGTGACCTTGCTAACCATGAATGTCGTTTGTAATTGTATTATTATTATTATTATTAATTAAAGAGTGGCTGGTGGTAACATCACGTCAATGACGGCTGGCTTAACCATAGACGGAAACATGTCACTGAGCGCTTTATCAGCGAAGGTGTTGTGCCACATCAAGGGAAAAACCAGAGTATAGCATAAAGGAGTCTCCTTTCTTTCCCGGTCTCCCAAGGAGGACCAGTGTCACCACCAATCGCAGTCAAAACATAGTTATTTTATTATCTTTTAGGCATCGGGGTGGGCATAGCCCAAAACAACAAACATATCAAGCTTCAAGTCTTCTGCTAGATTGTGTTGAGCTTTACCTAGTTCAACAAAATCAGAAGAAAGAAAAAAAAGGTGATTTCCCTAATCCCCCTAGCAGCGAAACAGAAGAAAAATTAGTTGGAAAAAGAAAAGAGCTTCCCACCCCTACAAGCTTCTAGACTGCTTTATATCCGACTATTTACAATATATACAATGTGGTATATTTTTCAAATTATTTACATTTCGGCATTGTACATTGTACAAAATTGTACATCAAATAAATCATGTTATGATTTATTTGATGAAGCTGATGTTTACCTGGAACAGGTGTTAATATATTAAGTTGAAACAGTTAATATGACAAATATAAAGTTAAAAGTTAAATCACATTTCATTTGAATAATTAATTGTTGTGTTCCAGGAAGAACGACCGTTTAGTCTAAAAGCTTTATTTATGTGTTGGAACTTCATTTACCCATGATGGTTTAAGAACAGGAAAAGGAAATGCTGGTTAATTTGGACTTCCTTGTTGTTAGCATCGTTGGCGAAACCAGCTGTTTTCTCCTTGTTTACACAAGCTTGACGTGTATGCTCTTTTCTTTCACTAAAGAAACTGATTTAACTCTGAACTCTCGCCTCGTCATTTTAAAAGTAGTTAACGAATCTACTACACGTGGGCTTCTGGCAGAGCTGTCATTTTTAGTGTCTCTTTATGTATAACTGGTACATTAGCTTGACATGCAAAATAACTAAGTACAGCTGTATCTGCTTTACGATCAACGTCTGGAAACCCAACATTGGTTCTGAGTTGTGTCTTTGTTCTGACAATGCCCTGAGGTCCTTCGTTTCCTAGTTGTATCACTCTGCCTTGTAGTGCAGTGGAGATTATTCTTTTACCCCTAAGTACAATGTCTGATTCGTGTGACATTGCGAGTTCAAGCTAACTTGCCTGAACTGTTTCAATATGTCAGCATACTATGACTTGTCAGTCTTGTGCCATGTGTTGTGTCTGATGTGAGCACTGACCTCTTGAAGGACTGGGTGTTTGAGTGTCTGTTTGGATCTCAGCGAGTGAAGTGGCTTTGGGTGTTGCATGACTCACAGTTTAGTTAACGTAGTCCTCTGCCTCTTTTGTTGCTCCTGTGCTGTCACCTGTTTGAGACAGGATTGGGTGACAAGAAATGTAGTCAGCCGTGGTGTCGACTCCCTTTCCGTATTCCACCTTGAAGTTGTAGATCTGAAGTCTCGGTCCCCAATACCCTCAATTCTGGCATGTGGTTTTGACTTCCATATAACTTCCAACGCCTTGTGATCAGTTACTAGAAAGAAAGGATGGCCATACATGTATAGATGAAAATGCTCACAGCTCTATACATTGGCCAGCGCCTCCTTTTCTGTTTGAGTATTTCCTTAACATGTCACCAAAGGAACCTGCTCGCATATGCTATAATATGTTTCTACCCTATTCCATCACTTTGGCAAATAATCGCAGCTAGTCCAACAGGGCTGGCATCAAGAATCAGTTTTGTCTCCTTATCCTTCTCAGGAAGATGCCGGTGTCCGAGCTGACCCTTCGTTTGTTCATCCATTTACACTTCGTCGCTAATGTAATGTACCGGTTGTATCCTCAAGCACTAGACAAACAACGACGTACTGAACAGCAGCATGTTTATTGACTGCACTTCCACAAAGGCCGTCTTCCAATAACTTATATATGTCCAGGAAGTGGCGTAATTACCCTCTGAACACAACATTCCTATGAACATTACGCTACCCAACACCGAAAGAAGCTTGCCTGTAATATTTTTCTTTCAACATTGTAAATATGTGTCTTTTATACTAAAGTGCATTATAAATTAAATGTATTATTATTACTATTAAAGAGATTTCACACAAACATTTACAAATTATGTTCTTGTTCAAGTGGGGCTCGGTTAAGTTAGTGTCAGCCACATCTTTGCCTTAAATGTTTTTGTATTTCTGATGGCAGGAAAATACATTTAAATTTCTGGGCCTTCAACTAGAGAAGAGGACCCAACCAATGTTTTTTGGTGGGATATATGAAGAAGAATGTTAATATTTTGTTCTTGAAGCTGACGTGTGGGAAGCAGGAAGAAATGGGTAAGTCAAAGGATCTGAGTGATTTTGACAAGCGTCAAAAGGTGATTGCTATGTGATTGGGTTAGAGCACACCTACCAACCAACGACAGGGGTTCTTGGCTCTTTATTTATCCATGTGAAGTCCTCATTGAAACTGAAATCTCTTTTCCAAGAGTACCCTGACTGAATGTTCATTCGTTTGTCTGATAAACGATTACAGGTACCAGTTGAACATCTTCATCAACAGCAAGGGGGGGAGCTGATGCCTCCCAAAACCCACAAACCCCAAGGCCGTCAGATCTGAGTTTTGCTTTGCTGCTGGTAGTGGCTGAGTTGGCCATAAAAATGTCAAATCCTGTTCTCCATTGCATTTCTCCTGTTTTACCACACTGAGAAAACTGTGCTACAAATTTTGTATTGCTCATATGAAGTATTTTTATTTTCCCAGCCATAATAAAGTAATTTAAACATGCAAGTTGTGAAGTCAGTGACTATTAATAGTGATCAGATTTGGGTTTTTTTATTTACATAAATTGAAGACCTTGTGAAAAAGTTATTTTCTTAACGCTTCAGTTTAGTCAGACCTAATTTAACACAGAAGAAAACACATAGCCATTTCTCACTAAAAGAAAATTATGGGGAATATATAAAAAGACCAAACCCATTTCTGAAACCTTTTTTTTTTATAATCTCTGCCGAAGAGGTTATGTTTTCACCCCTGTTTGTTTGTCTGTTTGTTTGTTTGTTAAGGATTACGGAAAAATTTGATTTTTGGCAACTTGTTTGGCAGCGCTTGAATTAAAATAAAATAATGAGCTGTTTGGCGTAGTGACATCACAATGTGGCAATTGCTGCCACTTGAAGTAACGCAGACAGAAATGCAGAAATTTGTCAGGACTGTTCAGAGATTACGATGAATATGTGAGATATGATCTCTTGTCACATATGACATAGATAAAATAGAACTTGATCCCAAAGGAAATTGTTGCGTCAGTGAATGCTCCATAATTACAGTAAGAAAACAATATAATATTAGTATTATTAAAAATTAAAAATTTTAATAAAGGGAAAATAGGCAATATAGTATAATAATAATGACTTTAGTGTAGCATGCACGGGGTGAGAGGCGTTTTTCATACTACTGAGTAGTTTCTTGAGCAACCTCCTCTCTGACACTTTCACCAGAGACTCGAGTTCTACTCGAGTAAGGACGGGACAGAATGAACATTCCTGATGAGCTGATGCAGCATGATTCTGCAAATGATGAAAAGGTCTGAGTTTCTGGAGAAACTCTGACTCTGAGACTTTGTGTTTTTAATCCAGTCCATCATTTTGCCTTAGTGGCTGCAAGGTACTTGAATTTATCAACAATGTCCACCTCTTTCCCGCTGACTGGGTTCAAACTGGTCTTCCGCTTCTTAACGTTCACCATCAACTCATTAATCTTTTTGATGTTGAGTTTCAGACGGTTAGAGCTACAGCACTCCATAAAACTGTCCACCATACCTTTGTAATCAGCTTTTACTTCGAATCCTGTGGCTGATCTATGAGGGACTTGGTAGTAAACCCTGGCTCTCCGGGAGCTTCAAAGGGGCTGCTCACTGCATCCTCAGGGATAATAATAATAATAATAATACATTTAATTTATAATGCACTTCGGGTCAAATGCAGAGAATTATATGAAAAAATGTCAGTATGTTGTACGATGTATGGCTGTATGTCGTCAATAAAGGATTTTTTCTTCTAATGCGAACTAGTGAAATATAATCAATGTGAACTAAACTTTTAATGAGTTCATCTTAAGTATGAATGCACAACCCTGATGAGGTTATATTATTTTTATTTAAAAAAGGGAAAGAGCCGAAAGAAGTTGCTTGCATTATTAAGAATTGTTACTGTAATCATTATTACATAATGACTGTTGATGTTAGATGTTGCTAAATTATTTAAATTTAAATTTGAATTAAGTAATGAAAAGGTAACGCAAATCTTCATTTTTATTAAAAAATAATTTGTAATAACAGTAGTTACCACAACTGAAGTATAGTTATATAGGAATTTCCAGCTGAAACAGTTAATAGATGTTAACAAGGGTAAATCAGAAAGCACCAACAATAAAATGGATTGCGCATGATTGGGTTAAGTTACAATTCCAATTAACATGTATCATTATAATTATTATTTTTATTTTTAACACTTATGAGTGTCTTAACGTTTAATTGCGACAAATGGGACAACTTAGGGCCACATACAGATGGTTTATCATCATTGTAAGTAACGACAACTTTAACTTTGATTATGAATTCCAAATATTGTCTAAATTTTCAAATACTGACTTAAACTTAGAGCGACTACGCGAATCCGAGAAACCAATAAGTACTGCGCATGCGCACTAAGAAACGGAAGGTGTATGTGCGTTGAGCGGAAGCTGTCACGTCCTTTCTGCTCCCGGACTGCCTGCCATGGTGAGTTCGCCATGAGAGCTTTAGCCTATTAAAGTCGAATTTATATTTATATATCTCATTGTTTTAGAAAAACACAATTTAAATGAATTGCTAACACAATATTATACGAATATGTGAAGGTTTAGCGTTGCTGTATCCGTGTGTTAAACGTTTTTACACCATATTTGTACTATGTTGGGCGATCGTCGCCGTACAACGTGGTCCGTCAGGCTGAGCGGGCCGAAACCTGCTTACTTAAGCGACCGAATTTACGTACCTTAAGTCCAGAAAAGTAATACAAATCACGCAGATAAAGCAGTTTTCAGTATAATACTGCAGCATATAACCTAGAGCCTTTACGTGAATGCCACACAAGTGTTAAGCTAGCATAAGCTAATAACGTTAGCCTGCCCGAACATTTTTCAGTTGTTGCGTTTAGGTGCTGAACTTCAACCGTCTGAACAATAATTTGCCAGCCTCCACAATGACTCTGGTTATCTCAGCTATAGAGCGGTACTGTTGCCGCTGTATATACATTACTGCAAGGAGGTACTTCATCAAGGCAACCTCATTTTTACTCAATCGTTTCATTTGTGCCATCCTTTCTCAGGTGTTCAAGCGCTTTGTCGAGATTGGGCGCGTTGCCTATGTGTCTTTTGGACCCCATGCTGGCAAGCTGGTGGCCATTGTAGATGTCATTGACCAAAATAGGGTGAGTACTCTGAGAGATGATCGAAGTTTTAGTGCTACTATCATTTGTTGATATGGACTGTCAATGTGCTTTCCAGGCTCTTGTTGATGGTCCCTGTACAGGGGTGAAGAGGCAAGCCATGGCCTTCAAGTGCATGCACCTCACAGACTACGTCATCAAAGTACCTCACAGGTGAGTGGGAGCGCTGGTCAGATCTCTCCTGTGCTGTGTCAATTTCAAGTGATGCACAATTTATGAATTCTGGCCTTTTTCAACTTATTTTGTCTTAAGATTTAGACTACATGAACTGTTCTTTAAAATGTATTACATGTTTTCTAGGTTTAGCACAACTGCTTAGGTTACTTAAGGCTTGCACTAAAGAAAACCATTAAGACCACTTATTTTATGAGTGGGAAATTCTGCAACTGCTATACACACATGGTGAGCACAAATTCAACATCAATGTCTTACTACACTATTTAACTCACCTGGAATGTACATCAGCCCATATAAACATGGGACTTGAATTTGAAGTGCCAATAAGGTGGTATATTTATATTTCTGGTTCTCATATCAATATTCCCTCGTTTTAAGGGATCTGCTGAATTCTATCAGCAGCTCTGGATTAACAAGACAGTAACTGTTAGAGAACCAATTTGGAAATGCACCAGAAAACTTTAGTATTCAATAACATAACAGAACAAATTTCGAAAATAGTTCAATGTCAAGTTTAACCATATGACATACGCCATGCTCTCTTTTTTCTTTTTCTTAAAGCACCCAACTTGCACGAATTGCAGAAATGATTGCACACAGTGTATTATTACTGTTAGGGATGTTTACTCATATATGTCAGACCTGCACATTTAATGAACTACCATTTTAAGGGTTGATGTATCACAGCATCCATTATTAATATCTTTCATTTCAGTTTGCAGTGGACCATGGTTGTTTACTACAGAGCCCTACAAAATACATAATTATAAAATTTAGATTAAAATTTAAATGTAAAAAATTAACAATTTCCCCAAAACCAGGGGCTGTATCGCAATAGCAAATCAGAGAATGTTTTTCTCTTCCATGTCTTCAAATTCTAAACTGTACCGGAGTGAATCTTAAGACTTTTTCGAATGGAGTACTTGTATTCTTTAAAGTCTGTTTCGTTGTTGGCACATCCTCCAAACACTTGGAGGTATTCCGTTGTAGAAATATTAAGATAAAAATGTTACTTTTGATGAGCTTTTAGAAACATTGATGGTTTGTTTGTGTTCCCAGTGCCCGCCAGAAGTTTGTGAGGAGAGCCTGGGAGAAAGCCCAAGTCAATGAGAAATGGACACAAACCAGCTGGGCCAAGAAGATCGAGGCAAGACAAAAGGTAAAGGCTTTGTTTGAATGTCTGGTCTCTGTCAACATATTGTATTTCAAGGAGGTTCAACCTATAAAACTAAATAACATAATACACAATAAGCGCGCCAGTTGCATGGTTCTGCGTCAGGATTTCTTTACTTCCACAACAACTGATACCCGGAAATGTTGTATTAGAATCAGAATAGAAACTTCTGTTTGAATGACTAATGTCATCTTGCTTTGTAACTTGATTACATTGCCATTTCAAAAAACATCCAATGGCTATCGACAATCTTCCAAACTTTGCATCCAACATGGCAATGCACCTTCCTGGTTTCCACTGTGAAGCTGGGAAGTTTAATAATCACATTAAAATTCTTAAAATGCTTGCTATTCCCCACGGTTCCACTAGCAGCTCTAAGACTCCAAACCCAGTGTTATTGCATAAACTCTAATTAAAAAATCAAAACATGAGTTAACTTGCAACTCTACAAATTCATGTTTTTCTATCTTACCAATATTATTGGAGAAGAATAATCTTTATTGTTACATAAAACCAGGTATGTTGTACAACATAGCAGGGTTGGTTCTCTACATTTAACTCATCCCTGAGGTCATGTCCTAGGTTATCCAATAGACAATTTCAGGTTGTAAGCGATAGCCTGTAAGTGGATGAGTATTTTCACACAAATACAATTCTGTGTTTCATCAGTTAATACTATAAACAACTCTTAGGCATTTCTCTAACAGACAAAGAATGAACAAATGTAAACATTTAGGTATTTAATTTAAGGTAATCAGGGGTTCTTAATGTTAACTAATAGGGAAAAAAACATTGTATATCCATGAAAGATGCTTCACTTAACAAGTTTTCATTGATGCTGCAAACCAGCAGGGCCAAGTTGAGTCAGCACTGGATTCTGGTAAACTAAGGGGATTTCTGTGGTAAAAACCAAACCCCCTCAGGTTGTGATCCTGACCTTTTCCTTTTCCTCATCTTTTCAGAGGGCCAAAATGTCTGACTTTGACCGCTTCAAGGTGATGAAGGCCAAGAGGATGGTGAGTGCAAGCCACTGACTGTTGATGTGTCATTACTGCAAAATGAATCGGGCAGCAAAAAGTCCCCTTCCTTTTCTTCTTCTTTTTTTTAATTCCTTAAATGGTTTATAAACTATCAAAAGATCTGTTAAGGAACTTTGTTTTTGGCTTAATACCACTGTTTTATTACATGTGATTTCATTTAGTATAGTTCCCCCTGTTTAAATAGGAACTCCTTTTTTAAAGCATATTGGTATATGTGTAACTGGTGGGTAGTACAGCAAGAAGTTTTTGGGTTCGAATTCACCTCTGCCAGCCTTTCTGTGCGTAGTTGGCATGTTCTCCCAATGTGTGCGTTGGGTCCTCCTGGTGCTCCGGCTTCCTCCCACAGTCCAAAAACATGCCATGTAGGTGAATTGGCCACTCAAAATTGTCCAGAGGAGTGAATGTTTCTGTCTCAGCACTGTGATGAACAGGCGACTCGTCCGGAGTGGACCCGGCCTTTCCTGTAATGTCAGCTGGGATAGGCTCCAGCCCCTGCGACAATGAACAAGATGGGTGGTTAAGGATAAAAAATGAATTAATCTATTGGGGTACATCCTTTGTTCTGGGGCCAACCTTGTTTTTTTGCTGGTCATGATCAGTGTCCGTCTAACTTAACAGTCGCAACTAATACAATAAATGGTGGCTTAGTTTAATATAATCGCGCCAGTGAGCAACATTTAGCCATTATCAGAGGTCGCTCTCTGGCACACAGAGGAAGTTATTCATTTTTTTCTGTGCTGCAGTTTGCTTCAAAGGCCCGTCTGCTCTCCTGTTTGAGTGTAAGGTGTGATGATTCGACACTAGTTGAGTTACTTTGATTAATTATCTTTTTTTTCTGCAGAGGAACAAGATCATCAAGCATGAGGTGAAGAAGCTCCAGAAGGAGGCAGCGAAGAAATGAACAGCTTTCACAAAATAAATCACCTATTCAATTGTTAATCTCTGTCTGGTCTTTGTTCAATTGGCAGAATAAGAAATGACTGAAAAAGAAAAAAAACACGTTGAAGCATTATACACTTAACTTCCACTCACTGTAATTATTTAAGATGCATCTTATTATATGCTTAACTATATATCTGTCCATTCTTTCTAAACAAGCACATAGTACCGAGCAACGTTTGCAAACTAAAGAAAATAATTCTGATCCAACTCGTTACAGAAAACAATGTTCCGTTTTTCAGAATTATTAAGAAAATGTCACTAATCTGGGAAATAAGTAATTTTATTCTAAAGTGAGTGCATTAGGAGTATTTAAAAACGTGTTTTTATTCTGGGCAATGTGGTTCCAGAGCAGATCATCCTGCTTTTAAGGTAAGTCCTGGGTTAACGTGATGAGTAAATCAAGGATTAAGTTAATTTCTCCCCAATTTCTCCCAGGCCCATTCCTATTTAAAGGAAGAACAGTGAACGCACCACAATGAACCAATTTATGAATTTTATTTTTAAATGCAGCCTTTTATCTTTTTATTAAATCTAATGTTAACCTAGGAACACAAGGCATAAGTCCTTTAAATCATCCGTAAAATCGCAACACATCAAAATTGTGCCTTGGTTTTTCAATACTAATATTTATGATGTGTTAACCATTTATATTTGTTTGATTTGTTTGCTTAGCTTTTGTATGACAATTTAAATGGAATTAAGGACATTGTGTAATGGCCAAAGTTGAAAATGAGTTTCTATTAAGGGAAAAGTTGAGGACTTTGAGACTCACAGCATTGAGAATATTATGACAAGTGTCGTTGTAGTTTTGTCATTGGTTGATAAACAAGGCAAAAAGTTGCATGTGGCTGGGAGTTGATTGTAAACTTATTTTCCACAGCCTATGTAACGTTTTAAGAGTGCCATTCGTCTAATTTCAAAGAATCAGGACCATTTTTCATGAATATTATCGCCAGCATCCACTAGATGGAAGAATCAGCTAGACTGAACGTGATCCTTTACCAGATAGTCTTGATTTTATGTCCAGAAGAAGACATTGAAGATAAATACCTTATTTTGCGTCTTAATTTTGAAATCTATGAGGTTTAACACTGAAGTGAGGAGTTTGCTGCAAGGTTGTAGAGATTGGGAAGAATGATGACAGGAGGCAGATGTTACTCGGACATACCAAACAATGCTGTCTGAATTGACACAGATGATCATGTGATAACATTTGTATAGAGACAATGCTGCCTGCAAGTAGGCTGTGGCTGAATTGAACCAGCATGAGAGGAGTTCCTGCCTCCAGCCAAACCAGTTCTTATTCAAATCTCAGAGTGGAGCCTGTAAATATTACATAACATCTCCTTGAACATTGTCCGGCTTCAGTGCACAGAACAAAAGCACAAAGTCAATGCCAACACACCAGCAGACAGCAGGCGCTGGATATGTGGCAGACGATGCATGAGTGTTGAGCTGACTCTCAGTGACAGCTTGCCTGGATTCTTTAAGACGTGATAATCGGTCACTCTCCATTAATAGCAGCAATTCTATAATTAGTACAAATATGTGTCCTCAGTTGACTTTAATTCCTCAAAACGAGCACACGATAGGAATAAGTCAAATTGTTATATATTTATTCGTTTGTGTTGTTATCCCAGTGCCTGATCAACACGCCTTTCTTTGAACGTAGTCGTGACGTCAGAGTTGAACTGTATAGTGACCCAGTAATGACAGGCATGTCAGTCACTAGTATGGGAGCCGGAAACAAGCAACACTCCCAACAACTCCCCTGCAACAATGAAAGCAAATAAAGGATTTTATTTGGTATATCATATGCTGTCATTTAAAGTGACTTTAATTATTTTCAAGCATAATGAAACATATATATATTTACTATACAGATGAATTGATTAATTAATTCAAGTTGTTTTTTGTTTTTTTATTTAGTCCCACGTGACAGAAACCAGATTTTATTTCTGTTTTATTTTATAAGCATGGTGACACAAGTGTCAAAAAAGATTTAAATGCTTTGAAACGTTTCTCGTGCAACTTTATTCTTTATAGTTAACCATTGAAGTTCATAGTTTCAGCCCCTTCTATTTACTAAATGTAAATGCGGCTCAGAATGCTTGGTAACAAATAAATAGCATACATATTATAGTGCAGAGAAGAGAAAGATGGAACATTAAAGGGGGAAGAAGAAAAATAAGTGATTACAGTAAAACTAGTCGCATAAAAACAGTGGTCGTATAATAGGAAAGGAAAATCGGTCTAGAAATAATTATGTATGAAAGGTGAAATGATTGAGAGCAGAATAATTTTTTGGCTTTGAAAACTTGTACTAGCCAAGCAAATTTGCAATGAAAGTGGCTTCCTTCGGGGGCTTCCGACAAATACAAATATATTAAAACGAGAATAAATAAATCACATATTGTACAGTTAGGACCAACAGTTAGTAGATAGTCATGTTGCACAAACCATCATACTGCACACACTGTATGAGAATTACAAAATTGCATATTTGTTTCATAACTGAATTTCTATAAAAACTTCATACATAAAACTTAAAGTAGCTTCAGTGCCAGGGAAAGGTGCCATGAGGTTAATGTCTCCAGAAAGTTATAGCTAGATCAATCACAAACAGTGCTGCAAATAGTTGATGACAACCTTTTGGGATAACAAACATTAGGCTAGGTTGATCACAGGATGAATGAATACTTTTCAATGCTTTTATTCTGACATCATAACTTCCGGTATGGCCATACCTGTTTGTGACGCAGCTGACTGAGGGAGAGGGAGAGAAAGGGGGAGGTTGAGTTGACAGTGTGACAGACGGACACAGGGGCTCTCCGGATTAATCTCGAATCGGTTCGCTGTCAGGTCGGTTCGGATTGTTAAACTGGTTTAAAACCTGCAGCTAGAGCCGGAAGTCTCTCAAAGTCCTGCTTGATGCCCAGGGAGCAGATCGGACGGATTCATGTGGGGTGAGTAGGACTGATGTGGACCTGACGGTACGGGCCCGTGGGGTTAGAGGAACTTAGCAGTGCATCCCGGAGTCCGTGTTCCTCACTGCGATCGTTCGGGAGCTGTTGGCGTAGATCGCTGTGCAATTATATGTTGCTGTGCATGCGGACAGCACGCACGCAACAGAACAGGGGGCTGCAGAGGGGGGCGAATGACGTTCGCCTGGGTCCCGTATGGGCTCTAGACAGGAATTCAGCTGATGCAGTGTGGAATGTCCATAGACAGCCCGTAGACAGCAATGCTCGGGTATTTTTATTCCTTACCTCTATGGTTCCACGATAAACCCATCTCCAACACAGAAAGTGATCCCTTAATGCTATAATACGATATTCACAAGAATCTCATAAAGACGAATTATATCATGTTTTATGAAGACACACAGTCATGCTATTATGTTTTTTGTCTCATCTTTATTGGGTCACCATATAGTACCTGGATTATTCTTCCATAGCACTTTCTCACAAAGCCAGTGGTGTCACTAGCCCTTGTTTGCTGGGGCACTAGCTCACATTTCTAACCCAATTTTGACCCATTTGGTGATAAAAGGTACATAGATGTAATTTTTTCATTAAAAAAAAAGGGTAAAATAGTTGATAAACCCCTTTCACAATTTAAAAGCTCGGTGTCATGGAAAATGTTGTAGAGCTGCAGGTGTCCCAGTGCAGCTACGTTAAGCTTTTTCTCCATCCCCACATCAAGAACCTTCGTGCATCCAGGTATCTCACATCTGGAGAATATTAATAGTGAAGGCCTTTGCGAAAAAGCGCCAAATCTTTTGGGATTTCTTTGACCTGGAGGAATGAGAATCTATACAAAATAATATTCGTCCAGATTTTGGTGAAGCTAAAATGTATAGTTAACAAGAACAGCTCTAGACAAAGTATGATTACAGACAAACAGACTGATGATATCCCCTCTCGCTTCAGTATCTGGAGGATAAAAATGCTCGGGGGTGATTGAGTAATGGGGGTATGTGCCCCAAGTAGAGCTTTATGTCTTAGCGGTGGCCCTGGCTAGAACCATAACTCCTGTGTCGTTTTCAGTGGTGAATTGGCAAGTTCTTACAGGATCCCTGTAGGGGGTCACATATAAACTCTGTGAGAGATTATTAAGAGATAACAGCAGAAAATGACATCTGTGCTGATCAATGTTATCTGATTTAAAAGCTTTTCTTTAATCTTTTTTAATGATATAATATCAGGCCCGGGGCCATAAAATAAGAGACTTGATAACCCACGGTTCATATCTTTAGTCTCCCAGACAGGAATTAGAATTATAACAGGTCTTTGACCTCTTATGTGTGTTTGTTCGCACACTTACTACCTTGAAAATCAACCATCTGTCAGCACCTTGAACAATTACACAGGCAAACTCAAAGCATGCATGATAGGAACACTTCTGGACTACATAATCTGTTCTGTTAAAAGTAGAATTATTATTATTTTTTTAATAAAACAGAAAAAAATAGATGTATTCAAGACCAAAATTGCAATTTTAGCCCCTCTTCTTTATGGAATAAACTTTAGTGTAGAATGAGCAGCTCTTTTCAGGTCCAACCACAGCATCTCATGGGCGATAAGCACAAGTCTCTGACTAAGTCAATCCACAACTTTCATTTCATTCCCTTAGAGCCATTCCGAGGTGGACCTGCTCCGCCACCTGAGATCAATATATCACTGCATGATGAACTTGATCTCAACTCACTGACTGATTACATGACATTCTCCTTAAGCATTGTCTGACGGAGAGCCGAATCAATGATTTGCTTCATGATAGAAAGGCATCCATATCCTGAAGCAGCAAGGCCACCCCACAGCATCTCACTGCCACCTCCAAGCCCAACTGTATTTATTTGTTCTTATGGAAGAATTCAAGGTTTGATTTGGTTCACATGGTACGGTAACTCTCCACAGCTGAACTACTGACTGGTCCTTTCATAGACTTTTCTTCAAAAGGATCTGGGGTTTATCTATGTGGGTTGTGGTAAAATTCAGACAAGGCTTACGGTTTTTCTGTGCAAGGAATTGCTTTTTTTCTTGAAATTCTCCGATGAATGCCCATTGGAGTTCTAGACTCTTAGAAATAGCTTTGTAACCCTTCACGACTGATCATATTTAGTCTCATCTCTTCTCTTTCTCCCGGCTTCTGATTTTTGCAACGCGTGAGACCTCCGAGGCTAATCAACTACTAATCAGTTCTTTATGGCAACCTGTTTGCTTAAAAAATACTATATTTATTTAATTTTTTTAACTTGTACACACACACACACTCTCACACACACACACACACACACACACACACACACACACACACACACACACTCAGACGTCTGAGCTAAATACCCACCACACCACTGTGGCTGATGCCGTCCTCACCTGAGGGGACATTTCAGCCTCTCTAGTGTTTCACAGCTGTCGGTAGGTGTGTGTTTGTGTGTGTGTGTGTGTGCACAAAGGTAAGTGTTAGACTGAGCCCTCAGCTGCTTACTTTGGAGTATGTGTGTGTGGGTGTGAGGGAGAGACAGCAAGCCTAAGCAGGGACTTATGGAGATGTCAGCTTTCTATTCAAAGAAAAATGACTCACTCTCGTCTTACAGGTACAAGTCTCCAAATGATGAAGGCACGAGAACCCCAAAGGGAATTTTTGGGGCTTTCTAAGTTGTTGTTTTTTGCAGTACCAGATTGCTCGTGGGGAGGTTTTTATTTTTTCCAGTGTAATGCATGTAGTTATGTTTATTAGTGCTTTTCTCTGGCAACAGTGATTATGGTTTCCTGTTTCTGTGAATCCAGGTGAGACACACCTAGGAGAGGATCACTTCTCAGGAATGTTCTTTCCCCGCAATCTGTGTGTCTGTACATTGTCTTTTGTCTTTTACAACCTCTACTCTCTTGGTATGCGGGTACATTCGGGGAAAAGGAATGTCATGCTTCCCCTGGAGATTTCGTTTCATAATCAGGACTGGGAAGTGACTTGTTACATGAGTGCGCGGTGGAGTTTGAGACCAGTTGGTTTAGTATTGCAGAATTTTAACACTGTAGGGCAAAAAAAAGGTTGAATGAGACAAACATTGATTATGAAACGATTTCATCAAGAGAGCCCTCAGAGAGCGCATTCCTCTGCCAACGCCATTGTCACTAAAACCTGAGCTTTCAGGAAATAGGGCCAATAGAGGCCAAAATAAAACATCCTGCAACGGCTGTTAGTTTATATTTATTACATGTATCAGCAATGATTCAAAGAACAAATATATTCAAAGAAGAATTAAAATAACAGCTTTATATTGTTAACATTCAGCTTTAATGTTATAACCACTGACAGGCAAAGTCCGAGTTACATTGATTACGTTGTTGCCCAATGCCACTTTTCAGTACATGGGATAGATTAGGCAGCAAGTGAACACTCTGACCTTGAAGTTGAAACAGGATCTGGGATAAGGATATAAATGAATTGGGCCCGCTAGATATGGATGACGGCATCTAAAAAAACTACAGGTCTTGCTTACCCATCAAAATGGTTTAATGAAGCACAACTGGTGACAGGGTTATGAACACCTGTGTCTCGTCGATGTGCGTGGGGAGTGAAGGCAACCTGTGTTGTCAGATCCACCAGATTGCATCAGTGTTTTGGCAGGAAAGGGGGCTTACACAATATTAGGCGGGTGGTTTTAATGTTCTGGCGGATTGTGTATAAAAGATATAACATTGATGACTTCACTCAGTCTGATAAGCTTCATGTCACACCGACGAATACCACTTAATTTGATGAGTTTGGAAACCTAGCATCATGTGTTTATCAGAGAATCTAAGAATCGGTGCTGTCCATCCATCAATCAATAAATCAATCAAATCTATCACATTTTTCATATCAATCAATCATTTTTCAAAATCAAGAACTGTGTAATATTTCTTCCGAAAACTTTATAAACACAATCAACAAGTACTGAAGTGAGCTATTTTGGCAATTTCAGTTTAAATTCCTTGGTAACAAATAACACATTAGTCCAAATTTTGTGCATTAGAATCAGCTAAGGGAGATCTATCTTGTGTTTATCTTGTTTTACTTTTAAAGTTGATGTTTTACTCACTTGGGGTTGAGCTTTTTACGAAACATTCAGTTTTTCTGACTAACTTTTAGTCCTTGGTCTAGTTTAGTCCACATTTGGTGCAAATTAATTGATACATGTTAGGTTGTATAATTCTGACAATATGGGGAGCTTTATCTCCAAATGTTTTTCACACCATAAGTTCTCAACCATTGATCTGATTTAGTCAAAATTTAGGCCAGTGAGTGGAAACTGTTTTTCCTGCTCTTATAGTTATTTTTTTACTCTCTAGGGGGAGCTTTCTTTACGGAAAAACTGTAATCTGGGCATATCTTCATACCTAATTTGAGGAGTTTAATCGGGGGGATTGTTTGAACTACGCAGGGGATTTGGGACTTGTCGGGGAGATAGCCCTGCTATCAGGGACGACATGAAGGCCTAGTTGTTAAATGAATTGTGAAGAAGCATTGAGTTTAGTCTCAGGGTTTAGCAGAATGTTCCCTGAAGGAAGGATTAATGCCATCATAGTTGTTCATTTCACTGTTATATTGTTTATCTAATTGTCCTATTTTTTTTCTCTCTTTTCACCATTAGACCATTAGAAAATGGGTTGACATTGAACGGAGAAAAAACATTTCCCATGACCATCTAGCAGGAGCCCTTGAACTAAGACCCCCTGAAGATATTTCAAGAGACCCACTGGTTTTCAATCAGCCTAACAACCACCACGGATATCACCCAATTTCAACCCACTCAGGACGAAATGGACAACTGATCAGAGACCAGGAGCAACTCCTTCCTCCCAAGGCAACTCTTCCCTATCCCAAAGCAGCCATGGCGGGGCTCAAACGCCATCATGATGGGAAGATTGCTGGGCTGTATAACCTGGACAAGACGTTGGGCCGTGGGCACTTTGCCGTGGTGAAATTGGCCCGACACGTTTTCACTGGGGAAAAGGTATGCTTGTCTATGCCTGTTCTTGCAAGTGCTTTGATGTCAGTGACTTGCAGTGATTGTAGCCTCACCCTACATGCCAAAAATGGGCGATTAGTAAGGATGGTAGACATCTGAGTAATACAGAGGAATGCTGGATTGGCGTGCTACTAGAGTTGCTCCCACGCTTATTGGCATAACAAGTAAATTATACACATCAGCATTTAGCTTCGTCAGTCCACAAACATCAACAGGCTCAGCATGTCAAAACAGCCGCTGGTATTTGTAGACTGGGACCTGTGTGTATCATCACCTTTGTTTCTCTGGTAATGTTTCTCTTCTAGGTTGCAGTCAAGGTGATAGACAAGACTAAGCTGGACCCCGTGGCACAGGCGCACCTTTTCCAGGAGGTGCGATGCATGAAGATGGTTCAGCACCCAAACGTGGTGCGCCTCTATGAGGTCATCGACACCGCCACAAAGCTCTACCTCATCCTGGAACTGGGAGACGGAGGGGACATGTACGATTGCATCATGAAGCACGACGGAGGCCTCAGCGAGGAGGTGAGGGGGCTTGTGGGCCTTAGAGTAGACATTAAGTTGCAGAGGCTCATTCTACTGGTAGATAGAAGCAGCAGCTGATTAATGCATTCTGCATCCAGATTCTGTGAAGTTAACTTACATAAACACAGATTTAACTGTCTTACAATGTGAAAGTTGTAACAACACAAGTTGAGCCAATCTTCTCCATCCCTTAAACGGGTATTGGTGACTTTTGGATACTTTTAGACTTGTGCTTACTTAAGATTGGCCTTCATGTATCATTGAAAGATAAGTGTTATACACTGATTAGCCATAAAATCCAAACCATTCAATCAGAACCGGCACTTTTTCAGCGTTTGTGCCTTTGGGCCATTTAGCTCTTCACCGGGCTTGCCCGTCATCCTCAACGCCTGGTTCAACCTGGCGGTGGTTATAGTGTTATGGCTGATCAGTGTCAACTCTTATGGGTTGGCACCTTTTTAGGGTTTGATTCAATCTTTTCCTATGTGTCCTATCTTTTTCTTGCGTAACTTGGGAAGCTTGTCAGAATTTCAGTACTTGTTTAACAGGTAAACGTCTGATGAGGTTGAGGTGTATTTCAGCAGACACTAATCAACAAATTAGATATCAACAAATCCCAGTTTAAATGTCTAAAACGAAATTGGTTAATGTTCCCTTTATGGATTCATGTGAAAGTGGCATTGGAATAAAAAAGCTCATACGGATATTGCCCAAATAGTCAAAATAGTCCTTTAAAAGGGTTGTATGGTTGTTGTCTCGTATATGGCTGTGTGTGAGGAGTTGCCCATCTTCCGTTTGCTGTCTAAAGACCTCACATACACACGATTCTTACAGACCGCTTCTCCTCTCTTCTACTGTCTCTGCTGTTGAAGGTGGCCAAGGGTTACTTCGCCCAAATTGTCCATGCAATCTCCTACTGTCACCGGCTACATGTGGTGCACCGGGATCTTAAGCCAGAGAACGTGGTGTTCTTCGAGAGGCAGGGCATCGTCAAGCTCACCGACTTTGGATTTAGCAATCGCTTTCAGCCCGGAAAGAATCTCAACACCTCCTGCGGCTCACTGGCCTACTCGGCTCCTGAAATACTGCTGGGGGACGACTACGATGCTCCTGCTGTGGGTAAGTCCAGAGAGTGACTTGTGGGTAATGTGGAGGGCAGATATCTACTCATTAGTTATCACAGCTTTTACCTTTACTGGGCTGATATACTGGAGTCCGGCTTGAGTCTGGAATTGGTACAGACTGTACTTTAGTTTATATGAGGCTGATGAATCACAATCACACCCTATCTACTAATAATGACAGGTGAATACTCTCTGAGTAGGCTCCTTAATCTACCATACTTTGGATTGACCCTACCCAGACCTTGACACACTGGCAGCTTTATTGGTTAGCTGATATGAGGATTAGGACAGCTCATGGTTCAAAAAGTTCACAAAGGTGTTACTTGTCAGCTGGAAAAGTAGACCAAAATGAAATGCATTCAATTTGTAGTTTGTGTGTGTGTCTGCTGTTGAATAATGACATTTGGTCTCAGATCAGCCTGAAATAGTTTCTGATTGCTATGTCTGTACTATTCCTTCCTCTGGGTGTTGCTTAGCCACACGTCAAGCTGCTTCAGCAACTTCTCTCCCATCGCTAACGGTCCCAGAACAAAAGGGAAAGAGAGGGATGAGACAGGGCAGCTGTAGTCTCACACTCTACTCAGAGGCCAATGCATCAGAGCAACACAGAGGCATTTTCTGTTTTTCAGGCTGGCTGCCTTCTGTCTTTTCTCTGTTGCGCCGAGCAGATGTTCCAAAATATTTAAATTGGACTCTTTGTGGACATTTTCAGCGCATGTGTGTTCTGTGCTCCAGAGCGCTCAAACTGTCTGTGTGTGTTCATTCAGCTGAGATGATGATGTTTTTATTGCCAGGATAACCTCCCAGCCGGGATGTAATATTATGTGATTCGAATAGCGCCGTTTCGATTTGACGTGGATCACATGGAATGGAGGCCAGGAGCTCTGACATCCAGAGCTTTGAGGCAATCCGGCCTGGGATCAGATCGATGCCAGCGTACTTTAAGAAAGTCTGTAGGGCGTGGAGTTCTGCTGGTGATAAGCCAGCTGGCAGCGAGCCCAGTTTGTTCCAGAGATGAACAGGTTATCCTCGATAGGCTCTGTGTGGAGATTATTGCTCTTTCTAGGAAGTGCGGAAAATAATTTGAGATTAAAAGTGATCCAAAAAAGAGAGGGAAATGTTGGAGCAGCGGTCCGGCCCCCACAGCATACAGAAGGAGCCAATTAGCAGGAGCTGCTCGCTCCAAACTGCCATTAAAGCAGAGAAAACGCAGCATTTATTTATTATACCATGCTGTCAACAGCTTTAACCAGCAGAAAAACGTCATCGCTGTCTAATTTGCTGCAAATAAAAGTGTTTTTTATATTTTTATCTGTAAAACTTCGAGAAAAGTGTGAAAACTCTCTTCATGTGCTCCCAATTTCCATTTTTGGTACCATCATCCAGCCTCAGTGGGACAAAAAGGATTTATGTAAGAGAAGCAGTGAGTGAATAAAAGGGATTTTGATGAATTCTTTAAATAAAGGTATGTTACATTAGGTGCATAGGCAGGCGATTTGTGGGAACGACAGCTGTAAAATACACTGATCAGCCATAACATTAAAGCCACTGGTCTAATATTCTGTAGGTCCTCTTTTGCTGCCCAAACAGGTCTGTGATGAGCTGTGTGTTCTGACACCTTCATATCGGAACTAGAATGACGTTTTTCAACAATCTGTGCTACAGGAGCTCCTCTGTGTAGTCAGACAACACAGACTCCACTCACCATGCATATCAATGAGTCACCATGATCCTGTTGCCGGTCCAGCAGCAGCAATCCTTTAAGGAAAAAGGCTCTTGTAGATACTAACCACCACAGACCGGGAACACTCATTAACCTTACACTTGTCCATTTTCATGCTTCCGACACATTAACTTTGACGACAAATGTTCACTTTCTGCATGTTAGATCCCACCCACTGATAGGTGACAAATAATAACGAGATAATCATTATAATTCAGACTTCAGCTGTCAATGGTTATAATATTATGGCTCTTTTGTGTATTTGTGCACATTTGGAGTTGATTATATATGGACTTAGGGCTGGGAAAAGATGCCCTCCTCCTCTTGCCTTTGATGTTATGCAGCATGTGGGCTTTTATATTTTTTGGCTTCGGTAAATGGAAAATTAAATATAGACTTCGTTTCTAAGAAGCAAAAGCCGCACTTAAAGAAACATTAACTTGCCTAATAGTAATAACAACGAACATGTTCTTGGCACATGCATAATTCAGACTATATGAACAGGAGGTTCTTTGATAAAGGAGCAGTAGCATGATCTTACATAAGGACAGGATGTGGAACCCAGCCTCAGGGTTAACAGTGTCAGGACATAAGGACATTTCCTGCTCCTTATCATAGCGATGCATATTTTTCCCCGAAAAGTAACAAAGGACAGTAGAAAGGGATGTTTACATTCCGAGCTGTTAATCATACTGGGTCAGCGTTACAAGGTCAGGTGATGCTGATGGAGAAAATACAGTGTTGTGAATGGAAAGTTCTGATAGATCCAGAGATGTGTAAGCCATCTGGTTTATAAATAAAGTTATAGAGGAAGTTCAGCGGACCATTGACGTAAGTAATGAGCGTGTAGGGTCCTGGTTGCTAGGATACGTTGGCTAGGGGTAAGATGGTAGTGAGGAGTGCAGTAGCATTTTTCTCCCTCCATCAGTAGCAGAGATTGTCCTTCACAGCCCTCGGAGCAATAGATGCCCACCACCCACAGTGAACCGGCACGTTTACCGCCTGATGTAAATGTACCTCCTGAAATGTTCTGACATGATAAAACTTGAGGATGCCTCTCTGCGGGTGTTGGGAAGATAAACCCACTCGGTTCCCTTCTTGCAGAATAAGTCCCTGATATACAGTTTGTCAAAGAGAAGTAAGGTACAAGAACAAAAGGTGACTCTACTCAGGTCATCAATGGAGCAATGAGAGTTTCTAAATGTTTAATGAAAGAGCTGATTTAATCTTTGCAGCCTTCACAGCCAACAAAATCTTTTTTGAGAGAAAAAGTCATGCAAGCTATTTTGTTTCATCAAAAATGCAGCAAAAAGGTTCCAATTAAAAGAAAATCTATTAAAAAAAAACAACTAAAATATAAGCTTGCTCCTGCTCACAGAGACACACTAATAAAATAAGAAATTGCACTCGTCACATAACCTCCTCCTCCAACTCTCTTTGTAGGAGGTCATCTACTGGTTTTGCTTTTACCTACGGTTCTCATTGTTTAACTGCAATGTTATATACTCAATACTTTATTTTTGACTACATATAAAGCCCAAATTATTACAATTATTGTCCACGCTGACGAGGGAGCCGCTTGCTTTTATGTAACCGTGTGTTTTCCCCGTGAGTCCGTGTGCGACAGCAGAATGTGTGTCAGTGGACCGTCCTGCTCGCCAGAGCAGCAGAGAACGCCCGCAGCAAAACGTTGCTCATCTAAAACAGATAATCGGAACAAGACAACTGTTCCATGAAATTAGCATTTGTTTGAAGCTTTGAGGGATGAACATGTTAACCTACTTTCCCGCGACTGTGTGTCTGTAGGGGAGTGCGTTCATGCGTGAGAGTGAGGATGACGCCGGCTGCAGCGCACAGCTTCATCCTCAGTTACACAGATGCAGCCAAAGCCAGTACATATTAATGGGAATGGCTCTCATCGAATGTGATTCACGCTTCATTTAAGTTGGGGGGAGCTGCAGCTCTTGTTTTTTTTAAATATATATATTTCTAGGTCACCCAGCAGAAAGGACTTGTGTTCTCTGCAATCCTTTTCTTTTTTCATTCACACATTTATGTGCATTCGGGGTTGTGACTCTGAACAGATGCCGTTCTCTCTGTGTCTCTGCAGATATCTGGAGTTTGGGGGTGATCCTCTTCATGTTGGTCTGTGGTCAGCCCCCCTTCCAGGAGACCAATGACAGTGAGACGCTCACTATGATCATGGACTGTAAATACACAGTGCCTCCACATATCTCCCATGCATGCAGAGAGTGAGTAACGCACACACACACGCACACTCACACATACACACACACACACGCACCTACTTGTCTCTATCTCTCTGTGAGGACCTCGTTCTCTGAGTTATTTGTGAGGACCACCACTTCCACCGGAGTTTCAATTATGCAAAATATAAACTTATTACTTTATGGTATGGAGAGACACACACACACACACACACACACACACACACACACACACACACACACACACACACACACACACACACACACGTACAGATAGGTGGACTACTATACCAGTGCTGCATATTTCATGTCAGCGGATGTGTAAAGGAGAAACAAGAGCAGCGTCTGCCGTTGCTTTGCCGTCGTCCTGCTTTTTCTCTGGCTGCTGCATTCAGCTGCTCCGCCACAGATGCAACGCCGCGTTCAGTGTATCTAATGTACCCGTTAAAATCAGCCCTCTATTATTAACATTGTTAGTGTCTGACAATGCTTCGAGGCGGAGCCTGTAATAACTGGAAACTGGATACATTTTGATTCACCGGAACTTTGAAAGAACATTGTTTTTGGGCATAGCTTCACACACACCTTCAACGGTGTGTCATACACACATTGTGGCTTTGAGAAAACATCACTCCTTCCTATTTTGTGTGAATGACATAATTGCACAACCCCTATCTTAACTAAAACACAAAAAATCAATACTAGGATTATAATACCAACACTTTCTTTTTCAGATTACTTTTCCTTTTTATAACTTAGGCCATTGCAGTACGACCATTGGAATCAGTGCTGTTCTTTTTCACCATTTGTTGCATTTACATTTACTATTATTTCTCTCAGTAGAAGAAGCAGAATGAAATTGAAAATAATCAATAGTATTCATTAGTATCACAATATAACAAGGGTTTTTAATGTTCATTTCACTTGTAGAATGTTTGTAACTACGGCAAGCACTGTAGGTCATGGATGCTGACAGATGACGGTGTGGGATATCATCTGTCCCAGCTTCAGTTTTTGGATTTGTTTAAATCCTGTCAAAATATCTGACTGCAATTTTTGTTCACACTCTCCTTCACACCTACGGGCAACTTAGAGTCTTCAATTCATCTGAATGCATATATTTACAACTGTTCTCAGTTGAATTTCATGTTATAAGGGATTAGGACTTCTTCTCCTCCCTTTCTAGCATCCATGTTGTACCTTAGCAATATTACTGTGTTTATGCTAGAACACTGACCAGACAGCGTCTCCATAATATTTATCTGTATTTCTGTGACTCCTTTCAGTCTCATAGCCCATATGCTGCAGAGGGACCCCAAGAAACGAGCGACCCTTGATGAGATTGAGAACCACGAATGGCTTCAAGGTGTAGACCCCTCTCCGGCCACCAAGCTGTCCACCCCTTTGGTGTCCCATCGTAGCCTTTCGGAGGAAGAACACGGCTCCATCATCCAGCGCATGGTGCTTGGTGGCATTGCAGACCGAGACACCATAACTGAGTATGTGTCCCTTCTGACATGGTGCAGAAATTAACATGAAGCTATTCTTTGCTGTGCAATCTCCAAAAATTTGTCACGCTTTTGGGATCCTGCTGAAATTTAATTGATAACTTCAACAGTGTAATTGCAATTAATAACCAGCTGGCAATCAATTTTGAGCTGCAGCTATGTCAAATTAAATCTCCACCTCGTCACTTCCTTTTGATTTGCAGTCAGGGTTTGGCATTGATTTGCACGTTGATAAATGTGTGTCTGTTTGCGTACATGTGTGCACATACCATGTGTGTATCTATAAGCGTTCTAATCAATTTGTCTGTACGTTTTCTCAGGGCTCTGGAGTCGAACCAATACAACCACATTACAGCAACGTATTTCCTGCTCGCTGAAAGGATGCTGAGAGACGGACAAGAGAAGGAGCAACACAGCCAGACAAGATCACCCAGCCCCAGCAAGGCCCAGTTCAGGTACACACACACACACACACACACACACACACACACACACACACACACACACACACACATGTATCTTGTCAGAGCGCTCCCTCTGCAGTACTCCCAGAGCTTCGAGAGGAGATGATTGACAGTAGATGCTTTTTTTTTCATTATTTCATTTGAGAATGGAGAGGGTGCAGATCAGCAATTTTCTCAGGAATCCAACATTGAACTTATTTTTTTTAACCATTTACCTTTTATAGAAAGTGCGATTTGTAAATAACTATATTTTTATTTTTTCTTCTTTTTTTATGTGGAAATATTGACTTTAAAGAACTACAAAATCAACCTTTAAGAATTTGAATACATATTCAAATTATTAATTATTATTATTATTATTATGTAATAATTCTGACTCTAAATTAAGTAGATGCCATATACCTAATTTATATTCAGCCCATACTCAAAGATAATGAGTTGCAATATAACATGTCTATGATTTAACTGTTGTTGTGAAGTTCTGGATTTTGCACTGACCCTGGCTTCATTTTGTCAAATGACTAGGCTAGACTTCATTCCTACTCCACCTACTGTCCTTAGGGTGGTATCAATATGCCCATTTAATTCTTGGGGACAAAATGAATGAAGTGTTTTTAATTCAAAATACTAAACCTCTTCTTTTCACTTCACAGGCAGTCCTGGCCTACCAGAGTAGATGCTCATCAGGATGTCAGCGATGGCTTAGGGGGTCAAGGTATCTCTCACCCAGGTGGGCCACAGTCCCCTGCCCGCAGTGCAGAGAGCCTCCACAAAGGCCCAAGGCCCAAAACAGCTCTGCTTGAAGTCGGCAAGTGGCAGGGGAACCACGGCCCAGCATCCGGCCAGGAGCAGCCGGCACGACAGAACCAGGAGAAGGGGCTCCGGCCTCTGGGAAAGCCCCACTCCAACCCTCTCAGGCTGTGCTCTTTGACTTCAGTGGGCAATTGCAAACCTCGTAGTCCCAGTCTCTTCAGCGTTGAGGAGGATGAGGAAGAAGACGAGGAAGAGGACAAATGTTTATTCTCTTCTGCACTTCCTTCTCAGGTAGTGCTCCGTTGCAAAACCTCTTCTTCATCTTCTTCTGGTAATCGGATGACTTCTCATATGAGTGCTCCAGTTCTTAACCAGATCCACGAGGAGGACAGAGAGGATGAGGAAGAGGAGGAGAGAAGGGAAATGCATGGATTTGGACCACCCAAACCCAGCCTCAGCCTCAATCTGAACTCACAAGTACAATCACCGTCAATGTCATCTCCTAAAACTGTTGGCGTTACTGCACCGCTTACCGTTTTCACCCCGAGCTCAGAGACTAGCGACGAAGAGACAGAAAGTCACCATAAACCAAATACGTCCGCTGTGAATAGTCAAAGGGATGAACAAAGGAATCAGCAAGGAAGGGGGTCCGGCCAGGGCAGTCCCTCTAACTGCGCCAGTCCTGGATCGGGTTTCGTACAAGGTAAGGGAACAACCAAAGCTGCTAGTGGCCTGGTGGAAAGCCTAAAGTTGATGAGTCTCTGTCTGAGCTCTCAGTTCCAAAACCTTAAGGGGGGAGGAGGGGGAAGCGGTGGCGTTAGTGGCATTAGTGGCATTGTCGTAGGGGAAACCCAGGAGCGCCCCATGTGGAGGATGTGCATGGGTGGCTCAACCGGTAGCCTGGATAAGGTTTCCCTCCTGGGTGGCCCTCCGCCCAGGGGGAACCTGTACAAGCACCAACCCCCGTTGGGTGGCATGCTAGCAGACCCACTACTGGAGGACCCGTGCACCGGCACGCTGAGGCTCGGGGAACTGGATCTGGCCAGGGAGAACCACAGAAACATGAAGAACTGTGTGCTGCAGAGGCCACTGAATGACAAGGGTCTGTCTGTCAACATCCACCGGAGCCCCAAAGAGGGTCTGCTCTGCACCCCTTCCCCACACAGCTGTTGTCAGGTGATCTAGAGCCCCAAAAACAGAGGCTCCACCTTCACACTCCTCATTTGTTTCAGTCATGTCATCACTGGCTTATGAGTTGGCTCTTTTTTTATTTATTTTTTTCTTCCTATTACTAACAAGGTGGATAACTGGGGGTAGGGTCTCCATGGAGGAGACTGGCTGCCATGCCAAGTATGTGAAGCAATTTAAGCAGATTAAACAGGACACTAAGAATATGTGACGTTACTGGTGACTTTTTAATAAGAGACATTAAGTATAGGAGCAGACACGGGAGGTGCTCACACCCCTATATTTATACTGAACACAATTGGTGCGCATGAACACACACACTTGTACCACTCTCTGATAAGCTGATAAAGGAAAACCGATGAGTTCTAGTTTCATGTCAGATATTGTCTTTTATTGTACTTGATGTTGTTTTTTTATGATATTTTTAAAAGATTTTTTTTTTTTTTTGAGACAATCATTTTATCCGTCTTTTATTCTGACTGAAAGAGTGAAGATAAGGCTGGGATTTTGTCCTAAGGGGGACAAATAACTGTGTGGAAATAGACAGTAGCACCTACGTCTGATATACGTCACAAAGTATTTTATAGTCTATCACTGTTTTATTTTTTATATTGAACATTCTCTGGAGACTCAGAAAGAAAACGCACAGAAAACTCACCTACTGTCAAGTCTCTGCACAGTTACAAAGCAGAGTTTGTACATATGTGAATAAGCTCCTAGCAGTACTCTGTTCATGTAGTAATGACGGTAACCTTGTATTGCACTAGAAACATGAATACTAGATCCGACTAGACCATTTATTTTCACTGCTATGGGATATTCAGGGTTTTGGTGCAACCCAGACCCAGAAGACTGTTTGACAGCCGAAAAAGTTGTGGACTGTAATGGCAGCTCTTTAAGATCAAAGCAAGCGACCACTGGGCGGAACTTAAACTCATTTACATCCCATAGCTCATAGTAGCCACTGTTGTAGCGTATTCCAAGACAAAAACAACAACAGGGTTTCAAAATAACACAACAACAGCGACCCCCTAGGGTATCAGTCTGTGTAACTGGAGCTGTGACCTGTCCCTCGTGGAATATATAACCTAACAGTGCATGTGTTTTGCAGTAGCAACCTTACACTTAACCGATGAGGTCAATCCACCTGCTTTACCTCCCTATGTAACACATTGGTCACTTTACTGTAGCCTCACAGCAATACCAGCGACTGCAAAATGCACAGCAAAAATGGATGTGCCATAAAATCTGTCTTGAGCATATTGTACTGTATGTATATGATAGAGGTCTATAAAAATAAAATGATGTGAATGATGTCTTAAGTCTGCCTCTTGATTCTTTGTTAAGTAAAAGCTGATGAGCGCCTCAATTTTGTTTTCACCAATTTATGTTTACCCTCCGCCAGCAAGAGTTGAAGGAAGGTGTGCGATCGGTTGTCAACAGACCGTGATCAAATTTTGTGTCTTTATCTTTGGCCAAGGAAGAGAAATCTGAGAATAGTGGTGGATTCTGATTTGTTTGTCTTCAATCCCTTATCAGCATTTTTGCCAATAGGTGAGAAAAGTCCTGATATTTGGCCAATAAATCCGACAACCCACGATGTCCCATGGCCGGTGTCTGACCTGTGAACCCTGTGTAAGTGGCATACACAAATTCATACGCACAGAAATAATATCTACCTGTTGCAAGATAAAACTGCAAGTATTTTAAGAAATGGTATTTTGAAAAATCCCGTCACACATCAAAAGCTACGTGCAAACAGATGAAAGAAATAAAGATCTGGATCCGCCACTTAACTGATAACTCATTACTTGCTGATGATAAGCACATTATTCCTGATGCTAAGAGATGGTTTCCAGCTTCCCTAAAATAGGTGTTGTTGCTTAATTTGGCATGGGGCATAGTGATGTCATCATGATGATGTCTGCATACTGTGTGCTCTACCCAGGGTGCAGGGATAAAACCTTTTAAATCAGAGAAGACTGAGGAAGAAATTAATGATTTATTACAATACATAATGTTTAATAATTAAACTGTTAGAAACTCTTTGGAGCTCAATCACTTCATGATGAGCAGAAGCATAGAATACCCCCCCTTTGAAGTATTGATACTGGCGGTGGTGGCCGATGACTCTGCGGAGACTGGTGAACGATGAAGCTGATGGATCTGTGAAGACTAGATGGAGATTTGGAGGAGGAGGTTGTGCGAAGCAGCAGCATGAAAGAACTAGATGGATGAGGAGGGAGACATATTTAAAGACAGCAGCTGATAGTGATGGGCTAAGAATGAAGGTGTGACACAGCGATTGGATGGATGAAGCTACCTGAATGAGTACAGCTGATATCAGTTGAGACCCCAGATTGTGAAGCAGGTAAATTAGATTGAGAAGGTGATAACAAAAGAGTTGTGATAGAAGAACAGAGGCCAAAGAGTTTGAGAAGATAATCTTTCTGATTGGACTTTCGATAGATCCCCATTTGTCAATCTCCTCAGGGTGGCACAAATGTTAAGAGACAGCATTTTTCGGTATATCAGTACCAACGAGCTGATTGATGATGATGACGTCACTTCTGATCCAAGCATGGAAACAGTGAAAAAATTTTAGATAGTGAAGAAATATTCCTTCAAAAAGTATGACTGGGCCTTCTGAGACCATTCCTGGTAACTAATTGAGAAGTACAGTCTGTGACTGCAGCCAGTCAGTGCCTTTACAGAAATATGTAGACCTCTACAGAAAATACCACGTTTTTGTTGTTAGATCTTTTCCTTGTGTGTAAAAAAGAGCAGTAACATTAAAACCCGGTGTGTTGAAACACACCACATGAAGTGCTCAGTAAGGCAAATTCTTATAATCAATTGTTAATTAGACAACTTTAATTCCTTTCTAACATGAAGGTTTGTAATTACACTTGCTGCTCACTCAGTCTAGGAAATAGTGGTTCATGTAAATGTGTAAAATAGCATCGCGACATGATTCTGTAACAAAGAGACACGATGAACATGAATTATGGGAAATAAAGGAATGACACTTGCTCTATACCACAGATTAGAATCAAGACAGTTCTGACTCTGACAGAGTCTCTTCAAGAGGTGCTTTTACGGACAAATAAGGGAACTTTATGGAATTCCAGAAAAGGACACAGACACAACGTTCTCTTTTTTTAAACATCTTTTTATGGATTAGTTGCTGTCCAACTTTACCTCATCTGCTAATAAGTACAATGCATAAATAAAGTTGATTGTTTTACATTTTTTGTTGTTTTATTTACTTATTTCCAAATTCTGAACATGATCTTTCTTTATCCCTCCCAACAAATGCAAAACGTGTTGAAAAACTTACTTTTAAATTGGCTAATAGCATTTTTGTTAGCTTACATGCTAATAAACTTAAAACGCTTAAGGGGGTAATAGAATGAACAGTCAGAGATGATGAGGTCTTTGTTTGCTGTCTGAAATATCTATAGGCATAAAGTGAGCCTGTGCCCGACTGGGCCACTGTGTTTAATTTCCTGAATGGTCGATCCCCGTTAAACATCCCAGGGGGTTGTATTCTCTTCAACATCTGGGCTACCGATCCACATCAGCCAGCCAGGAGGATTCACATCAGAACGGATGAGCTCTTTAGGTCGACACATATAAACCTATCTGACCTGGAGGCTTACAAACACACACACACACACACACACACACACACACACACACACACACACACACACACACACACTGACAGAGGATGCAACACTCACCACCCAGTTGTGACACATAAGCCATGTGGGATAGCACCAACACAAGTGAGCAGATGATAAGGCTCTGATGTGGGTTTGAAAAAGTGAAAGGACGACCGATGACAGTGTGTCAGAGAGAAGAAGTCACATGTCCGGCACGTGGTGGAGAGATCACCTACAATCCTCTCACTGCAGAGAAACATCTCTGCCACCTGATTGCTCTTTAACTCTGCGTACATCCAGGCTAGGGGTTTTGTTTTTGTTAAATTTGAGAAAAATATTTAATCTCTCTCTGTTTTTCTATCTGAAAATTGGTTGTACATCCGTTTTAGGGCAGGTTTTGTGATGCAAAGTGTGGTGGCGCTTGACTTGATTTTTGCAAGTGGTAGTTTGAAAAGGCAGGAAGATTGAGGAAACCCTAACTGGCATGCTGGAGGCGGGGCAGTCTGTCATACAGGATTGGACTCACCATTCCACAATAATGTGTATTGGTCAGTCTGATGCAGTCAGAGGAACAATAACACATGGTCGACCACGGTTAATGTCTCAGAGTCAGGATCCACTTATTTGCCTGCTGCACCTCAGAAACTTGTATCCACTGGCCACCACCACCACCATGAGGACACCACCACCACCATGAGGAGGAGGACTACTGCTGGAGCACTGATGGGGCAAAAACCTTTCCTCACTGTGTAAAAAATTTTTTACACTCCAATATGTTTTCTGAGAAATATATTGTCCTTAATGTTGTATGTGTTGTTTTGGATCTCTTAGCGAAAGATTTAATCAAGTTAATAATTTGAAGTAAACAATGAACAAAATACCAAAGTACGGGTTATTATGTATCCTGTAAAAATGTAATTAGTAAACTTATAAAGAGATGGGTTTTTTGCTTCTCTAGCTAAAGTTCAGTGAAGAAGACTATTACGGTTATGCTGTGTTTTTGTCATGTCAGTCTATCGGCTTTGTTTAACTCATTTCACATCCCCATGATCTTTTGAGTTTACTCGCTTGTCTAACATCAGTCATTTCCACTATGTTCCTCCGTCATCAACTTTGACTGAAGTAGACAAATTTGCTATTACCTAGTTTTGCATTGATTTTTTATGTAATCATCTATTTATTTCCAGGTGGCATTGTATGAGGTTGTTCTCATAAATCTGTTCACATTTGTCCATTAACAGAGTGACGCACCAACAGTTAGCCAATCATCTTGCTGCTGTTTTTTTTTTTTTAATATATCTTTCTCCGTACTAGTACTTCATTCAAGCTTGTCTTACACACACCCTCCACCCCCATATGCCAATCAGTTTCCCCAACTTAATTTCATTAGCTTCAGCTGGTTCAGCAGAGTCATCAGCCACCACAACCACCAGTGTCTGGAATCTATGCTGCTAAAGGCAGAGGCCTTTTCATACAACCTAATAGAATAAACCGAACGCATAAGGCTTTATGTTAGACTTCAGCTGTCCCGTTTAGGGGTCCCCACAGCGGATAACTTTGAGATTTGATCCAAATGTAAAGTGCATTATAAATTAAATGTATTATTATTATTATTATTATAACTAACAGTATAATCTGTAGTAAACAACTGCCTTTAAATCCTCCAGGTAGACATAGTTTCATTAGTTTTGCAATAGATTCAAATTCTAAAAACGGAGACCATGTTGGATACCTGCTGTTGTAGGCTGCTGTGTGAGATTCAGTGGTATATGGTGGTCTGGGGATGGGATTTTGCAGACTGGCAAGAAAATACCATGGACACTCACAGCAGCAGACAGATTATCTGCCTCTGGTAGGTCAGTGCGCATCAACAGAAACAGCCCGTTAATCTTAATCCCTCACTATCATCTACAGAAATGTCTGATGGGAGATTTTTTCATCCTTAAATAAGTGGAGTGAAAATGTACTAGTGGCATTATACAATAAAGAATCCCCCCGAATAGTATACCTAAAGCTGCATAAATCTCTTCTCTTCATACTAAGGGGAAGAAAAACATCGGAACAAACTGATTTATCCGATGTCATAGCCCAATCTTTTAAATCTTTAAATGAAAAGTGGCTAGTTTTGCATGATATTTCCCCTGGAGCGCCCATACCTCTGAACATCTACATTTAATCACCCGATTCCATGTTTGTATCCAAAATATTGCTGGAATCAAGTGATATCTGCTCGCGCCTAGTACGCGAGCAGCCTGCAAATACAATAGGACATACTTTCAACTTTAGTGAATACCTTGTTCGACATCTAACTTAATTTAACCCAGAGCATCCAGTGTTAAAAAAAAAGAAGCTTTTGAAGTCTCTGAGACCAGAACCTCTTGGTTCATTGAGGAACAGTTTGAAGTGCTACTAGGGGTTAAGGATTTTAAATGATGTAGTCCCAGCAGAGTTACCTCTAGAAAAAACATAATTAATAAAAGTAGATATATTTATTCAAATGGCGCCAATCACATAATATCCTCAAACTAATCAACAGTATTTAGGGAGTCATTCAGACCCATCTTTGTCATGGTCAGAAAAAGGCAAAGAGAGAGAGCATAAAAAGAGTTAGTACAGATATAAGAGCCCACAGGAGCAGGCGGTGCAACGACAAATGACCATGTGACACTCAAATTACAAGGCTGAGAATAAAGAATAGAATAGAATAGAATAGTATACAATTGTTTTTATTGTTATTACAGAGGGTACAACAAAATATATGGGGAGCAAAAGAAAGTGAAAAGCAAGGAAATTGTAAAAGAAAAAAGGCGAAACGAAAGGGAGAAAAATAGCTTTAGACCATTGGACATTAAATCTATAACAGGCAGACAGGGCACTGCTGTGAAACAGGAAATCATAAAGTAGCAGAGAAGCAGAGATTATTACAGTTCGACCTTAAAGCTCCAGCTATAAGAATATGAGGATTCCTCATATAATGAAAGCTGAGATAGGAATCAAATCAGTCATTTTTGCGGTATTAGAATCATTTTCCATGTGAAATGAAGTGTAGTCTGGTGAAATGTTAAGTTGGATGACAATACAGAGTTTGGGTTTTGGAGGTCACATGTTGAAGGGATGGAAGACGTCTTTTCAAGTCATATCCTATTGGCAATGAGGGACAAATCATTTTGACATTTTTCATCAAAACCCAGTCTCCCCAACAGCCAAGCAGAAAATTCTGTCAATTAAGTTTTTTTTTCCCAAAGTTACAAATTTAGCCTGTAGTGTTTTTCCAAATAAGATTAAAAAAAACCATTCATTAATTACTTTTAAAGTAGTGTTTCACTGAGTTTACATGCCATGGAGTTAATTATTCTGCCCTAAAAATAGATCATGATCATGTCTCAGTTGGGACATAGTTCATCCTTGGCTTGGAGACAAACATATTGTTAAGAGACACTTTGTGTTACAAAATGATATAAAATAAAAAATGCTTTTTTTTCTTTGCGAGAACACTGAAGGATTAAACCAGGGATTTTCAAGCCAGGGCTAACTGTAGCCTTTTGACCTCATCCGACCACTGGTGTGCACAAGCCAGGGTACACTTGGTCCCCATCCCAAACTCAGATAAACAGGTTTCAGTTCAGTTAACTGTGGATTAGCCTGTCCTGGTGTGACTCCTTATCAGGAGCAGCAAAAGGCCGTGACACTGACATCCTGTTTGGCCTGGTGCTACATTGGTTAGCCCTGTCATTTTATCGAAAGAAGGTCCGAGGTTTGAATCCAGTCTTGGAAGAGGTTAGGTTGAATGTTCTCACCACATGTGTAGGTCAATTGGTAACCGTAAAATCCTTAGAGGTGTGGACATGAGACATGGTTCCTTTTCTCTCTTCAGCTGGGATTGGTTCCAATCCAAACTGCTTATGGTAATCAGCGCAACAATTTAGCTAAAGGTGTAAAGATGTGGGCCGTAAAACCTGAGCAATTACCTGAAAGTTGCTAAAATGCTCAACAGAGCTGATGGTTACAGTTTAATTTGGTCATTAAAAAATTGGATCCATTATAAAATGATTGATAATATTTGCTTTAGGGGGAAGGTATTAAACTGAGTCACTTATTAGTCCTCAACATTACAGATTTAAATCTGAATCTTGTACAGTCGTCTCTGTAATACTTTTTAAAATGTTCTGTTCACAATGTTTACAGTCCCAGGATGGGTTCACTGCATATATCTGTAAAATAGTTTGCTGAATGTGGACCGATAATGACAATGAACTAACACATGAACCATGTAAGACGAGGAAGGCCCAGCTGTATTTTTAGACTGATTTAAACAAATGCGGAAAATTGAGCGGTGACAAGCTGTGGCTCAGAGAACAGATTTGGTCACGCAGATTCAAAGATGTAAGTGACGAGGGAGAAATTACCCACTGAACACGATTTTATGAAACTGTCACACTTCAGGGTCAGCTGGAGAGATGTCACTGATGAGATGCCTCTGCATTGGTCTCGGAATTAAAATCTCAATGCCTCCTTGGATTCATACGTATATTATATTGTACTCAAATAGCTGGTATTTTACTCACAATGGGGAACTTTTTTCGTACAAAAAAATGTTTTTGCAGACTCAACTTCTCGTTTATTTTAGATGATTTCAATCAAGGGCATTCCTTGTACAATGCAGGGGATTTGGGGCGTTTTGGGTATAACCCCTTGCTATGCGGGATGCAGTGTAGCACTAAATGAAATGCTCTGCTCTTGGTGTGATGCGAGAGGCACTGAAGGGATCTTACTGCAAAAAGGCAGACATTTAGTTTAAGATATGGGGAAAATGATTTGCACCTTTCGGATCATTGGTAGCACAGAAAATGAGGAATAATGCACAGTAAGTAAACAGCTCAGCGAAATACATAACCAAACTCCAGTTGCTTCTAGACAGTTTAATGCAGAAATGTCATATATTTTATTTTTAACTGCATAGTTGTGCTGCAGGCTTCACTGAACCGTTGTTTTATTTTCCTGTGTAAATGTCATCCTTGCTGCCATTGTGGAAAAATAAATAAATTAATAAATAGGTCTTTGGATGGTAAATATCATCAGTCACTCATAAGGAGACAATAATTGTTTGGTCCAGACTAGGGGGGGGTGGAGGTGCCTGTTCCTGCATCTCATTACACCAGTGGACTCTCTCATCAAACTGACGCAACTGAAACGACCTTATGGATACCAGTAGTATGGTGCTGCATTTTTCCAGGTATGACTACATGTTCATCCATATTATGATGATGTACTGAGTAGATTTTGTCATTTTAGTCAATGATTAACATCCACAATGAGTCAGTATAAGCAGAATATCAGCCCAGTTTGAAATTCTGATGACTTGGCCCCACAGACTTGGTTTGGACCTAAACAGTAAGAAGTAGTGCAACACTGCATGTCTTTATGCCTATGCCTTCTTTTTTTTTTTAAATGTGGAGTTAATTTAGGTTCTCAAGCCTCATTTATATCTAAACTTAGAAAGAAAGTTGTAATGATGTGAGGATGCTTTACAACTCCAGGGCCAAGACAACTTGATGTGACCGAGGAAGTCATAACTTCTGCTGCCTAACATAAGAATTCTTTATAAACCATTAGTTACCAATAACATATTTGATTATGTTTTATTTATATTGCTACTCTTTTCATCCTCTTGTGCCAACTAAGTTGATGCTGCCTTGTCTGAATAATTGAATTGCTCAGCATGACCTAAACCAAATATAACCCTTTAATCTTTAATGGGGTGAGACCAGGGTACATTGTGGCCGCATGTATCAAACCCCGGCGGGCTCTGCACACGGAGCTCCTGCTGAATGTTTGTCTTCAATGAAATAATCAACCCATAATTGTCCCTTCCAACCATAGCATCACTTCCTGCCGGTCGGCGATGCAAAAGGTTTGGTCTCCATGGCTACCCTGTTGCCGGGAGACACTTAGGGTTAGATGCAATGATGTGGTAAATTCCTCAGTAGTCAGAAACAATATATTTGCAAGTTCTCATCTATTTCACCCCTTCTTTCATTTCATGCATGCTGGAGATATTCATTCCCTCACAACATTATGGGGTAAAAAAATGTAATAAAAAACGGCCTGTTGAGATAGAAGTTGTTCAGTTGAGTTCAAAGTTAATTTTGTGCATTCTTCAAGTCGAACAAAATAAAAAATATTACAATTTGCTAATAAAATTCTTATTGCTCCTGGTTTTTGACAGTGTTGACAACGGAGACAAAAGTAAAATTGGCACCCGTTTGGAGTATCAGCGGTGAAAAAACCCCACAGGGAATCTAAAATACTATCCCAACTAATCTTCGACATCAAAGTCTGTTTCCGTGTGGAGTCGAGTTCTACTGCATGTGTGGAAAAGTTGCATAAGGCCTGTTGTGGCTCCATGCACAGCTATACAATGAGTCACCTGTGGCTTATTATAGAGCTGTTAACAGAATGTGGGAGGTTCAGTTGCCAGGGTACATGTTGAATTGTCAGTTTGCAACATGCCCCAAATTGTTCCTTTTCATTGGTGTGTGTTTGTGTGAATAATCTATCACCAGTCAAGAATGTGTGTATGAATAAATGCTGGCTCGTGATATAAAGTGTTTTGTGCCGTCACTCACACAATAAAGGTGCCAGATACCCTGACTAACAATAGTATTATAACCATGTACAGGTGAATTCAGAGACAACATGGATTATCGTTTTACAATGGGACAAGTCAGTGGGTGGGATCTAATAGACAGAAAATAAAACCTTAGCTCTTAATGTAAGGATCGGAGCCACTTTGACAAGGGCCAAATTGTAAAGGATAGACTACAGGGTCAGAGGATCCCCAGAACTGCAGGTCTTGTTGGAGTGTTCTGAGGAAGGAAAACTTGGTCATGGATGGCCAAGTTTGACTGATGCCTTTCCCTGCAACAGATTTCTTATGGGCGATTATAGGAGGTCACCCTCCTACTCAGAAGAATCAAAAGGCTTCCAATCCTTACTTGTGATTCCGTTGCACTGGATTGACTGTCAGCTCCTTCGCGGGCGGGTTCTATTCTTATTACATCATTTTGACTATTTAATTATGGAGCAGTACAGTGGTTTTTGTGGTTAGCACTATTGCAAGAAGGTTCTGGGTGTAAATCTACCTAGGACCATTCCAGTGGAGTTTGAATTTTTAATCGGTGTTTGTGTGGATTCCAACTGTACACAAACACTGAATATGAGTTTATTGGTGTCACTAAATTGCCCATAGATATGAATGGTGATGTTATTATGATGCCCCTGATGAATTGGGGAATTGTCCAGGTTACAACCCAACTGTCCCACAATGTTGGCTGGGATAGCCTCCAGCGCCAACAGACCTTGGAAACTGCAGGATGTTGGAAAGTCTTAAGAATTTTCAGAGTAAGAACCAAAACAATAATCGTCATTGTAACAGGTACATTGCAATTTTGTGTGGCTCCTCCCATAGAAAGATAGATAACATAAGAATGCAGTTATGAGAATGTACTCAAATCTGCAATACAACTCTTACAGGTGAACATCTTTAAAGAGTGACGTTCAAGCCAATCTGCATACAGGTTATTGATGACACTTGATGATTGGAGACTAAAAGACTGGTTGAAGATTAGTTAAATAATTTCACTATGTTGTACTGTGTATGGCTGTATGTGATCAAGAAAAGATTTCCTCTTCTAAATGGACCTTTTTCCACAACTAACAATTCCAGAAAAATATCACATACCAACACAACTCAAAACGAGGGCTTCTTCACTCCGGCTATTTTTGCACAATCATATACCTACAAGAATAGAGTTGTTAAGCCATGTCAAGGCACAAGGCCTATTTTTAAACCAACGCACATCAGTGACCCTATTCTGTCACTGCAGTTGTGACTTAGAACGGCGCAGAGAGTTGCACTGCTTCTTTGAGCATCACTGACCACGTCTCTGGAGGAGGTCAGCCAACTCAGTATGCATGTCAGAGTGCATTGTCTGGGATCTGCTGTAACCCTCCAGAAAGAGGAGAGTTGATTGTGGGCACATGCTGCTTCTGTGCTGCCACCTGCTGGCCGCTCTGAGTCAGAGCATCCGCCACAAAAGATAGATTTCTGAAAGGAACAGACCAGCCCTTTGCCTTACTTTCCTCAGCCTCATGTCTCTCACAGAATGGTCAGAAAATGAACACTCTTAGAACTTTGTCTGAATCTCCTTGACAGACGTTTTTTCAATTTGAAAGTTACTCAAGGGATAGAAAAACACATGAGAGCAACACGGAGGGCATCTCACATTTTATTTACAAAATTTCTTAACATACAGCCGATGTCATGACCCGACTTTTCACTCCTGGTCCTAGGGAGCAAATGTTGAGTTAAGTCAGTGATGGGTTTCTCTTTAGAGTAAAGTGCTGAATGACGAAGAGGCCTAAGGTGATCTGCCGTGTCTGTGTCATGAGTTTGGCTTAGTTAAACTCCATGTCCTCCTATGCTTCATCTGAATGAGGGAGCTCTTGCTGCTTCATGCCCTCATTTTCAATTTTCCTTGCTATCCTAGCAAGAATCTCAAGGACTGTCTGGTTGAAGTCATCAGGCTGGTCGGCAAAAACGTAATGGCCTGCTCCTCTAATCACCTGATAACAAAATGGGAAAAAAGAAAAAAAAAGTCATACGTTCAGAGAAAGTTATGGATGCTTGTGAATATTTCTAGCTTAAAAATCTATTTTGTGAAGTTAAGTGTGTGCAAGATGAGTTTATTCCGTCTATTTGACATTGAACCACAGAATCCTATAGGTGTTGGCTCTAAACAAACAAAGCAAACTGAGATCATATCCTGCCCTGAATTTCTCTTTCTAAATGAAACATATAGAAGAAACGACAGGGAAATTAATTTGCAAGAATGTAAATGTTGCAATGTAAAGAAAGACCCACCCTGATTTCCACATCAGGTCTGCTTTTCTTTAACGCATATCCAGAGTCACAGTCAATGCTGGAACGAGATCCATAGATAAAGGAGATGGGGATGTCAGCCTTGACCTGGCCAATCCTCTCCAGCATGGGCCTCTTTGCCCAGCCATAAGGAATGGTCATGTTCTTAAACGCCGTCTCTCCACTGAAAAGGTTAAGGGATAATGTTTGAGGTTGTATGATTTTTTTTGTCGGGTACAAACAGTCAGTGTGTAACAGCTCCACACCTTGGAGTCTGGGCATTCAGGTGGTAAATGTAGTTAGACACCGTGTTATCATCGAATACAGAAGAGTATTTCTGCTTGAAGTCCGACCTGATCGTCTGAACCAGCATTGGACCTGGGAGAAGAAATCAGACAACAAGGAATTTACTTCCAGATATTCCTGTAATAACTGCAAACATCCCAGGCTGTCAAAAGCAGGAACACTGGCAGCCTCTTCTGACCTCTACGTTGTTTTCCATGACCTGGGTTGAAAGATAAAGTATTCCAAATTCCAAAAGCAGATGTTAGGAAGGGAGGATGGCAGACAAATTGACAAATACCCTCATAATTGTCAGACATGAAAACAAGGCAAACAATTATCAACAGGTTTGTTTTTTTTACCTTTTTTTAACCTTTTTAAGGTATAAAGCCAAAACTTCACCACTGAAGCTAATTCTAGATATGAAAAATAATGTGTTCAAAGAGTAAGTGCATTCTAAATAGTAACAGGAATTACATGTATGCTATCTTTAAAAACAAAAAAGATTTTTCTTCAACTACAATTTTACCTCTGCCAAGGTGGTAAAGTGTTTTTCCAGCAGTGGATAAATTGGACCAGGGAACGAGCCTGAAGTCTTTACTATTGTTGATAGAGGCAATTACAATATTTTTCGCCTGCCGCGCATTTATATTTGTAGAACTCACTCGCTTTATGCTCAGATTATGTTACATGGTAGTTTTTATTAACCGCTTTATTTTTCCCCATCAAGCAAACACATTATTTTTGGAATAGGAAATTACATTGTGTATCCTTCCCACTTGTTAATCTTTCTTCCCATGAGAATTTTACTCAGCACAAAAATGGCCCATTCGTTTTTTTGTTCCGAGTAGATACACTGGTCAAATCTAAATCTATTAAATTACTATTTTTTTATTATGTCTATCACAAACCGAGAGATCGGTATAAGGAATTTCAAAGTCATCTCCCTGGTTTGTCAATGCATGAAACCCAAAAAGCACTTTTGGATGGATAATACTTGTAATGCCCAGTCAAAAATTCTACAAATTCTTCCCATAAGTTCTGCCATGAATTCAAGTTTGATCTAAATCAAAGTAATATTCGGGATATGTTGATCAAAAATTTCTACATTTACAAGCTGCACCAATAGTTAAATATATATTTCATGATTGACAAGGAAATAAACAATGATATTAGTGGTAGGCTTCATAATCAAGAGAAGAGTAACAGAGATGATGGTTCACTCTCTTTGAATGTTGTCTAATTTTGTCATAACTTAAGACAAACAGCAGGCCACACCGCAGAATTTGTATAGTAAAAGTTCCATAGACAGAAAAACACTTGGGAGTGTGTTAATGAGCAATTATATGTGTGTGACCTAGAGGCCCAGCCAGTCTGAGTCCAGCCAGAGGGTTGAAGGGGCTCATGACAGCGCCCATGACCCTGATCCACACTGGAATAAAGTTGTGGTTGGGGTTCTCTGGACGAGCTGGGAAACCCCATGGCTCCACCAGCAGCAAATGTGTTACCCTGCACACACAAACACAGTTAATAAACATGGTGTCAATAAGTTTAATCCTCATTAAGACTACAATAAATTTGTGAGACTTATTGAACCTCCATACTGGCAAAAACGCATGCTGGATATGAATGAATATCAGAGTCCAAGTATCAAGTAAACGATGAACTACTCAAAGAAATTTATGTACACAATAATGTGTTTGTAGCTTCCCAAAAGAAGAAAAAAAATGAATTGCAGTTGCAATAAGTTATGTTATTATACACAAGTGAGGCTCTCATCCACACACCACTGCACCTGTGTGAGTATTTGAGTGTGTAGGCAGCAGACAGGTATCCTCCAAGGTTGTGTCCCAGCAATATCATTTCCTCTAGTCCCACCTTCTCCCTCCACTCCTCCAGAGCAGCTACAAACTCTTCCTCAGCCTCGTATGGGTTGGCCGTGAACTCGGGGCGGCTACTTCTTCCAAAGCCCAGCAGGTCTAAAGCGTAAACCAGTCCACTGTTGGAGAGAGAGTCCAAATTTTGGGCCCAAAGGGCGACTCCACCTCCGAAGCCATGCAGCAAAACTAGAGCAGGTCTGATCTGGGCAGAGCGCTGGACTAGGCAGCCGTGCTGTAGATGAGTGGAAAAAGCTAAGGTCCACATATAGTTTCCGTTGGATATCCGGACATGCTGCCTGGAGAAAGGTTGCTTAACACCTGTAGTAGGGGAGATAATTATGGAACAAGAAGAAGAGAGGGTGGTGAACTGGACTCACGTACTCATCAATATACTGATTTTTATGGGATAAAAATCTATACGGAATGGCAGACACCGTTGTCCTCTAAGCATATAGACAATGCAAAACAAAAACTTTTTATTTAATATGCACTATCTTAATCACAGATCAGTCATAGCATTATAACCCCTGACAGGTGAGGTCAGAATAGCATTGATTATCTCGTTAACATGTGTAATGTCAGTTGGAGGGATATATTCGCCAACAAATGAACATTTTGTCCTCGTGGATGATATGTTGGGACCAGAAAAAATAGGTGAGCCTAAGTATCTGAGTAACTTTGTTATGATGAATGACTGGGTCAAAGCATCAACATAACAGAAGGTCTTATTGGGTCTTCCCAGTTTGAAGTGATTAGTATCTACCAAAGTTGTTTAAAGAAGAACAATTTGGGAACTTGTAAAGGGTAACCCATGGCTAATTGATATGTGTGGGGAGCCTGAATTTGTACTTCAGAAGAAGAAGCCCAAAAGGGTAGTACTGGTTCTGAGGTATCAGAACACACAGAGCAATGCAGAGCCGTTTAGGCGACAAAAAACAATATATGGTAAGTAGTTTTAATGTTTTGGCTGACTGGTGTCAATGTCTCTCAGTGGCACTCACTCTTAAGCATTTTTTCTTCTGCATCCTTTAGCTGGGAGGGAGATGTGGGGCACCAAGAGGGAAGCCAGCTTGACAACCAGGATCTGTGATTCAAACAGTGAACAGGCAACCAAGCAGACAGACCCTATTAAGACCATGCAAACACGGACATAACAAACTATAACTTGAGCTTTGACCATATACTATCAGCGTTGTAGATATGCAATCTATGCATTGATTCTCTTAATCTCAGATTTGGAACAACTCAACCGCATTCATGTAGTTAAAAAAGTGAAGTCTTAAAGTGCGTTATAAATAAAATATATTATTATTATTATTATTATTATTATTATAAGTCCATAAATTTAATACTGGTTCGCATTAAGCCATATATAATTAAAATATGTCATTTTAATGTTGTTTACATTTAAGTTTACCTGATGAATGATTACTAAAAAACTTTTCTGAGAACACGTTGCTCAGTTCGGTAAATGTACCAAGTGACGTGACAGTTATCCGAACACAAATGGAATACTCGGAACAGAAATTCCGAGTGGACAAAATAGTATGTTTTCTATTAGAATAACCCGCCACCTAAGAGAACATTTCCCCCAAATTAACCAAAAGACACTGGTAGATCTAAAATGTTATTCAAGACATTTGGAATTTTGACATTAACCGATAATGCATAAAAATAAGACACTTTAAACCGAGGATTGGTTTGTGCTTGTAAAAAAACCGTTTGTCCGTGAACGCCACAGTCGGTTTTTAGTTCAAGAACACGCCAAACAATCAGCTCACATGTAAGGAAATAACGTTCAATCTCACATAAAATGAATAAAGTAAGAAGGAAAGTAACATCTTAAGCGTGTGGAGGGAAACTCACCTCTGCTCATTTTGAGGCTGGGTCTCCTCCGTCATCCTTCGCATCGTATGTTATGATGGTCTCAGCGACCATGTCAGTTAGGACATTATGCTGCGTTCATGTACACGAAGTAAATAAACTCGATTTCACATTTGATATTAAGATAACGTATAATAAATAAGATAGTCAGATGATTACGTCTTTCGAATCATGAATTTTATTAGATTGCAATTATGGGATGAAAAATGAACTTCTGTTAAGAATTCTTTCTCCAAGTTAATTATTTTACAGGGTTGTAGGTGCTTCAGAGAGTTCAAAGGTCACGGTTATGTCCGAGGGCACCTTAATGCAGCATTGATGTGTTCACGCTTGATTTTATATGTTGAACTACTTTACTGGAAGAAATGCTCATCAAACCACGTGACCAATCCAAGCTAACATGAATAGGTGTGCTTTAGATCTGTCGTGTATCATTATGAGGTATTTATGAAGTTATTTTTGGCAACTCAGCTACACATCAACCTCCACTGGCTTTATACATCATGGTAGTACCCCACAAGAAACACACCAAAAAAAATGTATGTACTAATATGCTCGAAAGCTGACTATATATGGATAAAAAAGAATACATTAACAAGTGTCTTTGGTTAGCATATTAGCCAGTACGTCTGAGCTATTATTAATGTATAAGGTTAAAAAATATATGTAAAAGGTAACAAATTGGACTAAATATACTGTAAAAGTAGCAATTAGCTGTTTATACCTTTAGATATTATGTAACGTAAAGATGAATTTTGCCTGAGTAAACAATTTCCCATCGTCACCTAAGCTAAGTCAAATGTATCTTAGCTGTAGGAATGGCACTAGGCTTTTTGAAAAACTTCATTTTTATATGGCAAATTTTTTACTAACTTTAGCTTTTTCTTCTTTTTTTTTTAACGAAAAACACTTTCGAACATTACTTCTTAACCATTGGCCTGATTTAGTCCAAATTTGGTGCAATCACCTTGATGAGGTCTATTTTGAATAGAGTATGTAGGGGGAGCTTTTGTGTGAAAAGATGTGTTTTTAGAGAAATAACTGTAGATTTTGATCCAAATTAGTCCAAATTTGATGCATATGAATCTATTCGAGGAGATCAATTTTGTTGATATCTTATTTTAACCTAATAGTTTATATTATACTCACTAGGCGGACCCTTTTTTTTTTAGTAAAAATATTGTGGACAAATTTCAAAAATAATTTGGTGCCTGTAAGACAGCATAGGTCTGTTTTTTTTGTTAGCTGACATTACTGAAATCTTCTTGAGCTCTATGAATTTAAACATTCTGGATCTCTGGATCTGAGAATATTACTTGAATTCCAATCAGATTTTGATGTGTGGAAGATCTTTTAGGGAAACATGTTTGTTTTTTTGGTTTTGTCAAAGTAATTAAGGCATTATCCATTAAGTTAGAAGAAAAAAAATCTGTAATTGACCCTATTCAGTAATGGTAAATAACCAGATACAAAAATTAGGGAGCCAGACATTGAGCCAGATCTCCAATTAAGTGTAATGGATTGTTCAGTGGGCTATACCACACTTCCCCCAAAATTGAATCAAAACCGCATAGATTTTTAAACACACAAACATCATCAGGAACATTACGATGGCTGAGCTGTAAAAATAAAAGAAACTAAATACTGAATACTTCCTGAAGTAGGTGGAAGAAATGCATCTTGTGAGTTTCATGCAGGGACAAACCAGGGGGCATGACTTTGTCTTCCCTCATACAAGTGTAGTATCTTGATTCATAAGCATTAAAACAAAATAGTTGGCTTATGGAGTAAGCTCTGCACTGCAAATAAACCTAGCAAAAAGAAACAAATAGGCCATTTTTGAGAGTGCAAAATATCGTGGCAAGAGATATTATGTGGGAATCATTGTAGTGTTACCAACAGAATGGAACCACAGCTGATTTATTCAGATCCAGTAGAACACGTGTCATGACCCCTGCCCTCAACTGACTCATATTGACTGACACGTGGCTCAGCAGATTCCAAACACAAGCATCTACTGTCTCAGAAGGACCTGGTTTCCATTGAATCATGTGACAGATAGTACTGAATGTCTGCATGAGGCGCATCTCCTGGCCTTCCACATTACTTGATCTCACCTATATGTATCTTATTTTTGCGGAGTATAATTCTTAATATGCTTCTTATGATTTAACACTAGGTCAGAGATTAATCAGACAATTTAATTCCCCGATCAAAGATTTTAGAGCACAGTGTGATCCTGCAGCTATTGTGTGTATGTAAGTGTGATTGCCGTCAAGTCTTAAAAAGACGGTTTATTACATAGACTTACAGAAATGCTATCATTGAAGAGCAAGAAGTATCAAGAAAATCATTCTATAGTTAATTAATGATGTCTGATCTTCTCTCTCACAGGAAAAGGAAAATATGTTTCGGAGCCCTGCCAATCGTGGCCCACAAGGTGGTGTACTCGAGTTCTGTTAGATGGCTCTACACTCTTCCCTCTGACTACTTCATCCTTCATCATTTAAACATAGTTTCCTCTCATACCGCCCCTTTCTTAGTGGCTTTCGAATTATGAGCTGACTGAGTGGTTTCTGAGTGGTTCATTTCCTTTGCTTTCATACATGGACACTCTCTGCCCTTTACTGTCCGCACAGTCTGCTGACCACTCAAAATGTCATAGGTAAGTAGACAAGGAGGCTGTACTCCACACAGTCCTAGACTGTCTAAGGGCACTGAGTGAGTTTCACAACTACAAACTAGTTATGTCAGATAGAGGTTACATACAGCAGTATCCTCCTCTTTTCATATTCACAGATGTTGATAATCATAACCTGTGATCTGGCCGTAAATTAATTATTTCTTCAATCTATTTATTTATGTGATAATAATGGTGAAATTAAGACATCGGAGGCAAAACCTTTAACATTTGAATGTTTTGCGTTATCCTATATTTAATCAGATTATCCTTGAAATGGGGTATTATACCGCGTAAGGCTACATTTTTACTTGTGTCTTTTTCCTATCAATTATTTTGTTGAATAAATAATAAAAGATCAAAACAAAATTATGCAAGTAATTCTAAATGTATAAATAAAATAATTAAATAAACTGGTTTACCTAATTAAATAATCAGATTTAGTCTTTGTAGCCCACAACGCAGTGCATAAAGGAACTGGAGATAGCTGCACAACAAAAATGTACATAGTATTGAGACAACTCTAAAGAATATTAAAAATAATTTCACCATGACATTCCAAAGTCACTGTTCACAGTCTGATGGATTTTGGTTCTTTTGAATATTTCATAATATTTCTGGAAACTCAGCATTCATTTCTCATCCTTAGGTCAAATTAAGACAAAATTTGATGCCTATGAATAGACTCGACTGAGATCTATTTTTTATATATCATATTTTACTGTCATTTTTAAATAGTTTTCTGTCTTTGGAGAGCCTTTTTTATGAGAAAAAACTGGGTTTTTTTTGAGAGAAATTCCAATGTCAAAAAATCAGTCCAGACCATATGCACCAACAGATTTGGTGCATATGAATCGACTTCAGGAGTTCTATCTTATATTTAACTAGTTTCATTTACTTTTATAGTTCCTACTATACTCACTAGTGGGGAGGCTTTTTAAATAAAATCAAAAACACAGTTTTTGGAGACATATATATTTGGATATACCCTTGCTGTTGGAGAATGCATGGTAGGCCTTGTTCCTTGTACAATACTTTTAAAGCCTTTTTCATTAAGACTTGTCATAGAAAGATAAACAAAAAACATTAAAAAACGCTCTGTTTTATTCAAGCAACTCAATAAGAAATGCACAACACCAGGTCTCCGAAAATAAAGCAGCCAAATGAAGTTTGGACCTCATTTGACCATTTTTTACCGTCGTTTTTCACACCAGTTCTTTTCCAAACACAGGAGATACATAAGAATGTCATCAGGGAAGCGACTGTATGAGACCCATTTTTTCTTTTCTTTTTTGCCATATTTTAACAAACATCACCTCCAAAAAGTAGGTTTAAAATGTACTCTAAACCTAGGGTGATATAAATCTACCTTTTAACAGTTTGAATCTTCAAACCAGAACACAGCTCTAGATGTGGATATGGGTGGATATGACAATGACATTCATGTAGCCCCGAACTGCATAAGAAATGTTTACGACACACCAAACCAATTAGGAGCAGAGCACCAATAAGGGCATAGTTCGATTTGTTAAAAAAAAACACTGAAGCCCCTCCCAAGTGCCCATACAAAACCATTCGTGCTATTCTGCTTATAAACATGCAAAAACAAATGGTACCGATTACAAAACTTCCTCCAACTGTGATCAGTAAAAATTGTCCAATTGGTAGCCAGCTTATCCTATAATGATAATAAAAAAAGAAGAACAAAATGATAGCATAGTAAATATTGTAATAAACATCAGCAGCAGTTGGCGTCAACCAAGACCACAACCTCGATTCATGGGAACCTTCGAGACGGGAAAGCACAATGGTTCCAGGGATAAAGACAAATAATTGGAATGAATGTTTAGAGAGAGAGGAGTATAGGGAATCTCAGTGTATGGGTGGGACATGGGAAGTTCTCCAGCAGTTTATTCCTAATGCACAATAAGTAGCGGCCCAGCACTAAAAATAGATATGGACGAGCCTTCGATCCATACTTTACATTCATTTGGTCCGTATTTGCGCATGTTTCCTGAAATGACACAGATGAAACAGAGTTGTGCAGTGGAAATCCTTGAGGGCAGGGAAGAAATACATTAAGCTTGTTGAAAAAGAAAAAAAAGTGAAATTACAATGTATTTAATGGCCACGGCTTCCTCTACTTTTATCACTTTTTATTTAGATACACATCCCAACCCCTCTTCTGTCTTTACTCACTAACGTAAAGGATGAATAGAATTGTGTGGGCGTTGATGAATGCTTGATCAAAAAGGATAGTTTTAAGCCTGCTTTTAATGTTAAGTGGGTGTCATCCTCCCAGAATAAGACTGGAAGAAGGTTCCAAGGGTTTGGAGTCAGATAACTGAAGCCTCTAGCTCCCATTCTACTTAAAGAGACCCTAGGGACTCCAAGTAACCCCGTATCCTGGACGTGCAGAGTTCTAGTCAGGCAATAGGCGAGTGTATGCTCTTTAAGATCTTTCACTACCTGACCATTTAGGGCTTTGTATTTGTGGAGAATCATTTTAAATCATTTCCTGTATTCTACAGCGAGTCCGTGCAGAAATAGTTAATGTAGGAGAGTTACACTATTATCTCTTATACTAATTCTGAGCAGTATGCCTGCAGCATCATTCTGCTGGAGCCTGAGAGTCTTCAGATACTTATTGTGACAGCATTTTAATAGTCATTTTCGGTATTCCACCCTGGAAGCAACAGTGTATGGATTGATTTTTCTACAATTTTTTGAGGCAAGAATTTTTTTTGTTCTTTAGGTAATTTTTCAAAAAGGTGACATTAGAAATGAAAAGACATTCTGTAATAAATTTCCGACATGACTTAATTCATTTGGAAGAAGACCAACACTTCATATGAATGTTTATCAAACTACAGTCGGTGATGAGAGACATCACCTGACATAAAATGAATTATGATCAATGAAGATATGGAAAACAAATTCAAATCTCAAAGGTATTTTCTCTTGTACCTAATTAGACCTAGTTAGGGCCGTGTGTGCGTGCACAGGCTCTCCCACTTGAGTTGAAGCTCTTGTTAATTTAACCCTGCATCATTCTTATCAGTGCATTAAGTTTGGTGACCTCATTTAGTTCCCAAAGCAGCTACAGCCGGTATCAACCTGAACACCAGGTGTACTTAGCCAGAGGAATTAGAAACACCAGCGAGGGTATGAAGGGCCCCAATTAATCATAATAAAATTAGTAAGCACTCATAGAGCGTATATCTCTGCCAAAGCCATTGTCCTTTATAAGACCTGAATAATCGGAAAATAGTTTTCGCCTGTCGGAGCCCTATCTGCAATTACTGTCAGTATTCGAGCCTCTGTTAAAGAAGGAATGGGTACAACTGTGCAAAACACGCGCACGCTATTTTCTACAAGTGTGAGAAGTGGTAGAAGTCATAGTACACATGATAATGACGCCTTGAGGATAGCCCTTTACTTGAATCCAGCGCCGGTTCACCGGTTTGCTACCTAAGACCGCTTTTGGTAGGTAAAAACCACTGCAGACCGGAAAACACCCAGTAAACCTTTGGTTTTGTACAATTCCTCACCCTTTCGTCTAACCATCATAATTTGTCCATTGTCAAAGTGGTCTGAGATCCTTGCCCATTTTTCCTGCTTTCAACACATTGAAGGACTTCATGTTCACTTCCTGTCTAAAATATCCCAGGACTGACAGGTGTCATTGTAACAGAAACGTGTCTCACTTCACCAGTCACTGGTTAGAATGTTATATCGGTATATATCACAGATCTATTTTTCTCCCACTGTTTGGCACTGGGTTCTGTTTCATACATCAGCTGTTTGTGTGCACTCTTCCAGGGTCAGCCGATATTTGATTCAGATTAATCCAAAGTTCACCCAAACCCAGTAAGAACCTATAACACTCTGTCAGGAGTTTCAGGGCCACAGCCCAGTGCAGTATGGATAACAAGAGTGACTACCGTGTTAGGGTAAGCTAGAAAGGGGATGGAGGAGAGGGTCTGTCTGGTTGCTAGGATACATGGCTGGCGCCAAGAGTGGATATGATTTATAATGGCCAGTCTCACTGTCTCGCTTTCTCTGCTAGTTTTCTCCTTCCTCTCCTCCTTCTCACTTTTCCACTAAGTCTCTCCTCTCCGTCTTCTACTCTCATTTCTATCCTCAGCATCTCCACGAGTCTATAAACTTGCACTGTCTGACTGGTCGGAGGTAAATACTGCTGCCATTACATAAAATAAATGTTGAATATCGGTTCTTCTGACATTGCTTCCAGTTCATTTGGCAGTAATGACAAAACTCTTTGAGTCCACCACATCAGGCGTATATATAGTATGTTGAGTTATGTTATACGCGCAGCAACTTTTTGTGTTCATTTTCACATGATCCTGTATGATATGCGGCAACACGAATGGATGGTATTGATTTGCAGAGACTATCCACCTCGGAATGTAAAAATCCTGGGGGATAAATACACTGTGAGGAGGAGGAGGGAATGAGGGAAGGAGTTGAGCGGAAATGGAGGGCCATTTGTAAGTTGAAAGGGTGTCACATGAGGATGAAGTGGATGCTATAAAGTCTGACATAGACAGGTTTTTGAAGGCAATTTAAAAATGAAAATATACATTAGTTCTGTCAAAGGACGTTGAGTAAATACAGAGAGGATTTGTCTAGGAATGAATTTGATGGACCGATATGCTAGCTTTTGGATCGGTGTTTCCCTGAGACAGAGAGACTCAGGCTGCGCTAAAGGTTGACTGCTTCAGATTTTATACCATTGATTGACAACTAGCTGATTTCAGTGCAGAGGATTTTCGTTAATTTTTTTAATATCTCCCTTCATCCCATACATATACAATACATCAATACATTATTGAATGAATGTATTTTCATCACGTTATCTATTTTTCGATCCAAACAAATCACGTAAAATCAGTCTATCTTGATGATGTTATTAGAATATCACATGCATTTCTTGGTGAAATAACTTAATAATATGAATTGACTGTCCAAAAGCTGTACAGAAAAATGAAGCCTTGTTAAAAAGATAAGAATCAGTTTCAGTGTATTTCAGTAATGGGAATTTTGATAGTACAACTGATATAAATCAAATGTTTTCACTTAGTGTGGGTTTTTAATTCATAGAACTAATAAGCATTCATTGAAATCTAATTACCATATGTAACAACAAGCAAAACTATTTTTATTTATCATTTTGTTACAGAACATACTGTTCCGTTAGAACCCTTATAGCACTACCAAAACATTGGTGATTTGAATTACACAAAACAAGATGCTGTTCTTATTACTACTCGCATTTTGTCACTGATGGCATTAAACTAAGCTCTCGGTTTCTGATTCTGTCGTTTTAACGTCAGAGTACGTCGTGCATTTACTGCAATCAATAGGTTAAACAAACATTAAGAAATTTAAAAAAGGATTCACAACTAACAAAAAGTAACTTGAAGGATTGAATGGAAAGGATGCATTGATGGAACAGAACCCCAATCAAAGACTATTATGCATTTTACAATTCTAAAATGATACAATTTGAATCCAAACCCATTTCAAACCTCCCACAAGATGGCGTCTAAATACATCGCTTTAGAGGACCGTGAGTTCAGCAGGCTGATCCATAGAGATGGGCATCCTTAGTGGGGGTGAATGACGTTGAAGAAACTTCCCCATCACTGCTATGGAAAACTGGTAAGGCAGTCTAAAGAGGAAAAATCACATTCATGTACTCATGGTACAAGAAAAAACAACAAGAGCGGAAAAAAAGCAAAAACTGTTGATTAAACATCTCCTAAATTATAGTGTTGATAACCCCCTTGAAAAAATACAATATTAATTATCACAACTTAAGCTTCAATTTGACAATATAATAAAGAAAAAAACTCTACCAACTTTAATATGAAAACCTTCAACACAGAAATAAACCAGGGAAATATCTAGCAAACTTACTACAACGCACAAAAGAGAAGGCAATATCAAACAAAATCTTTAAAATTTTTCACAGCAAGCTATAAACACCAGATCGCGAACCCTACCAATTAGAAATAGAAGAAATCTTAAATAAACTTGACCTAACGCCATTAACAACCCTTAGTCTTGAAGAACTCCATAAAGTACTTGATAAATTGCCAAATAATGAATCGCCTGGACCTAATGGAATACTGCCTGAATTTATGCTGTTGGAATATTTTATCACCACTTTTATACAGAGTAACTAGCGTAAACAAAGCGACATCCACCAATACCCGCCCATATGAACACGTCGGCAATGAATCTTATTCAGAAACCCGATAAAGACCCAACAGATATTTCTAGTTACCGTCCCCTCTCATTAATTAACCCTGACTTAAAAATGATCATCAAAGCCCTTGCTAACAAAAATAGAAACAATAACCCCCTCACTTAATAATAATAATAATAATAATAATAATAATAATAATAATAATAATACATTTGATTTATAACGCACTTTACATTTGGATCAAATCTCAAAGTGCTAGAACTTTGAGATTTAGTTTCTGAGACTAAATAGTCACCCGAATCAGACAGTCTTCATAAAACAACAACATGCATCAGATAACACTTGTAGACTTTTTAATTTAATGAATATATACCAACTAAATAAAAAACAAAACCATTGTTGCATCACTGGATGCTGAGAAAGCATTTGACAAGCTAAACTGCACATTTTTATTTTGCACATCATTCATTGGATTAAAACAATGTACATTGCATTCAGGGCAACAGTAACCACGAATGAGATCACCTCACAAAGGTTCGGCTTCCACCATGGAACCTGACAAGAATGCCAATTCTTTCCATCTCTATTCATGGAATAATCATTGAACCACTCGCAGCATCAATAAGACAAAACAATAAAATTCAAGGAATTCAAGATACCCACTCAGAACATTAAATCAGTTATGCCGTCTCGGCCTTGTCCCTAATTCTTCCCCTGATGATTTTTTTCTCAATTTAATTTCAAGACAGGGATGGGTCAAATGCAGAGAAATAATGTCACTATATTGTACTGTATATAACTCATTCATTCATTATCAACCGCTTATCTTGTTCAGGGTGGCGTGGGGCTTGAATCTATCCCAGCTGACATCAGGCGAGAGGCGGGGTACACCCAGGACGGGTTGCCAGTTAATCGCAGGGCTGACACATAAGGGAAACAAGCAAACTCCGAACAGAAAGGCTGGCAGAGGTGGATTGGTACCCGGTACCATCTTGCTGTGAGGCAGCAGCACTAACTACGGCGCCACCATGCTGCAAATATGTATAACTGTTTGTGATTAATAGAGGATCAATTACATTTTAAATCATTTATTCTAATTTTAAGTGAAAATTACCATCCATTTGGATTAAATTTACATATATGATTTACCCAATTTATATTCATGTATGCCATTTTATCTCCAACCTTCACATTTTTTTTTATAATTATGGGTTACTTTAACAAGGATTAGTTGACCAAGGGAATATTGGCTATTTCTCAATCAAATAATGTTCTCAGTCTGAACAGAACACCGAAATGAGTCCAGCGTGACCAAACCCCGTATCTTGAAAATTATCACAAAACCTGCAGAATGTAGAAATACAGTATAAGATGGAGAAAATGTTTTCTCAAATTGAGGCAAAAATTAGAGGTGCAATATGTTCCTTTTATTCTCAATGTTGTAAGACTGAAATTAAAAACATAAACCAATCACATTGTCTTCCCAGTCAACATTCCCACTAGCCCTAGGAGCAGATGTTGACCAGTCACAGTTCTTGATGTCGTCATGTGGCGTATGTGTAGCAGGCGTAGCTTTGCTGGCTCAAGTAAATGCCACGTCATTTAGTGGTAGCCTATAATTGCACATGTATAAACCAGCTTTAGTATTAACGTCATATGATGCCAAATGTTTTATTTTTAAAAACTACAATATCTGGTTTGTTGAGGTGCCTGTCTTAATTCATCCGATCTAAATTATCAGCGCCAATTTAATTAGATTATTTTCCGAAGTCAGAGGTTTGTTTGTCTCCTAGTTTTGCATGCATAAGTGATCCAGGAGGACATTCAACCTAGACTATCTGTCTTTCTCTTTCAGTCTGTCCAGTGTCTTCCAGTAAATGGAGGATAATTTTAGAGCGATAAAGAGCCCAGAGGATATCAAGGGGAGGGATAATACACACAAACACACACATGCACACACACATTTAAGATGGTCCCTCATTCCCTATTGTACCTACTGACCCCACAGCATCCACTGAGATTGGCTACTGCTGAGTGTGCGGCTTTTACACACACTCAAACACACACGTACGCACACACATATACAGGAATGTGTACATACTTTGACTAATAGGGCTAATGCTTCCTGAAGAGGGCCCAGCACTGCATTAGCTACGGAAGTGCGATTGATTTAGAAACTGAAAGCCTTCTAGTGTGTGTGTGTGCGTGTATGTGTGTGTGTGTCTGTACTCACTTTTTTTTTTAATTTCTCCATCTCACTCCTGTAACATTCTTTTATTACACAAACATTGCACACACAAGCAGAGATAATATTATCATTAAAGGTGATTTTATTCAATAGCAGGTTACAATTTGTCGTCAAAATCACAATCACACAGACCGTCAATCCAGAACGTTTGTCCCTTCAGACTGTTGGATCCTCAGAAAAAAAAAAAAGAAGCTTCATGAATGCTAAGACTCTCTCTCACTCATTATAAAATTAGCATTTGGGCTAATTAACAAAGTTTGACCTATAACACCAATTAAATAGGACTGAAACTCTGGAAAACATAAGTCCTCCAAGTGTCAGATTAATTCCTGACATAAGTGTTACAATTGAATTAAAAACATAATGAATGAATAAAACTGAGGGAGGTTCATCTTTGCAACAGTTGATGAGACTGACTGATACTATTTATATTTAATACATGGAACCAACTCTTTTTGTTATTAGTCATGACAATAAGCTGCCTAAATGGTCGTCAGGGTTGTTTGTGTTATGGAACATAATGTTGACTGAACTGATCCTTTGGAACTGCCATACCTTATTATTTATTCCCTGCAGGACGGATGAAGGGTGACATATTTCTGACATATTTTCTGGTTCACTATGTCAATACATTATGTAACATTTAAGAAATAATTGTTAGGTCATAGAGGCAAGGTTGTGCTGAATATAAGACACTGGCATGTTAAACATAATCTAATATGGTATATAAAGGGTCACGGTACATGCAGGAGTGTCCACAGCCTCAGAGACTTTTTCACACCCATCTTTATACAATACAATTATTGGCTGCTGTAATTCAACTTTATATTTGCATAGAAGTGATGCATTTATAGAATGACTGCACCAAATATAGAATCGACCTTCCAATCATGTTGGAAGGTCGAAGTGTTCATAGTTGCTCCGATCAGCCACACTTCAAACATACGATACAAAACTTTTTGCAGTGTGGAGAGATGAGAAGTGGCAGCTGTTGAAATGAAAGGATCATGACAATCTCTTTTATCTGTGGAGAAATGGATTTCAACAATTGGTTGACGTTGATATGAGGCCTCAACAGTCTAAGTTATTAAATCCTCGTCCTTCTTTACCTTCTTTAACATTAAAGATAGGGCCTATTTTAAACCTCTTTATAATATCATGAAAAAAGAGAATTAGGTCAAGTAAAATAGAAAACCTCTTGGACAACTAATGATTTTGCACCACTACAAAAAACTAATCTGGATTTGCGAGATTAGAATATATGTTTGGGGGTGAGAATCCAAATATTAGCTTGGATCATCACCATAGTGTGTGCATTGATACAATTCATTGATCAGCATGCAGATCTGCACTATCCAAATGCTGTCTCATTTTGTTTTTCCTCCAGAATGTGTTTACCTGCAGGGAAGACAAACATTTATATATAGGTTTATTTACCCTGACACAGGGCAATCAGAATGAGGCATCCTTCTCTTTCAACCGCTGATGCCTCATTAGTTTCAGATAGACTAGGACTGCAGAGGTCAGCTCCCAACGCGTACATCTCACTGTTTACACTTCTCTCCCTGGCTAGTAGGCTGGACTTGAAGAAATCCAACAAACTTGGCATTTGATCATGGCCTCAAGATAGGCATGAAACGTCTGAACCAATGGTTAAGCCCTTATCTAGCATCCTCTGCATGTAGCTGTTGGCAAACTGAGGTATGACCTTAGCATGAAATCATGTGGAGCTAAAGAGAGAATTAAAGACGCCATGGTGCGTAGGGGAGAATATTGGTATGACTGGCAGAGGATGCTGGTAAAATGATGGAGAACAGTGTCAGAAGATAAATGGGTTAAAGTGTGTTCCGAGCGGCAGAGATGGTGAGGTGGCCTGGGGGGAGGAGAAGAGAAAGAGCAATGAAATGAAAACAGACGTGGAAGAGGTGGGGAATTGATGAAGCAGAAAGCTGGGTTATTCCTGCTGTGAATCTATGTTTCTCTTTGCTGTGTGTGTGTGTGTGTGGCTGTTTGTGCATGCGCACGTGTTTGTGAATGGCAGTAAATTAAATTGTTTATCAGATCACCATGCTCATCATCTCTCAGATGACTGTGGTCAGGGTTGAAGAACAATAATAAATCATAACAAAATATGGAGGACACTATTCATACTTGTGTGTTTGTGAGTGTGAGTGTGTGCACACTAATGTATGCTAACTCTACATAACCTGTGTGTGTCTGTAGAGGTCTGTGCTGTCATTTGAGTTGAACAGTCACTGTATGGAGACCAAGGAGAGATGGACCACACCTTGAACCCGTCCTATCAAGCCAGAAAATCAGAGCTTCACAGCATTCAAGATAAGGAGGTTAGACAATACACAAACACTTGACCAGCCGATGCTGTAAGTGTGACACATCCTCCATCCCTCTCCATAGGGTTAACAACAGTGTTCTTGTTCTGTGTGTGACGGCTCCCGGTGCTCTCTCTCTGAATAATGTAGCCTTCCGATATCAGTGACAAGAGTCTTGAAACCAAAATAGCATCTGGAGCTCCGATAAATATAGAAGGTAATTAAATCGGCAGCAGGAGAGAAACGAAGAGAAGCCAAGGAAAAGGGAAGCTGTTTTATGCGTGATGATGAAGCTACCTTCTGCAGCAAACCAAACAGTTGGTTGTGCATTTTTTTTTCGTCTACTCATCCCTGTATTGACAGTATCAGTTATTTTTGTTTTGTACCGTCTTCATTCAATCTGCTGGATGTAGAAGTTAATCTGCGTGTGTTTTAGGGCCTGCCAGAGTGCAGTGAGTCAGCAGTATTTCTTGGGTTTGTTCTCAGGAGACTCGGCTGTGTGTGAGCGCTCGCTGCCATCTGCCTCCTGTTACGTCCTCACCCTTTCATCTGCCTTTCTGTGTTTTGTGCTCCTCTGCCACCTCGCCTTATTCTGCCAACTGTAAATGTTTTTCATTACGTAGTGAAACTGATGAATCAGGGATTGATGCTGTGTGTGATATTGGTGCAGAGGAGTCAAAGGAGTGGGGTGAAAGGTTGTGGGGGGGGGTAGCTTGTCAGCGCGAACCGGCTCCCATCTTGACATGATATCCTCTGGGAAAGTGTGTGTGTGTTTGTGTGTGTACGTGTGTGTGTGTGTGTGTGCGTGTGTCTGTGTGTCATCATTTAGTGTGACATGTTTTGACAGGAACTGACTGACAAGCCCCTTCGCAGCCCAACACCAGCCCCTGCAGACTAATGATGACAGCTCTCAGGCCATACATACAGCTATCTCTTTCTCTCTCTCTCACACACACACCATGTCATCCTGTCTCTCGCTCTCTTTGTCTTCTGTCTCCCCCTCGACTACCTTTTCCTCTATCACACGCCCACACAGACAATGGCATCCTGTATATCGTCTCACTGACACAAAGACGCAAACACACATATTTCCATGAATACTCGAGCAAACACACACTCACACAAACACACGCACACACACAAACAGTCATGTTCATGCATACACTCATACTGTTTTGCGATAAAATATAATTTTCACAAAGATAGTTCACACATTTTTCTCTCGTGTATTGTCTGTTTTCTCAGACACACACGCACTGTTTTCCACACACAAAAACACTGCACTACTCTCTGTCTTGGAATTTTACATTTTGATGAAGAAGGAAGCACGTTGTCCAATCAGAGCAGCAAGAGAAGGGAGAAACCATCTCAGAGCAGACAGCAGGTCGATTTGACGGCGGTTCGGTGGAGCGTTATCAGAGCCATCCCAAACATCTCTGTTCCCAAGCATCCCCTCGTCTGTGGGTGACTGATGGTATGATCCGCAAGGCTCCATAAGAACCCCTCCTCTCTGTCTCCCCCCCTTCTGTCAGTGTTAGGGTGTAGCTACTGATACTATATTACAGCAGAGAATGTGAGGGAGGAGGGACATCAGGTGTCACTGCTCTGTAACCCCATTTGAGGCTGCATTACTACGGCAACCAGCTCCAGGGAAGCTGTCAGGTGAGTCGAAGGACATGCTCACACACTTTCACACCCATGAACTTAGACACCCATACTATGCATGATCACCATGAAGTTTTTTCACAATGGGATGCTGGGACTCACATATGGGAGAAATGATCAGATTCACGTGCACAGGTGTGCAACTGCTGATGAGCTCCAGGATGTGGGCATTTTCATTTTTGCATCCTGCATGTGCCACTGACCTAACAGAGAAGCAGTGGAGTGTTAGTACGTGTGTGTTTGCTGACAAGTAGTGTGTGTGTGTGTGCACTTTTGTAGACAAGCTAGAATGCATAGTATGTGTGCGTGCACATATATGATGGTGGGAGACAAAGGGTCCCCTATGTCTGACGCTGTAGCTCCACTCGCTCCATCGTTGATGGGTTTGAAAGTTCTTACTAATCATGTCTGATAGGAAAAGGAACAAAATCAAATGAAAATGAATACTCTCCCCTTCCCCTACTGCCCTTGATCATCACTTTCCAACCCATGGCTGTCGAACACTCCTGACTCACTGTGATAGAAGGACACGGTCATAGCAGATGATCACCCAGTGGTGGGGGTTGGGGTTGGGGTGGTTAAGGGTGTGTGTTCTGAGACGAGTGTGTGTGTTTGTGTGTGTGTGTGTGTGGGGGGGGGGGGGATGATACTACTGTAAAGTGTGATAGATAAACCATAGAGAATGAGGTTGAATGAGGTTAAAATACATGTGTCTGAGAAGGGATCATCTGCCATGCACATGACTGAGTGTGTGTGTGTGTGTGTGTGTGTGTGTGTGTGTGTGTGTGTGTGTGTGTGTGTGTGTGTGTGTGTGTCTGTGTGTGTGTGTGTGTGTGTCTGTGTGTGTGCGCGTGTGTGTTTGCTAGATGAGAAGAATGGGACCATGAGCGTAATATGCCAAACTCCTAGCCATTCCTGACCGATAGACCTAGACAAAGAGTGGCGAATCATATGTGCAGTCTGGTGTCACACTCACAGCGAGTGTGCATGTGGTTGGGTGGGGGGAAGGGGGAGGGATCGTATGTTGAATGGCCACATATATGCACTGCACCTCATCATCACCATGTGATCATGTCTGAGCATATCCTGTAAGGTGGCATCCGTGTCTTGAAGATGCCATGTGCACATTGCGCTGCAGCGTTCTCTGTCTGCTCTCCCTCTCTGTGTCTGACGCCCTTATTTAACCTATCCGGCTTGACAGCGGGTCATCATTCCACCCCATACTCTCCCCCATCATGCAGCACCAGCAGAACCTCTTTTAGCCTCGGTCTTCTAGTGCTGCAGACGGGTCCAATCCCATCCATATTACATTTGCTTATCTATATGTTCTTTGTCAACTACCGTAATAGAATTGCTCGTATCCTTATGTGGCCTTTGTTAAATCCTGCCTGTGTGATTGCGGGTCTTTGTGGGGGCAGTTCAGTCTTGCTGTAGTACTGTAGAATGATAATTTGGTTTTAATGCTATAGCTTTTTTCCCCCGATAAATTAACATTATTAGATGTTTAAAGAGGGCAATAATCTGCATTTAGAAAGACACAATAAATATATTTTAAGCAAGATGCGGTAATGCCACTGCTTTCAGGTAATTCTTTTGGGATCTATTATTTTAATAGCGAGACAGAAAAGTTATATTGGAGAGGGCCTATATGGGTGGAGACAAGGAAACCAACATAGAACATGTTGGACATGGACTAATACACCTAATGCACTCACCTTCCTTGACTCTAGACTCTTTATGACGCAATAACCAGGGAAAGCAGAATTTAACGTTTAACCAAAACAGCATTCCTCGATCTTCAATATAAACATTTTGTATTTTGACTGAATTATGGTTGACAGGTGTCCATTATCCTCTTTTCTCTCACAATCGCGTACACCCTGAGAGTGGGGTAATCTATATCTTCAGCCCACAGCTTGTCTGAAAACTGAATTAACACTGACCAAACTGCTTATTGGTCATGTAAAAATGATGGCGACGAGAACAGGCTGTACATTTTTCTTTCGGTCCCCTTCGCTCCTCTCTCCCTCTCTGTCTCCCTCCTCTTCCCATTTATTCTATTTCTCGCTATTCCCATTTCCTTTCTCTTTTTTTGAGCTGATATGCACACACTCATCCCCTCCTCCATATGCAAGCACTGACAATCTTTAGGGCGTGCCCCCCGCCATACACGTTACAATAAGCCTTTCGATGACATACATCCACGCCATGTGAACTTTATACATGGCTGCACTATGACTGACATGTTGGCCCGTCATGTATATCCTGGCTTACACTATGGGGCCTGTGCGAGAAAAGGCAGGAACAGATCAGGATTCTGATTCTATAATTTAGATACTACGGTGTGAGTGTAGTGACACAGTGCCCTAAATAGTAAATTGTTACATATACGTTGTTGATCATGCTGAAAAATGATGCGTTAGTAACAATTACCCCTAATTGAACATTCCAGAGCAGCCCTGCAAAATGGCTGCCGTGCCAGCACGCTGTCTGTGATGGCCGACAAGCGTGTGTAGGTCTAAGGTGTGCGCATGTATAGCTGCGTATGTGTCTGTGTGTAAACCTATTTCAGTATATGTGTGCTTTTGCTTTTTACTGACTGCTTTATATCAGTGGAAGTCCCTGCTCACTGAAGAGCTCTCCTAATCCATAATTACCAAGCTCAATATACCTCCACTGTAGGAGCCATTTATTCAAACCACCTTACTGTAAAGACTGATGATTGTGTTTCCGAGCAGAGCTTAAGTTTAGCTTTGAAAAAATGCTCAGCTCTCTGCTGCAGGTAGCGGCGATGATGCTGGGAGTCACCATAGTCCCCTCAGCTCCACAGCCACATCTTCAGATCGGCGACATATTCACAGACCAGTGTTAACCGGCTGAATGTGTTCTGACAAAAAGCTGACCTTGTTTTTCTTTACAGCTCTCTACCTTGCAGGTCCAGATCCCTACTGGCTGCCCGACCCTTTATTCCGCCATCCACCAGTCCATCGGCCCAGCCGAGCCGGCGCTGACCAGCCAGGAACTGGCAACTCGCAGGCGTCATCAGGGTTAGTGCGCCTCTGGCATGCCTCTGTGCCAGTGTCATCTGTAAGCATCAGTCAGAAGCTTGTAAATGTATAGATCTGAACTTAAAACCAAAGGCAATGATGAAATATGAAATACTTGTACTTGTATAATAATCGTATAAGAGAAAAATGGAGAGAAGAGGGAGTGGTGGTTTTCCCCATCTATTAAACAGTGCCGCTGTTCCTGAGTGACGACAGTCAATAGGACAGGTGGAGACGTGCAGGGGATTCATTGTGCCACAAAAACAATGCTTCATTGTTATCACAGAAGAGATATCGAGTATTGGCAATTTTGTTTGTTTGAATAATGCTTGTATTTCTTCATTATTTGACACAATGACTCCTCTAAAGTCTATTGTTCATTTCTCTCACATCACTTTCCGTCGACACCACTGCGATACAATAGCGTTCAGATTGAACGATTTTCTGAGGTGGGTGCCTTCATAAACGCACAAACATGCAATCATTCACACTTTAGTGCAGAGATAAGTCGCATTTCCTCATTTACATACTCACTTTTTCTCCCTTTCATATGAGGATACACACACAAACACATTCACACACAGGCACAGCAGATTACAAACACTGCTGGATTAAGTTAAAGCTGTTCCATTTTGCTAATAATTAAAAAAACTGCAAGTGCATACATTTTCTGCAGTACGTAAGGGATGCGCTTTAAGAAGACAAAGCTGAACTAAATGACTACCAGCGCTCGGGCCTTATCGCAGCTGTGTGGGTGTACGGCTTGTGCTTTCATTTGAGGGAGAGAGAGAGAGAGAGAGAGAGAGAGTGTGGGAATGTGTGCGCGCCATGTCTTGAATGTGACAGCGGAAGGTCGGGGCCTACATATTCAATTTTCTGCCGCTGTTTTTAAAGAATTTAAAAAGAGATGTGGCTTTTCCTGTTTTTTTTGTGGTTTTCCTCCCCTTGTTCACCTTTCAGGGAACAAGGAGAGGAAAACCAATGATTAGGGAAATGCTGCAACACACACACCTCTGCTGTTTCCTATAATTTGTAGTAAATAATGCTTATCAACGCTATTCCAGTATAGTTTAAATATCCCTCAATATAAAAGACAAGAAATTAAGGCCTCCATTTGTACATCCTGTACAAATGGTAAATATGGCAGTAGTAAAATATGAGCTCCAAAAAATTTAGGAAAGAATGTTATCATGTTAATTTCTGGCTACGCCTCTGTTATTTTAATTCTAGTATCTGGTAATTATTGTATGAGACATTATAAAATACAGGAGACAGTATCACCACAGTTCCATGTAGTTCCACTGCCTACCCTTTTTAGTATTCACCTCTATGCTAATAATAATTTAGGAATAAGACAATAAAATAGATTAAGTTTGAATAACCTTGGCAAAGATTTAATTTTGTTCTGTTAACTTATTTAATTGGGAACATATTGATGTTCACCGTCGAGGAAAGGGAACATGGGGACAGCAGTCTCGCTCTCCTGCTGTGTTGTGTGTGTGTGTGTGTGTGTGTGTGTGTGTGTGTGTGTGTGTGTGTGTGTGTGTGTGTGTGTGTGTGTGTGTGTGTGTGTATGTGTTTGCGTATGGCAAACGTCCTTTTAGACCCAAGTAAAGAGGAAATGGATTCTTGTCAAGTGCTCAGCCAGCATCCTTATCATTGCAGCTCTCACAGCTGACCACCACTGCCTCTACATAATGGACACGAAACGAAGAGTCACTTCTATTTATGCACCCACTAACACCTCTCAGCCCTCGGCAGAACATTAATGCACATATTTACGTACCATAATGCAGGAGACTCCTCATTTCTGCATTTCTGTTAATGCAGTCATTAATTTAAAGCTGAATGAAAAGGGTCGGAAAGGTGGAATATATAGTTTATTGTGTATTTAAAAAAAGAATGTATGGTTTAATGGTTTCTCAGCATGAAGCGATGTGGAATAAAAGGGACACACAAGTGGTCTTAATGGCAATGCAGACATGGGGAGTAGATGCTTTCTGCCTCCCTGACTTCCTCTCCCACAGCAGACAACAGCTGCCTCAGTTTCCAACTCAATTTACGGCCGCATTAGGAGATGCAGAGACGCGCCCAACTTAAATGCAATAAGTGTGTCTGTGTGTTTTAAGAGGAAATTGAGGGTGTTATCTTTATCAACTTTGAGTTTTGTCTGCTGTAGACCCATTTTGGAACTGAAGTGATTCAAAATTGTTGAGTATGGATTTGTCTCATGATTACCCTTTACCATTATGTTTTCCTTCCAGGCTGTGCGGAAAAAAACAGAAGGAAAACTTTGGATATATGTAGATACGGTAAGTTATACATCCGGCTACATACTGTTTGTATTGAGATCTTAACTTTTATTTTATTTTTTATTTCAAATTGTTTTATGTCCATATATTGTCCTTAAAAAATAGGAAGTTTGGTTTATTTTATTTTTACATCAAAAGGCAACAGAGTTGTGTGTGTGCTTATATAAAATTATTGTCTGCAAGTCTTTAAAAAATTTAAAAAATTAGATTCGAGGCTTGATGTCCCATTAATAAGCAGTTTAATCAAGATGTATTCAGAAGAACTACAATTATAGATTGTTCAAGTTACAACAAATTTACTGGAGTTTAATTTTAAACAAATAAATGGAATATTTAGACATACTAAAATAATATGAAATAATGCAGATCAATAAATGTTAATTGGAATTGCAATAGTGTGTTTTATACCTGCTTATTTCAAATGTGATTCCAAATGTGAGCAGTGTCTGTGGATTTATTCAAGTCCCCCTTTTTACATTTAACAGCTTGGATTGGCTAAGTCTATATCGGCTACAATAAACCCTGTTTTGGTAGGATTATTGCTCTATATTTTAGCTGTTAATCTGAGAATCATTTCAACTCCACATAGAAATAAAAAGCTCTTTGCATTTGTCTTGTCTGTAGGTCCTCCTCTCCCTCTCTCTCCATGTAATTGATTTCACACCTTGGATCCTCACAATAGTTTTCTGTAAGCGCTTACAGGAGAGATTGGGGACAGAGTCAGCTAACATCCATGTAGATCTCTCACACACACCGGATTCCTACCATCCTTCACTGCTGAAATCTCATTTGACTGTCAACTAAACATCTGACTAATTGAGGGTCTGGGTAAAAACTTGTGAGAAAAGCAGGAGGCGAGACAAAAGGGTGGGGGCTGGGAATGGGATAAATTAGATAAGGAAGTGGATGAAAGAGAGAAGACAGAGAAGAAAAAAGCGTTATTTTGAAAAGAGATCTTATCTAATATTACACTTTTCCTGTCTATACATTTGAATTTGTTGCTTCTGTCCACAATGTCACAGATCATTCATCTTCATTTCTCTCTTCATCACCTCATTTATTCTACCAGCCGTTCACTCTGTGTCACTTTCGAATTTCAAAAACATCCATTTATTCCATCATATTCCTTCTCCATCTGCCCAGATTTTCCCCTTTCCTTGTTCATATCCCTCAAACACTTTCTTTTCAATAATTGCTTTTTAAAATCACCCACTACAGGATTCAAACACACCAGTGAATTGATTTCACACAAAAATGCACAGCTCACTATTGATTATCTCTCAAACCGTGGCCATGTACATACATTGGAGATTCTTCACATGTAACGTTAAGTGGCTGCATCTCTTTGGCAGTGAGAAATCTGTAGTGTTCAGGTGTAGGAGTCTCTCAGAGCAGGTGGACGATATCTTGAAACGAGGGGCTGGCTGCCATAGCAACCATATGATGAGGCAGGCAGGGCTATTTAAAGGAATTCAGCTGCTGCTTGTGTTCCCATCAGCTTCACACCGGTCCAGGGAAACACAAAGAAAAGGATGTGAGTGCGAAAAATAAAGATCATTTACATTTACATCTCAGCAATCTAAAGCCTGCAATTATTGCTGCGAGGAATAAGATGCAGAAAAAAATTGTCAAAGTCAAAATGAATTTCATTGCACAAATGAACATTTACATTTAATCTTAATTTAATCGGGTGAGTGCTTCGTTTGCCTGAGTTCCTAATTTAGCACCTTTTGTCCTCCACTCATTTCTCCTCTAATGATAGTTAAATCAAGACTATTTAATCAAAGCATTGCCACCTAATAATGACACTAAACATGTGAATGAAATACACAAAGGCACATACATGCACACACCTTCAAAGCCACATCAATAAAAAACAATTGTGTCAAAATGTATGCAAACGAGAATTGTATTGAATGCGTTTTATCAAATCCAATAATCTTCATTAGGCGGCCGTGTAATGTCTCAAATTATTCATAGTTAAAAACATATCTCCGTGGACCCAAGTGTGAGATGAAGAGTGATTGGGGTGCATGCTGTGCCTTACAGTGCAACAAAGGGACGTATGCCGTGGCGGATCTAGACAAATTTCATGGGGTGGCATGGAGAGTTTATGGTGTGGTGCTGGAAAATGTATACATACATATACACAATATCCAGAACGCAAGAGACATTTCATTTTAAACAATCATATAACAGAGATTTTTCTATGGAAGAGCTCCTAAATTAATTATTTTAAATGAGTAACTGAGTTTTATTGTGGCATAAGTAAAGCATTTGATTGAAATATTTAAATGTTTCATTATAAGGCCAATTGTTTCTTTAGTACAAATCCTTTTTTCTTTCAACACAAGGCCATCATTTCTCCTAGAATGTGGTTGTCACAGTTAAATGAAGTATGGGTCGAACAAGGTGAAAATATATTTGCTACTGCAATAAATGTTAAAAAAGCATCTTAAGAGGAAATACCATTTTATCATCAATTTATATTTTTTTCAATAAAAATCAGGATTTTAATGCAAAGATCTGGCTTATTATTACAACTCACTTCCATCCAGTTATAATGTTGGTCATATTTACTTTTTACTGTAACATATCCGGGACCTAAATTGATGTAAAGTTGGATCCTATAAGAACTGAATGCAGCGATGACCAAGTTGTTCCCAAACTGGATCATCTATTGTCCGTCAAAGTAGCCAACAAATAATTATTTATGATCTATAGAGTTGAAAAACTTTGTCCCCATGATGCACTAGTCACTGGTAACACTAAGGTCCTGATAGAACCTCTGCACCTCTTTGAACATCTGGAGATGGTACAAAACAGTGAATTGTCCATTAGAGTGTTAGGAGCATTTTCATTCTTCTGTAGCCGTCTGTCCAGAACTCTCCTCACCTGGTGAATTCATGTTTAGGATCTTCAACTCTTGATTCTTAAAGCATTGGTCAGCAGCAGGACCTCCTCCTCTCCAAAAACTACTGCTTCAAGGATAAAGAGCATTTACATTACATACATTAATCTGAAAGCCAACCAAAGGGAGTAGGAGGAATCAAATGGTAAATTAAAGTAAGCCATAATGGGATTTTTGATCAGCCAAAGATCCATTCTGAGAGGAAAACAACATCCCTTGTTAATATATAATAAAATAAATATGTATTGTATATGTACCAACCCACAAGGGATAATCTTAATAGCAAGAGGAAGAGTACCCTGCCAGGGGACATTTCTAACGATCCCAATAAAATAATGGAAGCGCACAACAATATAGAAAAGTACTTCACATCTATCCACCAGACTCATTTATTTCAAGGTATGTAGATGAAGAAAACAAATCTCATTCGATGATTGTGAACATCATCTTCAAGATATATTTATTCAAGAACATCTTTTCTATGAATGTCATTACTCGATAGGATTCTGGAAACAGTTCAGTTTTTCTTTAAAAAAATACTAATAATGTAAGCCAAAGCCAAATCTCAACTATCATTTAAATCTCAATCAACTATCCTGATCGTCTGCCGGGGGCAATGCTTGTGGCTGATAGACACACACACACACACACACACACACACACACACACACACACACAGTCTACTGGTGAAGGGGGCGTCTTCTCGCGCTGCATTCACTTGTACTCGGAAATCTGAGTTTTAGTCGTATACGGCACGTAATATACATTTAGTTATTAGTATTAATTAGTTTGGACAAAGTGTAGTTTTACGAACATGAAAGTTAGGGGGGCAGCCGTAGAGGCACGTCTCTGGAGTCACGGTTGAGGGCAGTTGCCCCCTTACCCGCTGTTGATCCGACTCTGAATGTATGATTTCTTAAACACTCATTTCACACATACGTTTTTCTTTCATTATTGAGATGGTCTGCATCTGGAGTAAAATTACATTCATTTTCCATCACCAACAGAGAGAATAGCTGTATCTTCACTTAATCTGAATGATCCTGTCAACATTAAACTCTGTTGATGACTTCTTTATTTTTGTTCTGCAGCTTTCAGTCGACGCCTGAGCCTCTTTACCTACAGCCTAGAGGTAATGCTTTTGCTGACAATGCTTTGTTTGTCTGTGCATTTCTGTGTTAACAGGATAACCCAATACTATGAACAGATTTTTTTCTAACACTTTGAATAGAGGTAGGATTCAACCCGAGAAACAATCCATTCGATTCAATATACAGAATCCTTCTTTACATTGTGGGATAGAAGTAATCAGAAGTTATGTTTCATCCCCAGACAGCCATACATCAAAATCTAATCTGGATCCACATTATTCCGGTTTTGGTCAGCCACACACTTAAAATATATAGTGCTCACTCAAGGTTCTCTACCATGAGATTTAATATAGTAATGGTACAGAATTACAAGTAAGTCAAATCATAGCTTGAATTTTGCTGATTCATTGGGATGTCAAATTATACATATCATCAAAAATTAGTGTGCAAGTTGGGTTCCATGGTCAAGGAGTCATATCAATAGGAGTAACTATCATGGGACTATTGTCTTTAGAAAAGTAGGAAACTAGACTGCCTTTGCGGAGGTTGGGTTTCTCCTACTTTCCTCCACATTCTGAGATTTTCAGTTAATAATCAACAAAAGAATAATGCAATGAGAAAAAGTGTTAGCAGACAGTGCTATCAAGTAGCTAAAAGGCCCCACCTCATTTGAAAACTAGACAGCACAGAGTCCAACCTTTACAGTTTATTTTCCCCATGATGTCTTTGCATCTAAAAGCAGTAGTCCCATGATCGTTTGACCCTCCTAATATAACTTCCCTCATCATGATCACTTACACATTGGACTCAGATTAGTATTATTAGTTTAATAGTTATTCAATAAACAGAATATTTGGGATGTGACCATTCTTATCACCAACAAATTCCACCTTACTTTAGAGTATCAAACATCTTTCATAAGCTCATTGACAGGGGACAGCTGTTGCTCAGGAGGAAGCGCAGTCATCCCCTTTTTCGGCGAGCCGTTTGTTTGGTCCTCAACTCCCGCAATCTACAGCGAGAGACTGAAAAACAATTGCTCCTAATTATGTTGAGTTGGTGTGTGAATGATTGCCGGAATGGTTACTGCTCCCAATGAGCAGGTGGCGCCTTGCATTCCAGCCACACTGTATGAATTCTAGTTTGAATGGATGAATTTTGGCTTGTGCTGTAAAGTTCTTTAACTGGTCGAGCGAACTATAACTTTGCCTTATGCAAGCATTTTCCATCTACAGATTTTTTAAAAATTATTATAACATATTCATCCTTTAATAAATTTTTTCAAGAACACTTTATTAAGTTCTTGTTTCTTTCCTTCTATTTATCATTATTTCCCAGAACAAGACCCTAAACCCTCACATGCTCCATTGACCAATCAAAATTTAGTGATTTGAAGGAATCCACCTGACCGGTCTCTTGGTTCTTATGTTCTTTATCGCGCCGATAGTCTACAACATTCTAATTTGAAGTGCATGATAATTTGTTCAACTGCTGGTGTTATTTTATCTCTCAATTCAGCCCAGCGTGCGATTCCAGTCCCTGTGAGAGCAGTCAGGAAGATTTAAAGTGGTTCATAGAAGCAAAATTATGAGTGACCTTTCCCATAACACTTCCTCTACTTTTAAATGTGCTTTAAATTGCACTCTAATCCCAATTCATTTCATATGCCAAGTTAAAGCTTATATTCCTCTCCACTGAACGTACACACACACTTCCCCCGTCTCTGTGGTGTGATTATAAAATTTGCATAGAGGATCTTGTTGGAGCCATGGAGTGCCAAAGCATGAGAGATGAAGCAGGGGGTTGTGGGCGATCTAACATGCTTGTCAGGTGTAGACAGGTGGGGCAGAGCCTTGCAGAATCCCTCATGTCTGGATTTATGATGAGAGCTCGGCAAGAGGAACCCAGAGTTCCCTCACGCCTCGCTGTCTGTCTCTTCACCTCAAATGATTTCCTCCAGATTTAATTTGCATGTTCTCTTTTCACAGCTGTCACAGATGTGGTGAAGATTGGAGGAAAAAAGGGGAGAGTGGATTATGCACCGTGGGGTGGGGGGTGGGGGGGGGGGGGGGGGGTGGGGGGGGGGGAGGGAGGAGGAGAGGGGGGTCGCAATGAGGTGGAACCACTTCTTTGCTTTCCAGTGGAAAACCGCTTCCTCCCTCCGAACGCCATCTGCTGGCTTGGTGGAGTGGGACAGCTGGTGTTGTGAATCAGGCCGCTGTTGTCAAAGGGCCGGCTACTTCCCAACACCAGGGTCTCACCCTCACCCCTCACATCCCGTCAGGCTTTCACGGCGTGTCTGTTCATTCAAGACATAAAAACAGATATAATATTGTGTTTTTAAATCTATGTCAGACGCTACACGAGACATACAGCAAGGATAATGACAAATAAATGAAATCTACATTTGAACATTGGTTTGTAGCATTATTATAATGTTTGCTCTGAAAGTATTTAAAAAATTCCACGGAAATTAAAGTTCTCATGATAGCTACGGTTTAAAAATGTGTCATTTGTCGGTTTCTCTCCAAATTGCGTCAATTTTACCCGACACAGCTTGTATCTGGTAAAAAATAGACAAAACATAGACAACAAACAGGAACAAACAATATTGCTTGCAAGTAATGAATAAGGCCAAATAATCAAGAGCGGCTGCTCAAATGGGTAAAAGATTTGACAATGGGATTCCACACGACTCCCTTGTTGAGTATTTAGATTTCTGTCTAAAGAGAGTTTAAGCACCACACCACTGTGTTTCTTTTCTATATTAGCTTGTGTACTGGGAAAATATCAACCTGTATTTTGTTGTTTATTAAATTTCGATAATTATCAACACTGACTAAATCTGTTTTCCGTCATACTGTTATTTATTTGCATATGTGTTTAAGCCAGCCTTACACTTGCTATTATGATTTTTCATGTTTGGAATAAGTTGGATTTGAATTCTGAGAGTGCTAGACAGTGGTCCTTCATCAAGTCTTAAATTTCCAACGCTGTAAATGTTGTTCCTTCACTGTATCTTCTCACCTATGAAAATGTTGTGTACTCACAAAGGTAATAAAGCACACTGCTTATTTGGCTGAGTCTCAAAAAACCTTTATGTTGCAAATTTATGTGTATTGTTGCTCTTTTTGGCTGAATTTTTCATGCTTGGCTGAATTTGTAACTATTCTTCATTCTGAAAAACACTTTTTTAGAGAAATAGATTTGATGACTTTATCCAAATGACCGATTCCTTACTAGACTAACCCACCATTAAAAAAAGATTTGACGATTGTGGAGAAAATTACATCATTTGGCACTTTGAGATTTGATCCAAATGTAAAGTGCGTTGTAAATTATATGTATTATTATTAGTCTTATTATCTGTAATTATGTGACTGCCAGGGCAACATAAATAGGATTTTCACCATTGGCATAGTGAAATGCATCTCAGCCTAAACCTTAATTGTTTTTTAATTTAATTTTGTTTTTCTCCAGCTTTCCAAAAAGATGATTTTTTCAAGGGGACTCTAAATTGGTCATATTCTCCGTAGTAATGTTTCTCAAATGGGAGTATATGTGTCCTGTTTGTTGTAGTTTCTTTTATGACAGGTTATAGAATATGAATCATGCATAATTCCTAGACTAATGCTATGATAAATAAAAACTCTACATTTAATGATAATGTAGCTAATAATTGATCACATACAGCCATACACAGTACAACAAAGTGAAATGATATCTCTGTATTTGACCAATCTCTGAGGGAGCTGTGGGGAGCTAGGGTTTCAGGGTCCTGCTCAAGGAGCCTACGTAAAGAAGACCCTGCTGGGATTTGGACCAGCAACCTGCCGATTTCTGATTGGGAGACGGCCGCTCTAGCCACTTAGCTACAGCCGACCATAAGTCTAATATAATAAAGGAAATTGTAAATTCTGTTGTTGTATTTTAAGTGCTTTTTGAACTGTCGTAAACTGCAATCAGCAAACACTCGCTGTGAGCTTGTAATAAAAACAAAAAAAATTTGACTGTAACTCATAAAAGTTTTTTTCCAATCAAAAATGTCTTCAATGATCAGGAAAAAAAACAGGTCCGAAAAAAAAAAAAAAAAATCTTCAGGCCCAGTGGACAGTAACTAAATAAATCTACTCATGTACCGTACTTTGGAACAAAGGCACTTCCCTGTCTACCTACCTACTTACCTAGTTACTTACTTAACTTGATACAAATAATAATAATAATAATAATAATAATACATTTAATTTATAATGCACTTTACATTTGGATCAAATCTCAAAGTGCTACAAAATAAAAGCAGATAAAAGCATCAATGAAAAAATAAAATAAAAACTATATAAAAGCCTGACCAAAAAGCAGCAATCTTAATTAAGGTTATAGGTTCTGCTAAAAAGGAAAGTTTTAAGTCCTATTTTAAATGTGTCAGTCGTCTGTGGAGCCCTGAGATGGTCAGGGAGGGCATTCCACAGTCGAGGGGCAGCAGAACAGAAGGCCCGAATCACCCATGGTGCTGAGCTTAGTCCGGGGAAGGAGGAGGCTGGTAGAACGGAGGGAGTGGGTAGAACGGAGGGATCGTGTTGAGGTCAGTGGGGTGAGTAGTTCTTTCAGGTAGGGGGGTGCGTTACCATGGATGCACTGGTGAGTGAGGAGAGAGATCTTATAATCAAGATACCTACCTACCTTGCTGCCAACCTACCTACCTAGAGTCCTAGGACGGTACCTAGCTACCTACCTATTTAACAACCTGGCTATCTACCTATCTATCAATCTACCTCGCTAAATACCTTTCTACCTAACTTCCTATCTAGATACTTACCTATCTTCCTAGCTATCTGCCTAACTTGCTACATCCCTGTCTACTTACCGAGGTCTCTAGCTACCTTGCTATCTACCTACCTACTTTTATTCCTCACTATCTACCTAAGTATGTACTTGCCTATCTCCCTCGCTTACTACCTACATATCTTCATACTTAGCCACATACCTTTGTTCATACCTACAATAATCTACCTCACCACCTACTAATAACGTATCTTGCTACAATTTGTCGTTGCGCACGCGCAGTGAGGTCAACGCGCTTTTAATCATGCAAATTAGCACAGCAAGGACAGATGAGCGCGTGACTCGGAGCTATCGTGGAAGTTTAGAAGAAAGTTTAATTGCAGTACACGTTTTTTTTTTGACGTGCCCATTTACAAAAACGTGTTAATTAAGTATTATACAGTTACTGTTTTAATTGCCAACATGTTCCCGACTTCGAGCAGGGTGAAACTAAATCGAGTGGCGTTCAAGGACGTAATTGGGATGAAAAAGGTGCTGCGGCGAAGAGTCCCGACATCCTTGAAAAACGATACAACCGATTCTCAGAAACAAGATACTCCAGTTCTGCTTCTTGGACCAGAGTCAGAGAAAGACTCTAGCAGTAGTCAACCTGTCCAAATAGTTATAGCAGACCCAGAAAATGTGGCCGGTAGAATCCACGAGTCGGATCTGCGCAAGAAGTACATTGGTCCTCAGAGGGCAAAGAGGAAATGGGAGTTACAACAAGATGAGCCAAACTCAAGAGGCAAGTATAAAATACAAAGTGTAAGTAATGGTTGGCTCTTTGCCCTGACACTAATCGGTTCGTTGTATAAACACACAGAGTTGAAACTCAATTGCGAGTCCACGGCTGCATTTCAGCACGAGGCCAGACATGTCTGATGTGAAACTAGTATGGCCTGACATCTGGTATAAGTAAATCTAATCATGAATATTTAGAGAAATGATGGTGTCATAGAGACAGGCGGACACAAATGTCTCAAACGCTTTAATTGAAGGTTATGTTGTAGTTAGCTTGAAGCTAAAATCCTGCTCTCCTGCACCTGTTATAATTGATGTGTTTAGGTGTGTTTGTTGCCAATCTCTAGGCTAGCTGGCAGCAAATAGTTCTGATGTAAACCTGAAAAGGTCTTAACTTTTGTTTCGTTTATTAAATTGAATGCCTATTTTTGGATCCCAGTTTGGGCTCAATTTATCAACTGGTTAAAGAATGTATTCATCTCCTTTGGGCTGTTCCTTTTAGGGGTCACTATAGTGGATCATCTGTTTGCATGTTGCCCTGATCTTTGCAAATTCCACTATCACACAAACCAACTTCATGTCCTCTTCAACCACAACCAGAAACCTCCTCTTTGGTCTTCTCCATTTTCCTGCCTCATAGCTCCATCCCCAGCATCCTTATGTATATATCCACTAGCCTTCTTTTTCATGTGTTGTAATCATCTCAAGCGGGCCTTCCTTACTTTGTCTCCAATACATCTCTACAGGGCTGTCCCTCTGATGTGCTTGTTTCTAGGGAAGTAATGATGCATCGTGAGACAGTAAAAAATCGATACAAATGTATGACTCAAGGCTGTTGAGATGAAAATAATCGCGTTGCCATTTTTAAACAGCAAAGGGCTCATTCTACATTTTATTTTACTTGTTCGATGTTTATTCTCCACTATGTGTTCGATGAGGACATGGCGGCGGTCACAAGTGATTTTCAAATTGATGCTACACGGACCAGTTTCAAATTGGAGGTGGGGCAGCAATTTGGCTTCCCTGTGCTAAAAAATGTAAATAACGAGACGATCGAAATCAAGACAAAAACCATGTGCAAATATTGCAAGAGGGTGATGACCTACACCAATAGCACAGCAGAAATGATGCACCATGTCAATCGGCACCATAGTTAGAAGCTCAAGTAAGCGTCTGAGGGACAAAAAACATTGAAAAGACGACACACTCAGACAAAATTGACCTCACCTCATCTCGAGTGTTTTATCCACATCTTAAACTTGGTCAACCAAGCAGGTTTGAGTGTACACTGCGTCACCCCTCTGCTAGGTAAAGCGAGTTGAAGCCTTCTTCCTCAGAAGTCTCACTGCTGTTTTGCATCCAAACAGAAAGCGCTACTCAACAAGTACGTAAACGAGCACAAAATCATCATGGACATCACAACGCGACGTAACAGCAGTCTGGATATGATTGAACACTATCTCGAAAAGCCATTAGCTGGAGGGTGAAAACTAATATATACCTACTGCTTTCCCCTTTAGCTAAAGCATACCTCATCATGCCAGGCACCTCTGTCCTTAGTGAAAGAGTTTTTCCACCGCAGGGGACATTGTGAATGTGCCGAAATCTCAGCTTCTGCCTGAGAATGTTGATATGCTGATAACATTTTCTTTTTTAAATAACTTTTTTAAATACTAATATCTAAATTCCAAACTAAGAACACATGCAAGTCTTAGTTTATTTAAAGACATTTTATTTATTTGTATTATTCTTTTAATTATTTTGATGTGGGATTTGTTTTTAAAAGATTATTTAGTTATGGAAGTTAATATATAATTTCAATGTACTTTTTAGCTGATGTGTCTTGTACATTTTACCCTACCTCAGAAAAAAGGGCATTCTCTTTAGTTTGTTAAAGATAACTAAAAAATATATATTTTCTCTTTTCATATATTTAAATGTTGTTGTTTTTTTAAACATGCATTCATTGTTTAGTTTGTTTTACAGCTACACCCTACCTCGGAAGTGTGTTCTTTGTGTGAAAAATAATTAAAGGAATAATATTTAGTCATAATTTGTCTGAAAGTTTGTTGTGTCATAGAAATCGTGTCGTTAACCCAGTATCAGAAATTGCATCGAACTGTGAATTGAGTGTATCATTACATCCCTACTTGTTACCAGTCCTACCCATCATTGTCACTCTCAAAGAAAATCTTAACATCTTCAACTCTAGCTCACGTCCTGTCTTTTGGTTATTGCCATAGTCTCTAAACCACACAGCAGAACTGCTCTCATTACCATCTTGTAAACCTTTCCCTTCACTCTTGTTGCTGCTCTTCTGTCACAGATCATTCCTCGTACTATTGCTTGCCCACCCACTCCATCCTGCCTGCACTCGTTTATTCAGCCATTTTCCTTGGCATCTGTGTGTTTGCATGATGTCTCAGTGTTTGGGATTTTCTAAAGGTGCTCCAGCTCCCCTCCACTGTCAACAAACAAATAAACAATATGCAGTTGGATGTACAACTATTCAACCCAATTTTGTTGGCAACCACAGTTAGCAATACTCTATTTGGAGCTATCCCATCAACAGCCTGGAGAAAGTCCTTAATACTTCCCAATGGAAATGTTTGGTGAGGCAGCTCTGCATTGCTTTTCATAGAAGGGTGGGCGTTAACCCGATGTTCACTTGCTAAAGCATAAGCTAGTAAGTAGGAAATAAAAGGAAACAAGGATTATTATAACTTAAGGTGTTGTGGCTGTGGATGTTTTCCACAGTGAACACTCAATAAAGTATGGTCTACTAGAATTGGTCAGACATCAATCCATTTAAAAATCCATCAGCTGGGTGTTTTACATTTATACTAAGGAGAATAAATCAAGGATGGGAAACTACTAGCTTATCTGTCAAGTCCATGTTTTCATAACATCCCAAACTCCGATAAAACTCTCTCGAAGCTTTCTATCTCACCCACTGTCTCCCACACCGTCAAAAAAGAAACACTGCCGTGGTATTAGTTTGGTGTATTTTAGGGGATCTAAGATACACCCCATAGATTGGGGATCGTTTCATTCTCTTCTTTACTATTCTGACACGTTTTTGTTTCCTCTTTCAGATATTGATACTTGCCCGAATCACACCGGACTTGAGTCAGAAGGGTCTCTGAGAAGAGCTGTCAAACCCGCTGGCTGTGGTCTCTGTGGTGATTGTAAATATGTTTCTCCTCAGCAGAAGACACTGGGTAAGCAAGGGCAAAGCAGCAGTAACCCAGGGTCAGAGAAGTCCATCTTTGAGGTTAAGTTCAAGGACAAAATCACAGCTACTGAGGCCTCTCAGAAGATTCTTGAATCCATAGACCAATACCCAATGGTGACGCTTTGTGATGTATCCCAAAAATGTGATGCTTTTTGGCAAGATAGTGTCTACATGTTACCAGATGATCTCAAGAACAAGGTTGTACATTGCTTCAAACAAGAAATGAAAGCTGGATTTCAATTTAGGTCTGATTATTCAGGACCCAACAAACATGAAACAGTTGAATGTTCTTTAGCTGGAAATGGAGAGTTCTGTCCCATGTTGCAGTCTGAGAGGGGTGTCTGTCCGTCTCAGAGTCTGACTGAACAACAGGGAAACCCAAAGGAACATCCAGATGCACAGAAGTTATCCAGTCATACTACATGTTGTAACCACAACCTTATGACAAGTGAAAGCCCTGCAACTTGTTCTGGTTCTCTCCTAATAAGTGAGCGTGAAAGAAAGGAGGAATGCAGAAATGGCAAAGATGTTGAGGGTGATCCTGGGACTGGGTTTCCCCTCGTTAGAGTGGAGATTTTCACAGAGAAAAGAGAAAAGCTTGGTGATGGTGTTAAAAATGATATTTTGCCAGTCACCTCAGATTTAGAATTTGTGAATTGCAAAACTCCAACAAAAACTGATACTAGAGGCAAAGAGAGAACTTGCTCTTGGATTTCTGATGACCGACTACCATGTTCAGAGCTTGCAGAAGGGGCTAGCAAGTGTGACTCAGTTGTGAAAGAAAATAGTATCCACCAGAATAATTATGAGACTGACAGTCATGCAGCAGCATCAGAACCATTCTGTCAGGGGAATGTGTTGGACACTGAGGAACTGGAGTCATTCACCTGCCAAAGAGTGAGGATCTATTTCAGAAAAACAAATGCTTCTTGCGCGCGCACATACATTGCCTGGCCTTTCTCTAATAGTGGCTTGACAATTACAGCACATGCAAGTACCACAGCAAGTGCAATAGAACCTAAACATCTATCTGGAAAAAACAATGTCTCCACAATTAAGCATAGTCAGATGGTCATACCCAGCAACAAAACCAACGGCATGCTCCAAAATGCATCTAAAGATCTTCCTTTGTTTAAAGGACGTTCCAACCAAGTTTCTCATCAAAATGATGAGAAGCAGGAGGATTGTGGAGAACGCATTCTAGCAGACAGGAATGAGAAGAGAGAGAAGAGATCATCAGTCTGTCCAGTCAAGACAAACTTGATTTTGCCTCAGTCAATGACAGCTGAAGAACCACTACTAGGACATCACTCAAATATGATCAACTATTCAAATGCAAGTCGGTGTGGAAGAGAGCCTCCCTTCGAGGCAAGATCAGGATCGTCCTTTCCACTTCACAGGTCGGAAATCGATAGCTCCATGTCTACCGTATTCTCCTCAACTGACGACTTGAGTGCCTCAGAAACTGTCTCTACTTTGTCTTCCATAACATCTCCATGTACTCATGGTGGTTTGAGCATCCCTTCAGCCACACCGCCCTCTCTCCCGCTTTCATCAATCCTACTGGGGAAATTCAAAGATGTTGAGTTAGCTGATGCCTCTTCCCCCAATTTTTTGGTCACGTCTGTAGACAAGAAATCGCCCTACTGTGAAGAAACCCAATATACCTCAAACAATTCTCCTCACAGTTCAGATTCCTGTCATACATGTGAATCATATCTCCTCCTACCTCAAGATAAGCAAGAGTGTGATGAAGAAATTCTGAAAGGGAGATGCACAAAAAAACTGGATGATTATAATGCAGAGCCTATAAACAATGATCTCCTCAAAGAGAGAATGTTTCTTACAGGGACGTGTTTAGAAACTGACTTCATACTGCCACCAATGCTCTCTCCTCTCACTTCACCACAACGACCCTCACAGACAAACTTCCTGTCCCACAAAAAAGGCAGTTCTGATGGAGTGGAGGACGAGGAAATAAACAAGGGCACCATCAGACAGACAATTTTATCTGCATGTCACATGCCACAGTTTAACATCAATAAAGAAGGATCCAAGGATTTAATTGAACATGGTCTTGAAGGATTGGAAGAAGTCTCAATCCATTTCAACACTCTAAAAAGTTTAAGTGAGCGTCAGTCTCCCAGTACAGAGAAAGATGTGGAAGAAGAGGAAAGCCGGGATGAAACTGATTGTGAAGATGATGAGGAACGAGAAGCCAAAAAATCTCCTTTTTGTCATGAAATCATGGGAACCCTTACCTCAGATGTTCAGAGTGAACCTGGCTCATTTGACGGCTCTGAAGAGGATGGTGATGCCTTCATTGAGGAGCAACAGCCATGCTCTAGTAGAACCAACGGTAGTCCATCTGAAATGACAAGAAATGAGAGTAAAGCAGAGACAATAGATGATACTCAGCAGGGCATTTTGGATGAACTCACAGCTTATGAACAGGACATTCTGCTGGTTGACATGGACCAGGAGGACCAAGAGCTATTTGAAAACCAACCTCTACAAAGTATACTGAAACTTGGTCCTAGCAGGGTCCCTAAAACTAGACCTAGAGGATTGGTGAAGATTCTGGCGCCAAGTATAGACAGAGCATCAGCAAAGTTTGAACAAAGGTAAAGTATTTAATAGCATCTCCTGACAGTCATAGCTGAATCATGCATTGTGTTACAAAATGAAGTAACTGTGTTCTTTGAATTTCAGTGCGAACCCAGTTCATATTGACTTCAGTTGTGACAGTCCTGAAATCCCAGGTATGGAGAGACCACCTTGTCAAACCCATCAAGTGCATATTAATTTTCATTTCATGCATGTTGCAAACTTGTATTGTTAGTTTTATGAAAATAAATCCTCAAATTGGGGACTTTCTGTTTAAATACTATCTTGCAAGACAGAATTGAAGTAAAATCAGAGCCTTAGATCACATCAAAACATTATACACATATTAAACAAAAGAAGACTCAAGACATTCATGTCTTATGCCTTGTTAGACAACAAAATTATAGCCCAATTTTAAAACCATCTGGGGTTTCACTTTAAACTGTGTGTAGGATTTGCACACCAATAGGCACGTCCTACGCTGATTTCCTTTAATGAATCACAACCTACTCCAAGTGTGGCGCAGCATCTGCGGCCTTGATGCAGCGCCCACAGTTGCCAATAAAAAGTCCATGGAAAGCCTCTAATATTAATAGCTAATAATTGATGACGTCAGTCACAGCACAGGCTAAAAGGAAGACATAGAAATAATTTCACACTCTACAATTGAAGTTCATAGCGGACAGAGGTAGAAATAAAAATATAGATGCTGTTTGGTCGACAGACAGCGGGGGTTACAAACGCATGAAATGTCTGAGAGCATCCGGAAGTTTTTGATGATTTTTTTTTTTTGAAAGATATCTGTCCAACTTCAACTAAATGCCGGACTTTGGCTGAATTTAAATTAAAAAAGTGGACTGAATTCGTTGAATTAAAAAAATAACAAATTGTGCCACACTGACACTGAGGGTCTGCACCACTGGCGGGGCCCGTTTACTTTCCTCAATGAAAGGCTTTCCTTGTTTTTGGGGAATCACTACTGACTGGAATGATAGAGGGGGGAAACTGATGACGGAAAAGACGCACGCGATATCTGTGTTTTGCATTCCCTTTTTTTAAATGAGTGTGAACGAAGTACTTTCAAGTTGTGTTGAAGGAACACATAAAAAAAATTATTTATCTAATAAAAAAGGACTTTATTTACATTCATCAGGACTTTATTAATATTTCCGTTTGTAATACTTGTCGCTGCGTGTTCCAGCAGGGTCAGTGATCCTGCAGAGGAACAGACTTTCCATCAGCAGCTTCACACAGGCTGTTAAGTGAAGGGAAAAGGGTCACAATCGACTTAATCAATTAAATTACCAGTTGCTTCTTCATTCTCCACAAAGTCCAAGAGCGCCAAATCAGCCACAGTGGGTCGATACGGATCTTTATACAAACTAATTATAATATTCTTCATATGCAAACACATTATTAAATGCAGTATATGATTTATGATGAGAATTGCCACATTTGTCGACTGAGGCGTCAGAAAATGGTTTCAGTTTAATGTCGTTTGTTTGACAGTTTACTTCGTTATTAATGAGAATTCATTTCAATGACATATAAATATTGTGTAAGAATTACTGAAACATCTTTGGTTGTTTGTATGCAGTGACAGATATATCTTATCTAACTGGAGAATAAATACGATCAAACATTAGTTTGATCTTTTTTTTTTTTGTCTGTAAAATTTGCAATGAGTGGTTACATTTGGATTTATTTTACACACTGCTCTTGAATTAACACTCTTTCTCCGGTCCATCGTTGCACTATCTCAGTCGTAGTTTTCCTGGTTCTCCACGTGTCAGAGTTTGCATGGAGGAATGCACATTTTTCCGCCAAGTTAGCTTTTTATAAATCCCACGGCTTGCACATACAGCGTTAAATAAATGAAGCCCTGGTCTTTGCTGACTAACTCCATCTATCAGGCACAGATTTGGAGGCGAAGTACAAAGGTCAGGAAGTAATGGCAAAATCAATAGATTTTTTCACATGACTCCCGGACAGTTCTGAATTTAACCATAAGGTGGACAGAGTCAAAACAAGCAAGGCAGCGATAAGACAACGGGCTTCACCAGTAATAGGTGGAACAGGATAAAGAGGTAGGGCTCATTAAAATGTGGCAATGATACCCCTGCCTTTTCAAAATTTCATTGAAGGAATACTGCGACAGAGTAACAAAAGAGCGTTGTTGGCAAGAAAAAGAGTTCTTCCATATCCATGACTGACCCTCTTCTTCATTGATCACATCATTGACATGATTGAATGGTCAGGGTAAAACTTTTGCCAGCCATCTGACTAAGGCACGGCACAAATTTGTGATGGTGTGAATCGCTTGATTTGACAGGGTGAATCTTGAATTACCAAGATACCTTGACATGAAGTTGAAAATATGATGTAGTCTGAACCAGGCATTAGACTGAGTTGATATCCATGCATCAATTTCTCAGCTAATATATAACTCATACATGGATAAGAAAGAAGTTTAAGCTTTGAGAAATAAAATTTGCTTAAATGTTGTTAAATTCAAAGTCCGTCCTCTGATTTTTGTGTATTTTACAGAGGACAGTGGCGACAGGCCATGGAGACCTCATTGTAGCGGCACCCAGTTGCATCCCAAAGCACAAAGCAGCACTTTTCCTGCCACAGAAACTCAAACTACGTACATGGTAATGCAGACGGTCTAGTGTTGTAGGAGAAGAGGACCCCACTTTGTGTCTGTCATCTCTTTACCCACAAAGCACAACTACAACTCCTCTGTAATTGTGGAGAAACAAAACATGATCATGTAAAATTCCAGAATTTAACAAAATTCTGGAAGCATAATGTCCAAAATGATCTGAATAGAAGCAAAGTCAACAAATCCACACAGGATCTTTTATAATGTCCTGTTTGTGTTTAACAACAAAAGACCAGACTTCGTGGATGAAGTATTGCCCGAATCCACATTATTTATGATGTTAAATTTATATTGTTCACTTTGTTAATTCTGTTTGTTTTGTTTGAACAGAATAAGCTTGATTCCAACAACAATCATGTAAAAGAAATCCTGGAAAGGTACATGCTTGTCACAGGACCAAACATTTTTTTGACCAGTCCATTTTTTATCATTCTGATAGTCACTGTTTATTTCCCGTAACAGAAGCCAGCCTAGTTATACCAAGAACTTTCTGCCCACTCAAGTAACACCAAATATAAACATAAGGAAAGGTGAGGCTCATCATCACTGTTTGGACCCAAAGTTACAACTATAGTGTGTGAATGTCTTTTTCGTTTTACTTCTCTACACAGGGCCATGGATCACAAATCCAGTAAACATTGCAGAGTTCCGCCGTCAGAAATCTAATTCTGTAAGTATGCCATTCAAAAAAAAGTCAGCGCTGACCCTCTAGTGAAGGGTACTGATTTTATAGTGTTGGTCAATATTGAAGAGTTGTTTAAGGAGAGAAACAGAAATCGAGCAAATTAAGAAATCATATTCTTAAGCTTTATTTCCATTACTATGGTAAATCTAAAAGTAAAACAAATCACGTAACACATGATTATTATGATGGGAAAATGTAAAAGAAACAAAGTCAAATTTTAAGGTGGGATTCAAATCCTGGTTGCCAAAAAAATCTTTTGATTGTGTATCAAGACCCTTGTTCAGACTTAATATAATAGTATTTGTCTATTGGTCATAATACAGGTGCTCTACTAGTTTGTGATATTTAATCGATGCTTGTATTATTTTCCTGTTGCAGACATAAACTTTAATTCCATATGAATAATAATGAACAATGCCTCTCCTCCCGTGAACCCTTAGTACTGTAGGCAGTACTTCAGTGAGACACTATCCTGTGGGTTCAAGGTGTGCCGGTTCCGGCATGTGCCTGTAGAAGGCGATGAGAAGGTAAGCAGTAAGTGAACCTGCTAGCAGCATTCATAATCACAGGTACCATGGACTGCTGCATACATCTCCTCTTTAACTTAACCTACATCAAGTACATTCACTGCTTTCCCCTGTCTCAGTTCTGCATTGAAATTGTCACACGGTTCACCAAAAATCCAATGTGCCTCCAAAAAGCAGGTGAGGTCCAGTAATTCAATCAAAATGTACACATTGTGTCTGTTGGACAGAGATAACTGCATTATTACACTGTCTATGGGTGTCTTCTCATGGGCCTTTGACCCATTTTGTCTCCAGGAGCAGTGTTTGCAGGCTACTACCAAAACAACCCACCTGGAGTATACTTTTCCAAGCCGGCTCTCTTGTCTCTCCTCTGGTCGCTGCTTAAAGCCGGCATGGTGTCTGATGTCTTCTCAGTCCTCAGTGCGAGCCTGGCACACAAGATAGTGGTGAGTGTGGTTTTCATTGATCTCTCAGCAATAATGGCATACTGCAGTACACTGTGTAAGCCAGCAGAGGACAGGACACACTGAGTATTTGTCTGGAAGTTTTGAGAATTAACAGATTCTTTCTCTCTGTTCCAATAGCCTGGTCATGAGTTCCTCTTGGCCCTCTTCAACAGTGTGAGAGAGAGGGGTCTCACTTCTCTTGTACCTGAACTTATGCAGCTCACATTTAAAGTACGTTGATTCAAACAGTTGTATGTCTGGCACAGTTGAATCTGATTTTTTTGTGCATTTGTAGAATATTTTACAGTCTCTATATGTTAACAGATGGCCAATGCGGGTTTAGTGCTGAGTTTGGATTGCCTCGACTGTGTAAAAAACACTTCTGAGGTCCATCAGGAAGTGTCTGGCAAGTAAGTGGACCCTCATACACACCCAGATAACAAACATGTTCAAGATAACATACTTGTAAAAGTAGCCTAATAGAGGGTTTGCTCTGACTTTCCTAATGGAATACACCCCCACTACTGTCATCGAGCTACCTTTTTGTATGAGAGTCTTCCACACTGGGAGTTAAACTATTACATTGTTACATTAAAGTCGATTTTACTCCCACCAAGACTCATACAACTCGCCAAATATTCTGGCTGAGGGCTCTGAAGTCAATTGTAAACATGTGACGTAACAACTCTGCGTATCCAGCATCTTACAGGAGGTTAAGTACCTGACACCCCACACGAAAATTACAACTGAGGTGAAAATCTTCAATTTAGAAAAAGTCCAATTGCCTCTGATTAAACCTGTGAGGATTATCAGGATGTGGATAAGTGCAGATCCACGTTAACTTAACCAGTAGCCACAGATTTATCGATATTACCCTGTGGTCATAAATAGAGTCTCCTGATATTTAAATGTATCTGACTCCAAAACACAACTCAAACCCTGATGGAAATCAAAACTCTTGACACTTGGTTATTCAAGATGGGATTTGTGAGTGACTGTTGTCAGGCAACTGTTAAGTCAGCAACAGGTAATATCATAGAAGAAGCAAAGGTACCAATCCCTCACATGACGACAAAAGTATTTAAAGTGAAAAGAATGTAAGTTATAAGCTTTGCGACGCATACAAATAAGCTATTTCAAATAGCATCTCAGAAGAAATTAAAGGTCAAGTGTGTCAAATTTAGTGGGTATTACTCTCTTTGAATAATGGAATAAAATATTTTTAATGGAGTGGGTCCATATGGAGGCCGCCATGTTTGTACAGATGTCTGGAGAGGGATATCACGGTTTAAGTAAGTAGTTACATTTCTCCTCTTGGGGAGTGATCTCTCCAGAACCAGCAGCTGTCGGTGAACCAACTGACGTTGATTTCAGTGGGTATACTGGACAGACCTCACCAGAACGAGTGCTCGTTCCCAGTTCAGATTTTCTATGCGGTTGTGCTCAAGTTTGGCTTAGGGAAATATTCAGGTAGAGAAAGAGGGGGAAAGAGCTCAAAGCGTCTCCCCCCGGTCAAATTTTAAAACACTGGACCTTTAAATTGACATCGACGACAATGGATATTTTGGTTGTATATGGAGAGAACAGCTTGGGAGACATATTATCATGCAGCTGGGTTGATGTTTGCTGTTGCTTGTAGAGTGAGGATGCCCCACCATAAACTTCATGCCTTGTGCTACACCATCAGGGAAATTTCAATGAGCTGGGAATGCTGTTGAACCTGGAATTCCTGTAATGTTTGATTAATTTATGTTGAATAAAAGTGGCTGATATATTTTTTCTGTGTTCTAAAAGGTTGTCCACCAGTGCACCCTCTCCGGAGTACCTGAATTTGGCTCATGCTGTCGTGGAAATAGAGGTTGATCTTCCCTTCATTCAGTTATCTTTGTCAACTTATTCTGGGATGAAGTAGTTTTGTCTTGCACTAAGCATCCTTTTATGTTTTCTCTCGTGACAGCTGTGCAGCAAGCAGGAGGACTGGAAGCGGATGGGGGAGGTGTTCAGGTCCATCTGCCAATCCAGGCAACATCCCAATTTAGTGGCGCAAATCAGCGGCCGCATTGCAATAGCGCTGCTGTCTGAGAGCAAAGATAAGCTGTCACTGCCTTTTGCTGCCTTTGCGGAGACGGGTAACAACCTTCAGCAATGTGTATAACTTTTGTTTTCAATCATTTCTTACCACAATTCATAATGATGCCTGATAATCATTTCTTTTTAGTTTGTCAGAATGAAGGTGAGGTTGGTCTGATCGAGAGTTTTTTCGGCAGAATTGGAGTCTCACTCATGTTACGATACCACAAAACACATCAATGGGCTAAGGTAAATAAACTCTATCACACAGATGACCTTTTGGGCTCTGTCATGGCCTGTCAGCAGAATAGGCACAGCCCTGGAAATGATTCCTGTGGAATGCAAGCAAGGAGATATGGTCTTTTATTGTGATGATGTTTCTATCTATATAGGGCCGAAAGGTGGTGCAAGTGCTCTCCATTTCTAAAGTCAGCTACTCGACACTGAAGGGTTTGTTTGGGAATGAGGACCAAGCATCACGCTGCTACCTCATCACTGTGGCCACAGAGCTATTCCTCCTGAATGGCAGCGTGGAAGGAGCTCTACACACACTCCGAGGTCTGACCCTGCATTGATTAGATATTGATTACTGGCATAGAAAACATTTTGCACAGTGTCACAACCCCACTGGGGTGATATGTAAATTGAAATATGTACAAAAGAAATTCAATAATGTGTTGTTTAATAATTACTTTTAAGAAGCTCAATATTGTTAGATTTTTAAAAATTCAATGGGGATCATATGAGTGAATTTTGGAAGCAGATTACACATATCACCGATCTTAAAATATCCAAGATTTTATGTTATATCCACTGTCAGTACATATAGCAACCTATAGTAACACACATAGCCACATAAAAATAAAGTCAGTACACAAAATCTCAATGAATGCATTCATCATCCCAGCTCACAACAGTGTCGGCGAGGCAGTTTATTAAGGCCTGCTACTGCAGAGTGGACAAAACCCCTGCTGAAACGAGCTCTTCTCCATTTGAGAGTCCTGTATCTCCAGCCAGATGGAAGTAATGTGACGTGTTGATTGAGGGGGTGATCAGAGTCATTTGCCATTGTTAGTGCTAGGAGTGTGACAGCTCTGAGGTTTATATCTGAGAGATTGGGAGTGGGCAGGCAGATGATTTTGGAGGCAGTGTGTGTGATGCTGGTAAGTTTGCTGATCCTAAGAAACCTAAAATCACTGTCTGCCATGAAGTTATATACAATATTAAGTGTGAGCTGAAAAGCAATACCAATTGTATTACAGCTGGAAAACATATTTTCCTGTTAGAATTGTCATTTAAATGTGGGAAAACAATCCTTCGTGCAGTAATTAGTTTTGCTCTTGACAAAATATTTTGCTTAATTTGCACTAAATAGAGCTGCACAAAATATTAACATTTATTTTGAGAACCAGGAGTTCCATCAGCATGTGAGAGTAATATCTGTGTAAAACCTTAGTGTAGTTGCTCAAATCTGTACCAGGACGACCAATAATCCAGTGGATGAAGTTTTTCTTATAGTCTTTCCAGAGTTGCCGGTCCTGGTGGAGCGATTTTGGTAGGACCAACAGGAAAATTTGAAGAAGAGCTCTGAGTTGTCGCTCTTGGGTTGTGTGTGTGTTGGAGTCTTACACACACACACACACACATATATGCACCCACCTAGACTGCACATTTGCTTCACTTACTTTAGTTTGATACACCTATGGAAGTTGTGGTCTATTTAGTAGTACACTCCGTGTATTATGTGACGAATTTCATTAAATGTGCAAAAGGGGGATATTATGGAGTCATTGCAAATGTAAAACCCACCGACTTTTCCTGGTAAAACAGTAATTCAAAAACTATTTCATGGTTCATTTTTAAATTTTATAGACCTTAGCACGAGGAAGAACTGGATTGATTTTGGGATCGATCAGTTGCATATGTCACCACTAGATCAGTTTTCAATTTTCAATACATTTCTATTTATGCCCAAATTGGCATATACAAATCTACAAAAGGGTATCTATCTTTTATAAATATGATTACATTCCTGATAAGGAGATTTCTTGGACTCGGAATCGCCTCGAAAGCTTCTGCCATAGATCTTTCCTGTTAAACGCGAAATGGAATATTTTCAAATTTTATAACACCATAGACCTTGTGTGCGAAGACAAACTGGATTGATTTTGTTAAAGGCCAGTTGCCTATTTCCCTCACTAGGGGAAACTTTATATCTTTTATAAAATAATTAACTGTATGTGCGATTCAGTCCAAAGTTTATGGTTTAGTGGTACTGTTGTCTTCTTTTGTTTTTTTAATCTTCTTTTGTCTTCAGCATATCTTGTAAACTAACCACGATACAATTGCCTTTCACTATTTTAAATTCTATCACTAAAGATGTTTTGTGATATTTTTTATATTTGGTATATTTTCTTCATAGCATACAGTAAATCCAAAACATCAGAGAATTTTTTTTAATATTGCACTATTTTTTTTCTTTCCAATGCAGCCCTCAAAACCAACTTTTCAAACAAATTAAGATCTTGCTGTATTTAAACCCATTTAATGGCAGACAGATCTTGTCCAAATAGCTTTTCTGTACACTGTTTCCGTCTTGGAGGAATGGTCTAAGTAAAACTGCAGCTGCAAAAAATGTGTCTAAATTATTTTTCTTTATGGCTTATATATATTCAGAAAACAAATGGTTCCTGAGTTCGTGCTCATGGCCGTGTGTGCTCTCTGATATGGAGAGTAGGACTCGTGTATTGATGCGTCTGGCTGAGAAAACCTCCCACAGAGATGCCCTGGAAGTCCTCTCTAATCTGCCTGGACTCAAGGAGCCAACTGGTGAGAAAAACAAAGGTTCTTTACCTAATGTGTGTAATTTATTTAGGTAAAAAGTTATTTTTGATAAGAAGAGCGATTTATATTTGATATTGTTTTTTGACGGTCCAATTATTTGTTTTGTTTTCCTCAGATCTAATTAATATCTCCAGGTACTGTCATTTGTTTAACGCTCACCTGCGAGTGTGTGTGGACCGACAGACACTTCCTGTAGCTTCAGACACGGTAGACTTCATGCTCTCTAAAAACCTGGCGGTTGACCACGCTTTGCTGCAGATGCTTTTACACAAACTTGGAAAGCAAAACCTCTGGCTGCGGGCACGGGAAGTTTTCAGACGTAAGAATCTCTCTGAGTAAATTATTAATAGATTTAGGAATAGAGGAGTGATTGGACAGATGTTTGACTGGCAGCTGTTTGATTTAACACACATTCACCAGACTCTCTCAGCATGGGCTACTTTTCCGGTGTGTCGGCCCCTCCTGGTTTTATGACACTGATGGTCCCTAGTCAGCTGGGTGAGGTGGAGCTGGCTCTCGCCTTTGAGATGTTCATCACTGTCAACGCGGCGGCCATTCACCATCTTTCAGAGACGACGACTGGCTTCCTCAGCATCACTCTAAAAAGGTAGCTCGTCTTTTGGCTTATGTGAGAGCCCTGGTTGTATCATGTGATCTTTGTTGATTGCTATACTGCTTCCTCCTCCAGGACCCACAACTGTGAGCGTGAGTACCTCTCAGCCAGTAGCCGCCTCCTCTCTGCAGCTGGCATCCCTCAGCCAAAGCTAATTATTCACTACAAAGCAGTGAACTCGTCGCAGGAGCAGGTCTTTACCATTGACACTTCTTCTGCACGATGCTGGCTCCGACACAATCATTTATGGGCCAATGAAGTGTGGGCACACTGAACCACACTGCAGTCCTGACATACTCAACATTTATTTTCCTTGAAACTGCTGAATCACTGGAGTTGAACAACCAATGAAATCAGGACATCAAATGCATTCGTCTTTTTTTATTTGTTTGTGGCTAAAAATTCATGGTCATATTTCAATTTAGCTTTCATCTAAGAATCAGAGAATCAACAAACAACCAAAGACTGACGCTGGAACTTGATAGTGTTATTTGAAAAGCCAGTAAGATAGTTTTGTTCAATTTTTTTTCGAAATATGTTAATTTTGTCACTTCCTTGTTTGCTACGGGGGTTTGCTTTTAGCTGATTTGTCTTCGATTGTTGTCACTCAGTGTTTGTGTGATGTTTGGGGAAAAACATTCATTGGGATTAAAGCCTAACATAATGTACGGCTAAAATTTTGTTAATAACAATAATGTAAATAACCTCTGAGTGTCTATAGGTCTATATTTATAAAAGTGTTTTCTCTTTGGCAGTATTTGTATTTTGCATTACTGATTGTCAAAATGTCAGGTATTACTAGTTTAAGAGCTGTGGGTTACGTTTCCTTTGTATACAAAGCTTTTTTTATATAAAAAAATGGTTCTGGTCCAAAAGGCTCGACTCTCTGGTGTTTCTTCATTATAGGAAAATTAATCATTAAACTTCTGCAATAAAATAAAAGGATAAATCACATTGGCACTGTTTTTGTTTGTATTTCAAGAAGTTTTTTGGTCGGACACATCTGATCCGACACGTTAAGCTCTAGAATCATTCTAAAAGTTGTTTTGTTGGGAGCTTGACCATTTCTAATAAATAATTTACATTATGGTTCTTATAGAAAAAAGAAAATATTTTTTCAAATAAATGAAATAATTCCGAATTTCCATTATTTGGAATAATGGAAAAAAAATCAACCAAAATATGTGTCATCCAGGGATAACTGAGATCACTACATCACCACAGTTTTCGTGGAGACCTCAACTTGCCCCCACTACTGAGCATGTGTCCTCTCACATGAAAGTTCACCATCTTTAAACGCAGACAAAAGTGGTGACCAGAATGAGTCTGCAGCCAGCATCAGTAGGGGCCCATCATCTATGCCTGATGTGGCTTCAAGAAAGGGATTCTGTCATGAACTTGGTTTTATGCCTGTTCCTCCGGGAGGAATTCTTTCATCACTTCGCAAATAAACATAACCTCTGGCATCTGTCCTCGCCTGATTGGATCGCCACGCAATGTTGCTGTGAATCATTTTACCATTTCCCCTCTCTTGGCTGAGTCACTGTTGTTCCTTCCTTAAATCTCTGACAGAAAGAGAGAAACATTTGTGACCCATGTCAGATTAGGTTAGTGAAGTTCCTCTTTGGATCTCACTTAGTCTGACTTCTGTGTTCCATCTTCTGCTAACATGCTGTGATTAGGAAAAGTCCATCCCTATACCCGCCTTTCTTTCACAGAACACTGACTTATTCTTTTCCTCTGTGTGTTCAGAGTAGAGCCCAAACATCTGGTGAAAAATCAAGTAGACGAAAGACAGAATTGATAGATTATCTCACAAATGGCTTCTTTATTTCTTTTTTCTTTGTTTTTTTTAAAGAAAAGTCCTATCTATACATTCAATTTAATATTTCGATGGGGGAATATGTTTTCAACTACGGTGAGAAATTTATGGACGAGTAGAAACATGGTATTGCCACCAATATTTAACATAGAAAATTAAATTACCTTTAGCTCCCTGCTACATTTATTCTCAATCACTGCCCTTTAACAACCTCATGCTCAACTGTTTGGTTGACCAAATTCTGAGTCACTACATCTTACTGAAAAATGTGTGCCACTTAAACTGAATCGATACAGAACGGTTTATAATATGACCCAGTGGCAGCATGTAAATAGTGAGGGGCTAAGGTTGGAGCCCTGGGGAACACCACAGAGGATGAGGCATTAACCATGACTATTGAGAAAGTCCTGTTCGACAAGTAGGTTTTTTTACTGGCATATATATTAAACCATGTGAGGACAGAATTATGTAACTTGACACAACCAAAAAAGGTCTAATAGGGGTCAAATGGATTTCTTGAAAAATTTCTTAATATAAGGTTGCGGTAATCTAATTAAAATTGACTATTTTCCATGAAACACAAAAACGCATCATGAAATCACTGTTTAAATCTGTATTTTTACTGTTTAAAAACAAGCTTGACCAAACAATATTTATTTTTTTAGTAAATTTTGAGTGTCAAAGATATGAAATTAATAAATGCCCCAAAGAAATAAAATATGCAAAGAAACAATTTTTTCACAGTTTTTTTTCTTGGTGAGGACATTCAATGATTGAAAAATAATGGTGCAAATTTGTACGGTCACTTTTTTTTTTTTAACATATTAATAACAATATTTATGAATTTTGTCATATTCATTTTTCTTATGAAGAAATTAGATGTTAAGTCAAAATTGTAAAAATCAAATGTAAATCTAAATATGTAATATGTTTATTGTCTGATTTTTACCGGATTTAAATTACAACGGTGTTAGACGCTGGAGGGATTCTATCTATAAGTGCTAGTCAAATGAAAGAAGTCCATTAAAGCATCACAATGGTTATGGATAAACTATCTATTATATAAATTATAAATATATTTTTATTTATTTATGTATTTTTTTGTAATTCTATTAGAAACAGCACATACATTAATACGACATTAGTTGCTATCCTAGTTTGGTAGCAACCGTTGTCAAATACGGTTCGGTGTGTGTTACATCTCTTGTGTTAAGCAAAAGGATCCAATGATCCATCCCTGTAATGATATGAGAGAACAAGTGGACTGAGTGCATACCATGGCATCACACATGATATTAGCCCTAATTCGCCCTAATACAGCTATTTCCTTAAAGCATCATAAAAGGAAAATTCATGCATTCGAAGATGTAAGATAACAGAGTTATATAGCAGAATAATGTGTTGAAACAGTATTTCCATAACATATGTATTTGAATGATAACATCCGGGGCTATGAGAGGATTTGTCTTGCTTTAAACTGTTTCGGAAGGAGGGTAGAAAGAGAATCAGATCGATATCCTTCTACATCCCAGGACTCTAACAAATCTACACTCCACTGCTTACTCCATCATGGTGCATGCTATCTGGGTAGTGCGTTACATAAATTAATTATTTCCATTAGGCTGAATGCATGTATAACAGCTGTATGGCGCCATTTTTTTTATGAATGAAACCTCCAAATGAGTCGATTCTCATACAGGGATCAGAAAATCAGATGCATGCATTAAACAATCTTACACTGTAAAAAAATAAAACTGCATTTTATTGTGGATATGGTTGTCAGAACTACCTTAAAAAATATGCTTACAAAATATACAGACAGAAAGACATTACATCATGCTTTTTGGCAACATCTGCAGCCAGCAGAGATCCTTGTTCATTCCAGCTGGCCGGGGCTGAGGTTCACCGAACCAGTGCTTTTCAAATGGGGGTGCATTGGGGTACTTCAGTGGGTACATGAAATGTCTCAGTCATATAACAACTGCTTTAAGCTTCAAACAACAAAACCGTTCATGTTCCCTGTTTGAAAATTGAAAGATAGACAAAATCAACAAACGTTCCTGGTCAATAGAAGCAGCATTATATCTGAAAACACAGAAAAATAGGTTAAAAAGAAAACAGTGCCAAGAAAATTCAGTCTGTTTCCCAGTTTAATTTATCTACAATTCCATTTAATATTATTGTCTGATGACAAATACATTTTTTTTTTGTTATTTTAAAATATGTATTGTAAACATTTTAAATTTAGCATGTAAAAAATATGTTATTCATTAAATCAGACTATGATGGTAGAGCACTGGATATTATGTTTTTAGAAAGGCATTTTTTCCTATCAAAAAGGTTTTGTGCTGATTGAGGGATACTTTGTCAAACCAAATATTTCAAAAGGGATGCCGTATTGAAATTATTAAGCAACACTGACCTTCTCTCTTTAATACCAGTGGTGGTTAAAGTATTCTGATCCTTTACTTCTGTAATAGTATCACCCTGTGAAAATACTCCTGTATAAGTTAGAGAACCTTCATCCAAAGCCGTACTTAAGTTGTAATCAGCCAAATGTGCCAACTTTAATTATCAAAGTAAACATACTCATTTTGCTGTAGGGTGGTCCCTAAACCTAATCACTTTATGCGGTGTTGTAGTTTAATCTGGGAGATAATCCAAACCTGTTTATAGCATCGCCGTCTAGTATGAAATGCAAAAGTGTCTTTGAAAAGTCAACTTTGTGTAATATTAACCTGTTGTTGCCCCTGTTGTTGACTTTTTCTATATTTTTTAAATATTCTCATTCATTTTAAGAAATAGAGGAATATAACACCAAAAGAAAAACTTTATCTTTCAGTTTTTCAGAAACATTCCAACTTAACACATTTGGAGATGCTTGGTCTTCACTGAACAGGTGGGGTATGAAAATTTGTTATCTGAAAGTGAACTAAATACAGCTGTCAGACAAAATGCTTTGGGGTAGAACATTTCCCTCCAAAAATCAATTGACTTAAAGTATGAAGACGCAACATGAAAATAATCCGATAAAATAAAGTACCTCGAATTTGTACTTAAGTAGATGTACTTAGTTACTCCACTGTTTAATACAGCTTAAACAAACCTAATTAAATATATGTGCTTTTCCTAATTAGTTTTCTCTAATTTAATTTTAAAACCACTTGATGGAAAAGTGTTTGTTTTGTTGTCATAAAGCCTAACATTGGGTTTATTGGAGGGGAAGGGAATGAAAACGTGTCAACAGAAAAGTAAATTGTAAATATTAAACAGTAGGATACGATACAAATGTTTTGTTAGTTTTATCTGAAATTCATTTTGCATCCTTGGGTAGTTCTTTTATATGACATTCACATACTGGCTAAAGAGTCAGACACACATTCGACATTTACCTTGAACATTCAGACATATGAGACAATCATGAACAGCATACATGTAGATTCAGATCTCCGTCATCAGAACACTGGTCTTTGTTCAGCAGCAGGACGGACAGATGTATGAACGATTCTTCTGCCTTTTGCCTTTAGATTGGGGGGCCGAAGTTGGTATTCTCCATTCACAACATTTGAATAATCAGAGGAGATAGTGTTAGCAAGTCAGAGCAGGCTCTTATTGTCTGTTGCTTGGAAGGATCATTGAACAAACAAATTGATTGATTAAATAGTTTGGTTTTAAGTTTACCAGACAGGCTGCTGTATCGGACGGTACTGCAGTACAGCATAACACTCTGAAACCCCAATTTGAAAGACAGAAGGACAATCTCTTTTATAGCTCCAAATGATCAACTTCTACGGAGGAAGTAAATTCACTGCTGTATCTGACAGAAAGAATAAGGTCAGAGATACAAGCGGCTGAAATGAGCTTCCTTTGTAGGGAGACTGGGCTCAGCCTTATAGGTTGGGGTAGATAGCTCAGACATCTGGAAAGAGCTCGCAGTAGAGCCGCTGATCCTTCATGTCGAAAGGGGCCAGTTGAGTGGGTTTGGGCATCTCACTAGGATGCCTCTCTTTGGAAGCTTTTCAGGCACGTCTATCTGGGATGTCTATCTGGTTCTGAGACCCAGAGGTAGACCCAGAACTCGCCGGAGGAAAGATAATTCTCATCTGGCCTGGGGACCCCTCGGGTTGGGCTGGCAAGTGTTGCTGCGGACAGTGATATCTCTAAATCCCTTCCTAGCCTACTGCCACCGTGACCCAGCCCCAGATAAGCGGAAGAAAATGGATGGATGGATTGTAACTAGAGGCAGTTGATGATCGGGGGGGAGGCCAAAATGAATAGCTCTGTCGTACTAGTGTTGATGATTAGACAGTTTTTTCGACACAATTCAATCAACAAGTGAACTTCATGCTGGTCCTGTTTGGGGTCGTCACCTTCTGTCAGTGGAGACTGTGAAGTGGAATCATCAGAGTATTTAAGGAGGAACTGGTTGGCAACACTGGTGATGTAATCAGCATCATACAGTGTGAACAGAATTGGTGAGCTTCTGCAGCCTTTAGGTGCTTCAACATTAGTTCTGATCAAAGTGTGAAGTGTGCTATTTACCTTTACCAGCTGTATTCTGTTTGTAAGAAAGGACCTCTACCAGTGAATGAGATAAGGATTGTCGGAGCTGGATCATTTTGAACAGGGGTAAATCTGATTGAGTTGTGTTAAATGCGGACGACAAATCCAGGAAAAGAGCTTTGGTAATGTTTTGGGTTTGACGAGGTGTTTGGAGATGATATGTACGAGCATGACAACTGCATCTTCTGTACTACAACCTATTTTGATTGGTAATTGAAACGGGTGCTGAGTGTCACCTGTAGCTTTGTGATGAATGTTGAACCATCGTTTTTTCCCCCAAGGATTTCATTGCAACATACTTAAGTGCAATTGTCCGGAAGTTATTAGGTTCTTTGGCCCATGTTTTTTTTGGTAAAGGTTTTATATGGAATGTTTCCCATCAATTGGAATGGTGTGGGTGACTAAAGACTGCTGAAAGATGGGTTGCCAGACAGGGGCCAATTCTGTGTCGCAATATTTTTAAACTAAAGCACAACATAAGTCAGGGCCAAGGGCTTAACTTGGGTTTGGGATGAAAAATATGCCCAACATCATCCACAGAAATGGAAATCGTGTATACACTGGTGGATGTGATGGTTTTCAGCAGCTAGCAGCAGCTTTTTTTTCTCATTTGCTTGGAAAGAATCAAAACGGGAGAAGAATTTGTCAAGATCATTAGCACAGATCAACTTATTGTCTGTTACAAGGTGTTTGTTTGAAGATGATATCCCTGTCTTTTGGGGTTGTACATTTTAAATGTATCCTCCAGACGCTGCTTGTGTGCCTGTTAGTATCCCAAGAGATTCTCCTTTAAGTCCTTTTCCACCTGTTTGAGTCTGATATAGTCCTTATTTTTATATGCTATTTTCTTGTTTTTGATATTTCTTTTAGATTTCTTTAGTCTCATTCGTTTTGTTTCGTTATCTTCCACTTATCCAGGTCCGGGTCGCGGGGGCAGCAGTTTCAGCAGGGAAGCCCAGACTTTCCTTTCCCCGGCCACATCCACCAACTCCTCTGGGAGGATTCCGAGGCGTTCCCAAGCTAGTCGAGAGATGCAATCTCTCCAGTGGGCCCTGGGTCTAACCCGGGGTCTCCTCCCAGAAGGACATGCCCGAAAGGACATGCCCTTGTATCCGCAATCTCATTCTTTCGGTCATGACCCACAGTTCATGGCCATTAAGTGAAGGTCAGAATGTATATGGACCGGTAAATCGAGAGCTTTGCCTTTCTACCGCTCCCTTTTCCCCTCACTCGTGAACAAGACCACGAGACACTTGAACTCCTCCTTTCGGGGCCTTGACCCTGAGTGAGCACTCTACCTTTTTCCGGCTGGGTACCATGGCCTCAGACTTAGAGGTACTGATTCTCATCACGGCCGCTTCACACTCGGCTGCAAACCGTCCAAGTGAGAGCTGGAGGTCAATGTTCCAATGTGCCAATAGGACCACATCATCCGCAAAAAGCAGAGACAGGATCCTAAGGCCACTGAACCCGACACCCTCCGCCACTTGGCTGCGCCTAGAAATTCTGTAGAAAAATTCTCTAGAAAAAAACGCATTGTTCCTCTTGAGTCCTAGATTCAACTATTGACCGGACTCTCCTCTCCAGTACCCTGGCGTAGACCTTCCCAGGGAGGCTGAAGAGTGTGATCCCCCGATAATTCCCCGATAACATCCTCTGGTCCCCCTTCTTGAAAGGGGCAACCACCACTCCAGTCTGCCACTCCAGAGGTACTGCCCTCGCTGTCCACGCAATGCTGCAGAGGCGTGTCAGTCTTGATAGCCCTACAACATCCAGAGCTTTAAGATACTCAAGAGGGATCTCATCCAGCCCCGGGGCGCTGCCACCGCGGGGTTATTTAACAGCCGCAGCGACCTCAGGCCCAGTGATGAGCAGACGCACCTCCAAGTCCATCCAGCTGGTTCCTTATGGGAATACGTGTTGGTGGGATTGAGGAGAACCCCCAAGGTATTCCTTCCACCACCCAATAACTTTCTCAGTTGAGGTCAGCAAGTCCCCATCCAGCCCGTAGACAGAGTGGACGAATGACCGCTTTACCCTCCTGAGACGTCGGACAGTTTGCCAGAATTTCTTTGGGGCCGACCGAAAGTCTTCTTCCATGGTCTTACCAAACTTCTCCCACGATTGGGTTTTTGTCTCTGCTCCTCAGCCGCGTGTCGCCTGGCCTGCTGGTAGCTGTCAGCAGCTTCAGGAGTCCAACAAGCCAGCTATGCTCTGTACGACTCCTTCTTCAGCCTGACGACATCCCTCACCTGTAGTGTCCACCAGCAGGTTTGGGGATTACTGTCCTGATTAGCACCAGCAGCCTTGCGACTGTAGCTCCCAGCAGCCGCCGTGGCAATGGCAGCACGTAACATGGACCACTCAGTTTCCATGTCCCCCGCCCCCCGGAGCACGATTGAAGCTCTGCCGGAGGTGGGAGTTGAATACCATCCTGACAGGGCCCTCGGCCAGACGTTCCCAGCAAACCTTCACTATTAGTTTGGGCCTACCAGGTTTGTCCAGTTCCCTCCCCCGCTCCTCTTTTCACCCTAGTGTTCAAAACATGAGGCCGCAGATCAGCTTATAAGACTACAAAGTCAATCATCAATCTGCGACCTTTGGTGTCCTGGTGGAAACCCTTATGTTAGGACATGGTTTTCGTTATGGACAAACTGTGACTAGCACAGATGTCCAATAAATGAACACCACTAGGGCGCTGTCATTGCCCACGTGCGTTGAAGTCTCACAGTAGGATAATGGAGTCCCCAGTTGGGGCGATTTCCAGCACCCATCCCAAGGACTCCAGAAAGGGTGGGTACTCTGAACTGCTGTTTGGCACATAGGTGCACACAACAGTCGGGACTATTCCCCAACCCGAAGGCACAGGGAATCAACCCTTTCATCCACTGGGTTAAACTCCAATACATGGGCAGAGAGCTGGGGAGCTATGAGTAAACCCACACCAGCCCTCCGCTTCTCACCTGAAACAACTCCAGCATAGAAGAGAGTCCAGCCCCCATCGAGAAGGTGAGGTCCAGAACCAGTACTGTGCGTAGAGGTGAGCCCGACTATATCTAGTCAGTACCTCTCAACCTCTCGCACAAGCTCAGGCTCCTTCCACATCAGTGAGGTGACATTCCATGCCTTTGTAGCTGGGGATCGGACCACCAAGGCTGCTGCCTTTTCCTACTGCCCGATCCACAATGCATAGGACCCTGTGGATTCCTCCGTGGGTGGAGAGGCCCAGGTTGCTGCTTCGGACTAAACCCGGCCGGGCCCAATGGGTGATGGCCCGGCCACAAGACGCTCGCTGGCGGACCCCTACCCCAGGCCTGACTCCTGGGTGGGGCCCCGGTAACCCTCTGGACAGGGTAATCGAGTCATTGATTTTTTTCTCTCATCAGGGATCTTGATCTTTAGTCACAGTCAGTTTATTATTTGGGTAGATTTTATCCTTTTGGTTGGAATAAGCAGCTGTACACAGAAGTTGATATAGTCACAGGTTACAATGATAATTTCATCAGGGTATTGGATTCATAAGTCCTTTTGACATTTACATAACATTTGTAAAGGATTTATCCAGCAATACAAGATGCAAGATAGAAGTTGTGGAGTGGAGAGTACAATATTACACTCTTAAATTTTGTGGATTGAAAGTATAAAGTGGCATAAAATGAAAATAATCAGGCAGAGTTAAAGTATTGCAACTAGTATTGGTATTTGGTACAGAAACAGAGTTCTGGAGGAACAACTTCTTTACTGTCGACCACTGTTTAATGCGCAGTGATAGTTAATGTATATGCTTTTGGCCATGGAATTGTTAAAAAATATATTATTCTGGGTTTCTTTTCTTTAATTTTCTGTATTCTAAAAGAGATTTCCTGATAGGAAAATGTTTGCGTTGTCGACTAAACTGTGAGCATTGAGCGTAAGCACGCATGCGCAACCCTCCATCTCGGGAGCGCGCATTTGGCGCACACCTCTCTCCCCCCCTCTCTCTCTCTCTCTCTCTCTCTCTCTCTGAGCTCAAGCGGAAGTGAGTCCATCTTTGAGCTCATTCGGATAAGAGCGGCCCGAGGAGCTGCCTGAGTTGCACGCGCTCTGCTCATGTTAATTTCCATATTAATTCGTTAGTGAGTCAATACCGGCAACAACAGCAGAGCACGGGACATAGTTGCGGTGGTTGGAGTGACTTTTATCGGGTGTGAGGCGTGCTGTCGGGGAAAAAGCCTCGCGCATTCCTCCACGTACAGGAACCGAAGAGGGAGACCAATCGACGGACTCAACGGGGAGGGTGGGCCGGTGAATTCACCCACAGAGACTGGTGTCAGACGTCCTGGCTGGAGTTTTGTTAAATTTTTGACGCCATGTTGACCACACTGTAATTTTTTTTTTTAATGCATAATTTACGGTCCCCCTGTCCAAGGCTCGCGCTGCGAATTCTAAAGGACCGTTGGTTGCGCGTGACGCCTTGTGATCAGGCCCTGATGGTGGACTAGAGAGCAACGGCACAACCACAACAGGGGTCTGAACTGGAGAACACATATATACTGTAATTAACGCGGAGCCCCTTAGCCATGTCGCCGAGTCGGTGTGGGAGGAGACGCGGAGCCCTCAGTATTCCTACGCCGACCCAGTGTCGCTCCAGCTGCGGGTTTATTTAACGAGACTCGGTGAAGCACCATCGTCCCATCTTTCTCCACGGAGGCGTTCACTCTCATTTTGTCGTTCTAGTCTGAGGGAATGACACGGATGCCTAAATTAAATAACTCTAGAAACAATATTTGAAAAACTCTTTGGAAGAACTGGCTAGCTCCTTATTCTGCATCAGGTCAGAGTTATATAATAGAGAGAAAAAAATCTAAGTTGATGAACCCCGTTTTAACGGCTTTACTGACCATAATACCTCACCAATCTACCTCAAAAATAACTTTATTTTTTACATAACACAACGGACCGATGTGTCCCCGAATGAATACCTCAACCTTATTGCTGCACACGTTGTAAACTTGGCCTGTTTTTTGCTAAAGCTGCAGATGGCTTCGTTTCCAGACTCCGACCTGCAAACTTGCCCTCTCTGCAAGGAGCTGTGTGGCTCCTCTGCTCCAATTTCTTCAAGCTCCTCTACCTCATCATCTTCTTCACATACCTCGTCTACCTCCAGCCAGACCACCAGGAGGCTTCACGTCCTGCCCTGCCTTCACGCCTTCTGCAGGCAGTGCCTCGAGGGCCAGCGCAGTCCAGGTGACCCGCTGAAGCTACGTTGCCCGACGTGCGATCAGAAGGTGTCCATCTCTGAAGCCGGTGTAGACTCTCTGCCATCATCCAATTTCCTATTCAGTAACCTGCTGGATGTGGTAGTAAGCTCTGAGGAGCAGATCCAGAACAAGAACGGCCACCACCACCGGGGAGGCTTAGGTGGAGGTTCCTCCAGTTTCCATCACCCACATGGTGGCATACTGCAATCTCACAATATAGGAGAGCCTCAGTGCAGCTCCTGCGACGAGGAGAACCCAGCCACCTCCCATTGTCTCGATTGCCAAGAGTACCTGTGTGACAACTGTGTGCGAGCACACCATCGGGTGCGGCTGACCAAGGACCACTTCATTGAGTGCCTGGGAGAGAGTGTCCTCCTGAGCAGGGTCAACAGCAACTCGGGCCAGCCAGGGGTGGCGGTTTCCCTTGCACAGTCCCTGCAGAACAACTTTGCCCTGCTGTCTCTGTTTCAGGATCGAATGAGCTACTGCCAGTATCATGACAACGAGGTGAGTAGACCCTTAAAATACAACTTAAAGCACAACACACTGGAGCCACAGAATACGTTTGTATCTTTTTGTCCTTATAAACAATAAATCTTTTAAATACATGACTAAAGTTGGGATGTCTTAGAATTGGCACTTCAGTGCCTCCGATAGCGATAGTTTAACATTGTATTTATTAGTAGCACAAACACCACCCTATAGGTTAATAGTATTAAGCGTGTAGTATAGAACTATACTGGGGCCCATATGGCCTTATGTTCAAAGTGGGCTGGGTGGCTCTTCACCTACATCCCTGGAGACAAATAGACACGTTTGCTGAGCTGGACTTACACACAAACCAAGACTTTGCATGAACACACACTCAAAGCATAGACGCATGCATAGTCTGGTTAATCTGTACCACATCATCCATTTGGGGTAGGGAGGGGGCCCTCTCTAAATTTATGTGTTTCTCTTGAGATTTTTTCTACATAGGCATTTTATGTTGATCTATTTTTTTCTGATGAATGGAGAGACGAGATTGTAACTGTGGGCCAAAAGTTGGTTTTGCTTTTTTTAGAGCTGCGGTAAAGCATATAGGCATCTTTAACGGGGAACCAGTATGATGTTACAGAGCTTTTGAAATTTTGAGGTGATAATTGATTATTTGGATTAATCTTTTATTGAATTGATCTTCCTCTATCATGCTTTGATTTGTTTGATTTAATTCACTACCAGTAATTGCAGGAGAAAAAACTTGATCTTCTTCCCTAGCGTGCCATGGCATTCATAGAGTAGAGCCCAAAAAGAATATTGTTTTTATTACAAGCCCCTTTAAAGGAAATACATCTTGTTTATATGTGTTATGTTGTTACTTTGACAGAACAGAGCTTAATTCAAGGAAGGACACATATTGTGTAATAGCATAATGTTTGGAAGCTTAAGGAACCCACCTCAGGTATTGATAAAAATCTTGTATAGGGCATTTCTCAAAACGAAGTTGCTGAGAGGTTTTATAGAAAGTCAAATTAATATAGAAATCAAATCAAATATAACCCCAAACAATAGGGATAAGTATAATGATGCTTATCTCTTAAGGCTGCAGCTCCTATTAATTACAAGAAACCCCAATCTATATTAAATTATTAATTTATTTAAGAAACATGTCCATGTTATAACTAGCTAACTTTAGCCATAGTGGATCTGGTCTGTAACAGAAATATCAGCCAGACAACCAAAATAATGTAAAAAAAAATGTTCTCCCATTTTCCATGGTGTTTGTAAAATAAGATCAAGTGAAATAAAAATGAAATCCAGTTATATCAGAAAAATGAAAATTCTTTCTTTAGTGCACTTGTGCAAGTTTTGTGATTTCAACAATGAATAAAAATAGTTATGAAATATGATATGAAACGTAAAGTAACGTACAATTTGAAATTTTTTATTCATGTTTAAGAAATCCATAAACGGGTTCATGTGTACTAGATAACAACACTGAAGAAAGTCTCCCGATTTAAATTCTGTTATAAGATATATATATATATATATATATATATATATATATATATATAAAAAAGGAAAAACAAAAAGAAGAAACAAATCTATTGGTCAGACCATTTATCGAAATGTTATTTAAAATAACAGTTCCTTCCTTGGCACATGGTCAACCCTTCTCAGAAATCCTTCAAATCATCTTTTGCATCTGTAAAAAACTATAAAAAATGTCTTGAGGTGAGCCCCCTAATTCATTTAAATAATTTTTTCACAGTTTTACCTTGCCACTTATTTTACCATGGCAAGTAGTTCTTACTAAGTGATGGAATGTGCTGAATTCAGATAAAAATATAGCATTATCAATAAGCAAGCAATTTCCATGTGCTGTTTCTAAACATTAAGTGCTTAGTCACAAAAGCCCAGTTCAAATTTCCAATTAATGTTTTTTTTTTTGCTCCACGACCCCATGTTCCTACACACCCCCACTCCAATGCCAGTAAATAGGTGGCTTCAGTTTTCCAGTAAAAGCTTCATTTCCAAGTAATGCCTCACTCCCTTGATGAGCTTCAGCCCTGGGGGAGGAAGTGACACAAGAGAAGGCTAGCCTTTCTTTACCTATGAGCGCAGAGCGGGGGGAGTCATTGTGTGTCACCCAGTGCCACACCCATCACGTGCCATAATGGTTCCTTCTAGAATCTAGAATATATTTCTATCTAGAATCTAGATCCTTCTATGCCCAGTCTATTTGATAGACCAGTGTGAGCCTCTTTTTATTTTTTTCATTTTGTTAAGATTTAAACTACGAAAATCCTCAATCTCAGTTTATTTTTTGTTCTGTTAATCCTCAATTTGCTCATCAATACAAATTTACTCAAGTCATAAGCCACTATTTGATTGCATGCTTCCAGATGGCGGCTAAAATGCTTGCCAATACGACTAACTTTAAATTTTTCTGCCCTGTTTTTTTTTGCCAGTGGCGGCCAGCCACAGTCTCAAAATAAATCAAAAATATTTTCCAACTTCAACATTAAAAATGTATTTTTCCCTATCGCTCCTGTTAATCAGCCCCTCCTCCTCCCTAGGGTGGCCATCCGTCTGGTTTTAGGCCGGATTTTCAGGTTTGGAAGCATGCCGTCATTCCATCAGTGTTGCCTTGAGCCGGACGCTCATATGTCCTTTTTTTTAGACCAGAAACAGATGATATGAAATACTATAGACATTGGTCAAGCAGCTATATAATGTGAGACATAATAATAACTAAAGTCCAATTTTCCTACCTATATAATCCAAATGTTATATTCAATGGTGCTTCAGAAATAAATTGTGTAAAACACCAAAGGTCTATGCAAACGTGTTAAGTTGGGCCATCGAATGGATTATGTGCCTTTGGATCAATCCAGGGGCCCTGCACTAATGATGTCAGATCCTGGCTTTAAAAATTGAATTTCTATTTGTATCGGTGAATCTTTACACTCTTGGCAGAAAAGGTATAAAATGAAAAAAAATTACCTCAGATTTGATCAGTCACATTATCGATGGGTGCATATATGGTCGGATGATGACTACATGAATTATGCAACAATAGAATGTCCAGCGAATTGGTTGCTTCTTCCTTGAGAGCTATCGCTTAAGCTATATTCAGACCCACTGCTATTTGTTACTAGGATTGTAAATGCCCCAATCACCTTACCTGGGCAATAGCTGGACTTCACCCTGACAGTTTCCTAGTACAAAGTCCTATCATTTTTCATTCGAATCCAGTTGTAAGTAGAACAGGTCATTCTTTGGATAATTCATAGTGAATAAACGGGAATGTTGATAAAAATGCATGGAGCATAGTTGCTTTGTACTCTTTGCTGTTTAAATGTGTATTTCTTTGGTAGTATAATGGATTAAATCAGATACCATGTGTAAGATACCAGTAACTATTGTACTGGAGTACTGGACCAGCTTTTCGTTTAAAGGGTCTGATACTTCCAAAACAGAGCTTGGTCTAGTAGAAATTCAAAGGACTGTTAAAGCAGATGACGGTAAGACTTACCTGGCTTCTTAGTATATCCATTCCAGCGTCTACCCTGCTTCATCTGATAATACACCTGGCTGGTAATTCCTGTTTGCCAAATACAGTATCAGCCTCGCCTGTTAATGGTATGTCTCTTCTGAATATCTGTGTACTTGGTATGGTGCTAAGTTTATGATTTAGAGGCCAGGAATATAAAAAGCCCCAAGGATCTGCTAAAAATGAGGTTGACATTCAGTTAGTAACCCTTAAGAACCATTTGACTACCATCAAAGTTCAAAAAGGGGAAAAGAATAAAACTGCAATATTGAAACAAATTTAAGTTGTAAAAGCAAAATCCTGGTTAATAATCTCTAAAAGTATAAAATTAGTTATGAAAAAAAGAAGAAGAAGAAGAAGATGATGCTTTGGAGAAAAATGCATTTCTTTGACAGAGGAGGAAGGAGAAATAGTATTTGCTGATCACAAAAACATTTATCCTGGTTGGCTGGAATGGTTTTCCTTTTGGAGAAAATGTTGTGTCTGAGCATAAACTCCCCAAATGCAAACATATCTGCCACTGAGTACAAAAAAGAATCCAATCTGCCAATTTGTATTCCACAGTCTGAGGGCAAGAATGGTCTGTTCGATTCTCGTAGAAGTCCACTTTTGTGAAGGTGTGAAATAAGTTGGTGCTTTCTGGACATAGAGGTCCCTTCCCAGATGTTGGAACCCTGCTTTCTGATGTTCCTTCCTTGGGGAATCCATTTTATAAATCCATGCAAGCCTTTCCACCCCTCTCTCCATCTCTGTTCCAATCAATATCTTAGATCTCAAGTATTACCTTGAAAGGACATATATTTTGACATTTACATGCAAAAGAGTAATAGACAATCATTCTGTAACATTTGTATTCCAACAATCTAATTCTTAGCTTCTAAAAGCTTAGCTTTGATGTTAGAATTGATGTTCATGTTGAACATCAATTCTGTGACTAGTCCAAATCCCAGAATTAAATTTGCTGAGCACAGTTTTTATTTGGCCAGTGACAATAGTTTTGACATGGCATGTTCCCTTGACTGCAAAGCCAAATGGGTAGCCTTATTAATCATACAAAGTGAGAGAGAGACAGAGTACAGAACTTCTATAAAGCATCTTATTAGCATTTCAGGCCCCTCTTTGCTTGTAATCGTACCAAAAGTGTTACATCTGGTGAGCTTTGGAGCGTGATTCGTCATACTGTTATTGGTTGGTATGGATGCAATATAATTATAATCTTCAGAGTTGAAATCTCAGAATTTCTAGAAATCTTTTACTTTCTTTATATTTATTATTATTGACTTATTCAGAATAGACACAAACATGTGCCTTACTTTGTCATTTGTCTAGTATATAGAATTAATGTGAATGTGTAACAGTTATAAAAGTGTGTATGAAGTAGCCAGCTAAAATTGGAAACATCTGTAGTACAGTGTTTGGTTCAGTCTTTGGCCATAATTCCATTCTCAAACTCAAGAAATTTGTTTTAAAACTGATATAACAAAACACGGATGGTGAATCTTTGACAGGGAGAAATGCAAAATCTACTTCATTTAAAACTTCAACTCTAATGGAGAGAGGGTTTTTTTCTTCCTCTCTTATTGTTTGCTTTGACTTGTATACTCCCAGCTTAATGGATTCAGACAAAATATCAATTAACAAGCTGTTTAGGCACACAACAACAAATTTGTTGGCCCGCTTAAACTACATGAATGTCAGTTTTTACTAATTAGAAGCTTTGGCAGTCAGTGAGGCTCCCGCTTTTTATGTTAAGTGGAAATGGAAAATGGGATTAAATTAAAGAACTGCAAGCTACAATGTCACCATGCGGCATAGAAATGCATACGTTGCACCATCAGGCACACCTAATGATATGGTAATCCTGCAAAATGGCATTCCGTGCTTTTGAATAAAATGATGTGACCATGACGACCTGCCTTGTTGTACACGTGCTTGGTGTCTCAGAAACTCTTTCAAATGGTCATTATATACCAGTGGTGGCATGTTAACCCACACAGACTGATGGCAGTGCGAAAGTTATGTGGGGCTTTGAGCAATATTGCCACGTGTGATATCTCTAAATAGCATCCCAGAGGCTTTAAAGTGTGTGTTTTTGTTTGAGAATAACCATATGCATCCAATTTTCATTCTGTTCCTGATATACCACTATGCCATAATATTACAACCTGCTGTCAAATACTGTGTAGATCCCATTTTGATAACAAAACAGCTCAGTGATTCACAGTATGCTCTGGTGCCTTTCTGTCAGAACCAACATTTTAACTCTGCCAAAGAAGAAAGTTCCATTGATGTTTTATATTTGTGAGGACAAGGAAATCACGCAACTATGTAGCTCCAACAAGATCTGCAGTTTTAAAGATGGGCTGACTCAGCTCGATTACCATCACATGTTGGTCCTTGTAAAAATTGCTCATGCCCTTAATCCTTGCAAAATAATTCTAAAAATGACACAGGTATAAGGGGGGCGTAATTATTCCACCTCTGTAATGGCAGAAAATGGATGTCTGCATCAAGGGAGTTTCTCACCATATTTATGTATTAGACCCGCAACCTGGAGATTGTGAAAAGCAGATAGTAGGAGTTAGCGGCTAACTCAAAGGAGAAGATCAACTGTAATGTTTTGAAAACTGGGAGGGTTGTACCAGGTTTGGTAGCTCCTTAAGATCATCTGCAATTTAAAACATGCATCCTGCCCTTTCTTGTCAAGCACTGGGATGTTATTTGAAATTACACACCTGAGTCCTGATTTACCACCGTTGAACTCTAAAACAGAGCAGAGTATGATAATCTTTGCATGATATCAGTATTAAAGACACAGCTTTTTGGCTCAGCAAAGCCTCTCTATCTTCACAGGGGCCATTGTCAAGCTTTAAAGTAAGGGGGATGGTGGAATGTTCAGTGTGAAGTCAAAAAATGTTTTGTATTTTTTCAACATTTACACACTTTTCCTTGCCCAACCTGACTGCCTAATGGTGCATCTCTTTAAGAGATATCTAGAACTTAAATCTAGGCTTTGTGATGTCCAGTTTCACTATGCTTTTTATGAAGCTCAGTCACAGAGATTGTTTGTAGGGAAACATAATCCAACTCTGACGCTGATACAAGGCGAGAGGAATTCCTGTAACTTGAGTTTATACCTCCTTCTCTTTTCCCCTTCTCTCTCACACACTGGGTATTTCCTCAGTCCCCTCCTGCCTTTCTCATCAGTGTTCCCTGTCTGCTCTGTGTAGGAGACAATGGACAATATTAACGCAGAAAGTCTCCTCAATATGATTTAGCAGTGTTTGCGGGGCAAGTGATTACATTTCATCACTCCTGGACGTATCAATGTGAGTGTGTGGCAGCAGCGTTTTCCTTTCTATGAGCATCTCCCATCTGTAGCTAGTTATCCTCCGAAGAGCATTTCTGTGTGTGTGTGTGTGTGTGTGTGTGTGTGTGTGTCCACACAGCCAGCAGAGTTGGATTATATGAAGTTGGACTTCCAGGGTTTTAATGTGCAACATGTGCCCAGTAATTAAAGTGCATTCCCTGTTTCCTGTGTGTTGTGAATGTGTTTCATGTAAGTTAAGGGGGAGTGTGTGCATGTGTGTCTGTCCTAGTTTTGATGTCCATTTGAGGACTTTGGACCATATACATTTAATGGATAGAAAGGAAAGTATTTATCACATTCGCTTGACAACAGGATTTAAAACCCCCTTTAAAGCTGGGACCTGCCACTTCCTCCTCAGTTGTTGGGCACAAATGGGCTTTTAATTGGCCATTAACACGTAAAATGTTTAAGCTCTTAACCCTTTTTGGGGGACACTGCACAGCTTCTAGCCACTACCTGTACAACTTAATAGTTTTTTCTTTTTTATATTAAGCCAAGGCTAAGCTAGTTTATTAGCAGTTAAGATAAACATTAGACACACTTGCTGTGAGTTTATACTGTCCTCAAGCTTCAGACCATCTTCTGCAAAACCCTACTGATGGATAGGGGAACGAGATTAATTCAACCAGCTGCAAAGAGCTTCTGCCGAAAAAAGGTTCACATTCAGGGGTGTGGGTGTTTTTTTTATTCAGAGAAGAACTATAAAAGTAAAACATTTGAGCATTACAGGCCATGTATTGCCACATTAGAACAATTGCAGATGTTCAAATTTACCTTAAAATGCACCATGAAGTCGTCTTGTAGTGTCACACAAGCAAGAAAAGAGCGTGTAAGTCTGTACACTCCATTTAATAAACTTAGACCACAGTTTTATGGCCATGCAAGGTCACGGAAACGAGATATCCTCAATGTAAGGGGTAAATCATTTCACTGGTGCCTAACACAAGACACCCCTCACAACATATTTGTTTAAAGACTTTTTTATGTAAAAAGAGTTTCAGTTTGCACTAGATAATGATTCAATTTACATTAAATTGAATCATTATTATTAGGTTCATTAAACATTGTTGAATGATTTTTCTGTCCCTTCCATTTGTTTCCTCTCTCCACTTATGGAATTGAAGTAGTTCTGGCATATTGTGGTTAAAGCTACATGTGGAACATTTGTCTCTGATTTGTAATCAGGTATTTTCCTGCTAAGGCCATTCTCCTTAGGCTGCCAAGTTGGGTATGTATGTGAGCTATGCACATGTGTCTGTGAGCAGCAAACAGGCGATGAATGAGTGAGGGCATTTGAATAGAGTGGTGTGTAAAAATGTAAATATTATCCATCTTGTATATGTAGTATTTACATACTGTTTTTGACCGATCCTGACCAAAGCCTGTGTTTTGTTGCCACATATGAAAACCAGTCAAGACAACAACCAGAGCTTGGTGTGAGGGGGGTAAAAAAAGTAATCTTGTAATGGATTGAGGGACATTAAACAGATGGGTTGTTTATTAGTCTCTTCAACGCCACAATAACCAAGAATAGCTGTCTTATGACTGTATACAGACATGTACATGTGTTTCAACTCAGCTGCTCCATGTTTCATACATCAAACATCTCCTTTTCATCCAGTGCTTGCTTGAAGCAATGGGTGCCTCTCATATTTCTCCTTCTCTTCCTCAACCCGCTTATTGTTGTTGGAGTCCTTTTTCTCCTCCTCTTTATTGTTGTCCTGTCGCATTTATGGGTGGGGGATAGTCCTCCAAAATACAGCATATCATCAAGAATATAAAATGTAACAGTCTTCTTGCAATTCTTACATATTGCCATGGCTCGTTGTAGATCACAAATCACTTCCATGTTACTGAAGTCACACACCTCGTTGGAATAAAATCCTCAACGGATAACTGCCTTTCTTTGCTTTTAGACATGGATGTTATTGCTGTGCATATTGGTGTGATGTTATTGTGTTAACAAGTCTTATTTTTTCATTCGTTATAATATAAAACATACCATAGTTGTGAATTCTATATGCCGCACCCTTATCCCCCTCCCTCTCTCCCACGTCAGTCACTTCCCTCTCTTTCTATTTTTTTCGTTGCTTGAGTATTACAGTCACATGCTTGCTGGGTAAGTAGACCAGCTGAGTGTTGTATGTTTTCCTTTCCTGCTGTGGGGCTGTCCAATCAGATCACCGGCTTGCGACCACCGCCCCCCTCATTTTATCTGGCAGAGTTTCAAAACATCAGCAGGCGTGTCCATGTGTGTTTTGTGTTGGTGGCTACGAGCCAGAAGACGTTACCAGGAGAGGGCGGAGTACTAGCAGCGGAGGAGGAGAAATGGCAATAAGGAGAGGAGAAAATGATTGATGGAAAGGAGGGGAAATCTGTATGTGATCAAGATATAGACAGTGTTTGGAAAATATGTTAATTGATGTCTATGAGTTCCATAAAAGGAGCTTGTTTGGCAGATGGTTTTCCCTGGCAAGGCAGGGATTGGGATTATCCATCTTGGACATACCAGATTGGTTGCGGGCTTCTGCTCACTTTTGGTATATTAGACAGTGAAGTTGCTCTGCTTAACTTCGCCCCCCTTCTCCAATTCTCTATTCCAACTACAGCAGATGTAGAATGTTGAAAGTAAAGCTGGCTAGTTCTGCCTGATCCCTTTTTCTGTGCAGTACACACCCAATAATATGATCACTCTAATATTTGTTGCAGCGGAAGAAAACTAGTTTTGTGTGTAAATGTTTAAGTCTCCTGTCTCCTAATCTGTTGGAATGGGGAATGTGATTTGTGTGTTGGTCATATAACCTTTCAAAGTCTGACATGACTTGAGCTTGTAAATATCCCAAAAATGTTATCATGATTTGTGATGGGCAGTTTGACTGCAGATTTTGTATACATTTAGAGGCAGTCATATTTTTACACCTAAAAAAAAAAAAGGCAAACCGACACAACCACTTATTCTGCTAACCACCTACTTTGTTTTTTCCTCGTTTCTCATCATAGCCCCATTGTTTTAGTCTCTGCTTTGAGTTGGGGCATTTTGTTTTAGAGTGTACACAATGTTTAAGATTCAGACTTAAAACAGACGGTAGATTGCAGGGTTTACGTGGACACTTCTTCTCTCACAATGAAATAATTCCAAAAGAATAACATTTCTGGCGAGTTTACTACATAATAATGTAACATTATTATAAGGCTGTTTCTTCATTAAACGCATCACTATAACCAAAAAAATGTCCCGATCACATGATAGATGTCCTATTCTGAAAACCTCATCTATTTGTCGCTTTTCGCTCTTCCTTAAGCTTTTGACAGCTTTTCTGATTAATGAGCCAGCTTATGTAAAAACCATTTCCGATTAGATCACTGCTGATGTAAACAGTCAAGTAGGAATATTCTTTACAAATTATTTATTTACCCAGCTAATGTCAGAGTTATTGCCAGCTCCTTAATCTACATCAATCGACAGTTTCAAGAGAGGGCCTAGCTGAGCATTGTGACATCACTACTCCAAACGGATTATTTTATTTTACTTAAAATGTTGCAAAATATGTTATTTCACCAAAATCCATATATTCATGCAAATTCCCTAAAAAATGTGTACTTGGATTAGTTTTTGGGCTTTGGAATTTGGGCAGAATTTCTTTCCAAATGATGTTTTTATTGTGAATCTGATGCAACCTTTCACTCCTAGTTTTCAGATTATTGAAATTGCTCCTGGAAAAAATATAATCCAGGATATCCTAGGATAAACGTAGATTCTGAAATCTCTTCTAAAAAACGGCTTTGATTCTGACTTTAAAATCTGCCACTAACAATGTTTCTACAGGTTAAGATCAATTCCTTGTTCATCTGAAATACATTTTTATATTATTATTTTATTATTATAATTGTAGGCATTAATTATAAATTGTTTACTGGTTTCTTGATAAATTCCCAAATAAATCAGACTTATAGAGATGTGTCAGAGTTATTTAGTAGTACTCTTTTACCTGAGATGGACACTGAGTTGTGTCTAAATTTTAACATAGAAATACAGAAATACATTATCTACAATGTGGAGATTTTTATTTTCAAATTTCGATTTATGGTTTACAAACCCTATAAAAATCAATAGTATCTAGTTGCAGATCAATTTTAACTCATTCAAACCATGAAAATGCAAGGAAACTGCACACATTCTCTTAATAGCATGTTTAACATTTTTCCTGCATGCGACAGATGTGGTAGCAAGTTCCATGGAAACTGTTGTGAAATTACATTTGGATACCCTGCACATAACATCTGGCTATTGCAGATGTCCGAACATCTCACTGTCAGTGGAACTAGTTGAGTTCTTTGAGAGAACGTGCCAACACTGTTTCCATTGCAGTCACTGGTTTTTCTGGCACCACAGTGTGACATTATATGGCCCTTTTACCCTCCCCCACACTGTGCTGTGCACACAGAGTGCTGCAAGGAGTGATTTTACTGGCTAGTTGAGCTCGTGCCCTCTCCCCCAGTTCCCAGTACCTACTGAAGACTGAGGGAGGAATGAAAGCAGGCGGATCATACTGCTGCCTGCCAACTGTGTGTGTGTTTGTGTGTGTGAGAGAGAATAACCATGCATGCTTGAAAATTAACAAATATTTTCCTTAGTAATTTACTTTGAAGATGGCAAGGATTGCATTTTTGTCGGCAAAATCTCAAAGCAGTGAAAATATAATTCCTGCCATAATGTCTCTGTAGTCAAAGTGACACGTTCACATAAGGTTGAGTCAGCAACCAAAACTAAAATATAATAATAATAATAATACATTTAATTTATAATGCATTCACTTGACTATTTTGAAAGACGGTATATAAGCAGATATTGAAAAATTTGATAATGGAGTTGTTGATTTATCTTTTTCCTTTCCATTCAATTATGTTTTGGAAAGAAATAAAAGCAGGGAAAAACAAGTTTCGATTTTTTTTTTTAATGTAAAACATGCCAAAATCCAATAACAAAAATTGTTATTTTGTTGTTTTGAATTGTATCTTTATGACAAGACATTTTTATAAAACATACTAATACCCCAACCCAAGTGGGCTGGCCTTAGTGTTACCTCCACAAAGTTTTTTTCAGGGCCGCGATGCATTTTAAATACGGCGTCTTCAAAACAGTACTGGTCTGCATGGGAGAGTGATTTATTCATTGCGACTTTGAAATATTTTAACGTTTTTGGACGGATAGTTAAAAGTCAATTCTTTGTCATAGTCTTCTTCTGGTCACTTGTTGGCGGTCGGCACTAAGCTCACCAAAGCATTATCGCCAACGTATGAACAAGAGTGTGGATCGTCTGCGCATGTGTGAAAGCGTTTCCGATTAGGTAAGTCGATTCATGCAAACACCGAGCCGGAAAAGATCACAAGTCATGTAAACAGGCGACCGACATTGCAATTCGGAAAGGAGAAAAGTATCCCATGTAAACCCACCTACTGTTTATCGCCACCTTATGAATGGGACTGTGGATCGTCTGCGCATGTGTGAAAGCGTTTCCGATTGGGTAAGTCGATGCATGTAAACACTGGGCCGGAAAAAGATCACAAGTCATGTAAACAGGCGACTGACATTGCAATTCGGAAAAGTTTAATTCGGAAAGGAGAAAAAAACCCCCATGTAAACCCACCGACTGTTAGTAGCATTTCACGTCGTGTGTCTGTTTGCCTTTGAAGCCAACATATATATTTTACAATTTTATTTAGTATTTTGACATAAACAACCAATTTTTGATGAAATCATCTAAAATTCTAATTACATTTTTTCTATATGTTTCCAACAGTTAAATATTTTGTCTGATGCAAAGTTATTTTTACAAGAAGGCATTCAAAATGTTTCGATTAATTGTCTGTTTAGGACATTTGGTCTCCCCATTCAGTAATTACATTTTTGGCAGGAGACTTGTAATGATCAGATGAACAATTTTCAGGTTTATTTATGCCTTTTCTGTCGTCCATGAGAGCAAGCGTGTATCCCCGAAAAGTCCCTAATCCCCTGCGTTTTACAAGAAATCCTCATATTGAACTCGTAAAAAAATTATGAAGTTATGTCCACGATGTGTATTGTGAAAATGTTCCCCAAAGTGAGAAAAAGATGAACTCTTAGAGGGAAATATAATATAAAGAAAATGTATCACCTAGAGCTGATCCATATTTTTCTCGTAAAACAGCTCCCCCTCATGAGTATAATATAAATGATTAAAGTAAAAACACATTGTATACGAAGTCGCCTCGAGATTATTCATTTGCATGAAGTTTGGACTAAATTGGACTAGCGGGTGAGAAATTATGGCTCAAAACCTTTATGGAGATAAAGAACCCCCTCTTGTCGGAAATGTACAACCAAACTTTTCAAAAATCATCAGTATCACGTGTAGGCTGCAAGCTTCTGGTGTGTTCTTGCATGTGTGAGGGTATCCGGTGTGTCCAGTGTATGTGTCCTTCTTCTGCTGCCACAGATTTCCTCCTCAAAATTTTTGAAAGATGAAGGCTGCTTAACTGAGGAGAAATTCTGAACATCATGAATCACAAATTCAAATATCAGTCTACTGACGGCACTCGGGGGTCTCTGGGATGTGCTCTGTCCAAGTTCAGGTTTTGCTTGCTTGAAGGGAGGAGGTGAGGTTCTTATCCATGTTGAGATGTGCTAGGCTGCCAACTCAACCTAGTGTCTTTTTTGGTCTGAAAAACAGGGCAAATAAAAAATCAAGTAATTAGGGTTAGAGGTGCACTGATAGCAATTTTCTTGGCTCTCAGATGTTAGCTTCTTGAAGCTTGGTATGATCCTTGGGGTGATTCATTTCGTTGTGCAGAATGTTTTTGGGGTCGTTCATGCACAGTTTATTTAGTCCTTAATGGAGTTACAAATTGCAAGCTTTGTGTTTTCTATTGTTGTCTGGTTTATTGCAAGAGGTTTGGAGCCTCGGTAGCTCATGCTTTGTGTGCGTGTACGGCAAATGCATGATACCGGCACCCAATCGGCCTCCATTGAGGCTGCTCAGCTGATTGCAGATTACATCAGACTGGGCCTCCCGGTGGGGATCGATCATTCCTCTATTAGTAGTATTGACAGGTTAGCTAACTAAAATTAACTTTTGCTTACTGGATGTCTGTGTAGCTACTGTTAGTGGTTGTTCTTACCTGTAAATCTTGCTTTAAACTGGATGTCAAGTTTTTGGAACCTTGTAAAAGTTTTAAAGCTGGAAGGCATAACCGTAATGGGATGTTATTCCCCTTTTCTGATTGAAATACAAAATGTTTTACTGAATTAAACTGTAATCTGATTACAAGTCTTCCTCTGTAACCGTCATGGAATACAGATACTTTTTAATCCTAATTGCGTTAGGCCGTTGCATGTATTCTCTAATCCTGAATATGCAGTATTCAGTGGGAAAACTACAGCAGGGAAAATATGTCATGCAGTGTGTTTTTTTTTTTTTAAGAAGACAAATTAGTATTTTTGAATGTCCAATAATGTATGCTACTACTACTACTATGCTACTGCAGGGATGCGAGGAAATTAGCAGATTTTGTCAGATACAACAACCTATGCTTTCTTGTGTAGTAATTAATAAAGTAAAAATATTGAGCATAACCAGCTTGGATAAAAATCTATTCTTCTAATTCTTTAGATAGTCTAAAATATTAACTTTTTAACGTTTTTAATTTTGTTACCATATGGGATTCTGCAATTGAATACTGCACGACAGATGTATTTCGCTGGGGACGAAGAATTTAATTTGTATCTAATGTCAATTTCCTGCAGAAAAAGCTAAAGGTTTTATTCAGAGGCAACAAGGACTGATTTTGGATAATAAAGAAATATAAAATAACGGCGGCCTCATCAGAATGAGCAATCGGGGCTGATATAAATTTTCCAAATGATCAGAGACTGTTGCTTTGTGTGAAAAAATGCATATTTGATGGGATTAGTTTAGCAACAATAACCCATTATCATTGGCAGATAGGTAGGAGTCCATCAATGGTGACAGTGACTTTTCACATGAAAAAACCACATTCAGCTATGCTTGAGAATCAAATTATTTTTCAATGCTACTCTAGATAAGACATCTGATATTAAGGAATCCTCAATTTGATGATTTTGTTCGGGGCTGCAGCTTTTTTCGTTGTAACTCCGTATTTGGAGTTAACAGTTAACGTATTAATTGGAACGTCAAATTTATTGGTGGCCTCCACACCTGTTCCAGCCTATCCTGCCACCATCAATCTGCCTGTCCAATATCATCAACTGCCTCCATTCTTGGTCAATTTTCTTATTCTTCACCTTTTTCCTCCAAAGCAAGCAATCTGCATTCCTTGCTCTAGTATACCCCATCACCTTGGAATGTTTTGGAGGTATTAATGGGGGTGGGACAGGAGGGGAGAGAAGAGGCGGGCAACAAGTGAGAGAGTGGTAAAATGATTGTCATAGGAGCTCAGCTGAAAGAGAGGTGACAAGAAGAAAAGGATCCAAGAGGAGCTTAAGGAGACTGCAGAAAGGAGGAGGAAGTCAGATAAAGGGGGAGGTGTATGTGTGTGTCTCATTAGATTATACAGCTCCCTTAGGGAACAGTCTTTATTGATGGATTGATTGCAGGCCCCTCCCAATCCTCTCAGGTCTTCCGCTATTGGAGGCCATTCTTCTGGTGTGTCCCTGGGATATGATGACTGTTGCATATTTAATTAGCCCCTAGTTGCAGACAATCAGCATTCACAGCAAGGGGTTTAAAGCAAATATTTGGTTTTAGCATCAAGGTTAAATTACATTTTTGGAGACATTTTGTTAGCCAAAGTCAGCACTATTAATTTATCCATCATGGACCCGGCATTTCTGCTAATTTTTATTGAGATTTATCAAAAAATGGAATACTTACAACTGTATTTAACTTTAATCAAGATGATAGATCTTTGAGAAGAAAATGTACATTTTATGATTGATCTCAAAGCTGAAATCTGAACAGCTAAAATGATTTCAAAGATTTTATGACATTCCACCTCAGGTGTTGAGAGATTTTTCAGATTGAGTATTGATCAAGTTTTAGTGGTCTTGAATCCTTCTGTGCTTCTTTTGATTTTATGTTTTGGAAAAGAGAAACCTTAAACGCCTATATACACCGCCTTGGTAACACATGCTTTTCAAAGATTGTGATCTTCTCTCATTAATTTATTTTTGTTAGAAAAATATTATGGATTATGGAAAATTATGGATCATGCGATGGTGCAAATAGTTACCATGCCACATGCTGTATATGTATCTTTCTGTTTATAAAGAGTGATATGTCAGGGTGGGAGGAAAGGAAAGGGGTGTCACATTTTTCTTGGGAGATAATAAAAAAAAAAACACAATCCCCTCCCCTGCCAGCAGAGAAAATTATAAACTGCCATGCAATAGATAAATTAGTGTTATTTGGGAATTGCATATTGATGGAGGCTCATGTAAAATACAGCTCGAAACAGTGACATTTTTGTGTAAGGTTATTACTCCGGGCGGAATGTCAGCATGCTATCTTAAGTCATCCCCCGGGTCGGCATTAGGGTTAAAAAGCACAGCAGAGAGAAAATTTTTCGTGGCAGCAGTACTATGTGATGTCTGTGTAAACTTGTTAACATTAGCTGTTAGTAGTTGGGTTTACATGGGACACTTTTCTCCTATCCGAGTTAAACCTTTCCGAATTGCAATGTCGGTCGCCTGTTTACATGACCTGTGATCTTTTCTGACCCATGACTCGACTCATCTAATTGGGAACGCTTTCTGATATGCACAGACGATCCACACTCCCGTTCATATGATGGCAATAATGCTTCGATGAGCGCCCAGAAGAAGAATACGACAAAGAGGGCATGCGCGGAAGGAAATTTTTCGTCCATCTAACCGTCCAACTATTATAACCTCTTTCAAAGTTGCAATGAGTAAATGAATCTCCGATGTAGACCAGTACCGTTTTGAAATTGCCATATTTAAAATGCGTAGCAGCGCTGAAAAAACCGGGCCAGAGCATTACTTCACAACGCTTGGCATGCGCGGATACAACTCAAACAGAGAGCTTTCCGAAACAGCGTTTACATGCAGCGACTTGCTATCGGAAAGGCTTTCAGAAAGGACTTACTACTACTTAATCTTTTATTAACACACAATAACTTTGGTCCATCTATGTCTTTCCTTCCCAGGTATTCCTTTTCTTCTGTGAAACCTGCTCGGTGCCTATATGCAGGGAGTGCAGCGTGGGTCGTCACATAGGACACACCTTCGTTTATCTTCAAGACGCCGTACAGGACTGCAGGGCAATCACAATCCAGCTGTTGGCAGATGCACAGCAGGGACGACAGGCTGTGCAGGTGAGACCTGAACCCATATAGACACCCTACCAGGGAATAAAAGCTGTTTCTAGTCGTTAATAACCTCTTTGCCCAGTACGCTCCATAATTTTAGTACCAAGACTGCAGTATTGAAGCAAACATAGCACCTACATAAAACACTGTGTCGTGTGTTAGGATTTCATACCCAGTGTTGAAAATGTAAAAATAATCTGAAAAATAATAAATTAACATGGCCAGATGTTTTCTGGATTACATTGAATTATATCAAAAGGAAATGGTGCTCTGTTATCTCAGAGCACTCAAATAGGTCAAAGTGGTTTAGTTCTTGACCCTACAAAGCCAATACCTCTTCTGTACAATTATCCAAGGTCTTAAATAAAGGCTATCCTTATGCATGTCAAATATCACAAATCCACAGTCATTCATCTCCTAGAGAGTCGATGGAGAAGCTGTTGAGAGCAGCTGCGTCTTTTGATCATCCCTCAGCGCAGAGAGCTACTATCAGAGGTGATCAGCTTGAATATTGTTTGAGACTGACCAGTCACAGGCTGCTGGGAAGCCAGGGGTTATAGGTGTCCAGCTGGCCCTGAAAGGGGGTGGGTGCATGGGGTGAGGTCTGGCAGGGGCAGGGCTGAAGGTCAAAGGGGAGGAGACATAGTGAAGAGAACGGGGGAGGGTAGATGAGGTATTTAAAGGATTTCAGAGAAAGGAAAAACTCCCTCCCTCTTTTTAAGAAATCGTATACTTACCATCCTCTTGTTCTCCCCCCATTCAGTCACTCTTTCCCCTCAAAGTGTTGCTCTCACTATTGCACGTACGCACACTGGCTCTTGGTTAATGTAATTATAGATTGAAAGGCAGCCTCATAGACCCCACTGTGGATTCCAGCTCATGCGGTGAAACATGCACAAGTGAAGGTTGTGCAAAAATGGTATTTTTTTTGTCATTGATGTGGGTATGGTCAGAAATAAATACACTAGTGTTCAAGCAAATAATGAATTTACAGTACATTTTTTTTGCCCACAATTATTCTTAATTATTTTATTCAGTGATTAATAAAAAATAAAAATGAAGACTTGTAAACGAACTAGCTGCCAATGACAATGCTAACATGTTTATGTTTAGCTCAAATAGGTAACCATGAGCACTATCTTTGATAAGCTTGTTAGCATTTCGCTGACCTTTTAAAATTAATAGTAAACTCAAAATTCATGTCCTTGGTATTTTTGATGTTTGGTTTTCGGACAGATTTCGATTTTGGGCCGATTAATTTCAGGATTTCCGTAAGTGATTGCTTTTATACTGAGGCTGAAATAAATGTCTTTATCAAATTTATTGAAAGTCTTATACATAATTTTTTTTAAATTTCAAAACACAAATCTCATCCTTATGGTGGTTTTAACATAAAGAAAGTCAAGACATCACCTCAGATCAAAGCAGTGAATCAACCAACCAACAGACTGACATTCCAGTTAGTAGTTGTGTCCTTAGTTTGGCCATACAACTTTAAGGTCTATCCTTTGAATTTTATACTATTGCTTGAATAAAACAACCTCTTTGAAGAAGTCATTATGTACTTTGAAAAAAGCTGTCTGTATTCTTTATAGTGTCGTCTTTAAACTGAAGATAGTGTTTTGAATAGAGTAATAATAGAGTCTGCTTGCCTATTGAAAGGGGTTCCTAAGGATATATCATACACACAGGGGTGAACCCATCCAGTAAATCTGGTTTAGCAGTTTATCTATTATTATATCCTTGGTAAAGTTAGCAGAAACATGGAACAACATTAGCTTTCCAGTAAGGTGATGTGGTATTTGTTATGTCCTCAGGAGCCTGATCTTTCAGATAGCGGTCCACACTCTGTATCTAAATGGGTGCCTGCTTATATCAGATTAATGCCATATACCACAGCTCTCACTTATCCTTAAAATCGAGTGTCAACTCAACTACTTCAATAATTTATTTAGTGAAAAACGCCAGGATCTTTGCAGCTGAGACATGTGAAACAGCGCTTACCATCTGGCTATGGGCTGTGTTTAGTAGTGTTTGTCCATTTTGTCGCAGGTCACCATGGGAGTAAATGCTGTCGCCAGATAATGCGTAAACACACACCACACACGCTCCTGTCCCCTGAGGAAGGAAATTTCCGCCCACTCCACACCCATTATCTTCAGTGACCTCTGACCCCTGACTTGTGACTTCCTGGTTGGCCAGTGGTCTTTGCCTCCCCAGTTTGATTGGCCAGTTTGATTGGCCAGTTTGACCGCCCGTGTTCCAAGCTGTGCTCTTGAAATTTTGTAGCCAAGACAGAAAATGAAACCATGGATACACAGACAAGAAGGGGGAGATAATGAGACAACGAAGTACAGAACAGAAAATGAGAATTGATAAGTATGACCAAGTAAGCCTGACTTGCTTCTCCCTATTTTGTTTTCCAAGGAGATAAAAAAAATATTAAAGGTCATTGACGACTACAGAAGGATGTTCTCCATTTTACATGAAAACTAAAGGTAGATGGAGAAAGATGGTAGCTTTATACTTCAACGTTATAGCTTTATACGTTCATCCTTTTTGCTTTATGATTCTCTTCCTCCCCCGAGTCTTCAGGATTCCTTCCCCATGGTTCCCTCCCACCTCAAATGGCCAGGCAAAAGAAAAGAACCCTGCTGACAGTCTTTGTTCTTGCGGGGGTGGGTACTATGTGTCTTAAGACAGGGGTTGTAGATCAGGACCTGTAGAGGTTTGGGTGACCTTTGATCTATGTGACCAATATCACAAAGGAAGCCTTATCCCACCTCCCATTCGTCGCTGTGAGGTCTGGCTCACGCTCTAAACTCTCAGAGAAGTTAGATAAAACGGGGGTGGAGACGAGAATTTACCCTAACTCTTTAAGTCAAAATTCTTCAAGCTTATGCCAAACAATTGCCTTTTAGTAGTGTAATTATTTGGGGTAATTAAGAGACCATTGTCTGAAGTCCCTATTATTAAATTCTGGTTAGTTAGAGGGATAAGGAACTAAGATATGAACTGTCTAAACTTTAAATCCTACACTGAAAGTAACTCAAAAGTAAAGAGAAAAATTTTGCCTGTTGCGCTATAGAGCATTGATTTTACCAAAATATATTTTTAATGCAAATAATGATTTGCATATATTACAGGAATTGGTGAAAAAATAACCTCGGTAAGGGATCTGATAAAATTATAGGTCTATAGCAGGCCTGGCCAACCCGCGGCTCCCGAGCCGCAGGTGGCTCTTTGCCTGGTTTCATGCGGCTCTTACGTTCATATCGAATTTTGTGATTGTGTTTTTTTTACGTGTATGCGTAACGCGTTTGGTGTGGACGGAACAGAAAACTGCCCGCTCGGCTTGGAGGAAGGGAAAACCTTATTGTTGAGTAAACAATTTGTGTCAAGTTTGCTCTGAAAATGGCAGAGAAGAAATGCACAGCAAAACGAAAATATGAAGATGAACACAGGATGTTTTTAACCGAGTGGGAGAGTTTCTATTTTTTTGTTGAACGTAATGGCAAGCCATTCTGCCTTTATATGCCAGGCGTCGTTAGCACATTTCAAGGCTTCAAATATTCAGCGCCACTTCAGCTCGCTCCATGCTAACATTGACCAGGTATTTCCATAAGGGACTAACTTTGTAAGCACAAGTAAATCACTTGGAAAAGTCAGGCAGAAAAAGCAGACACAGTTGTTTGAAAAAAGTAACGAAGCACTCAGAGACCCTACAGTTGCATCGTATCAACTGGCTTGGAACATTGCACGATTTAGCTCATTTTCCCGCTCTGCTAAAAGCCAGCGGGCAAGTCACCAGCGCCGCCCTGAATAAGCAAACAGCCAGATATGCAACACTGGTTGAAAACCTGCACGAAAGCTTTGTGACCCGGTTCCGTAATCTAAAACTGAAAAGGCCACAGATTACGTTCCTCGTCGACCCGTTTAATGCGGAGACGGACTGTTGAAAGCCCTGCTAGTCACAGATCAGGCTGAGAAGATCAATCTTTATGAGGAGGACCAACTGAAACCTGCTTAAAGGGAAGGGACCATTGAATTCTGGAAAAGTGTGCCAATGGAAAAGTACCCCAATGTCAAACGGGCTGCGCTCAAGATACTGTCAATGTTTGGGTCAACATACGTCTGCGAGTCTGGGTTTTCTACCCTAAAACACGTGAAATCAAGGCATTGATCTGTTCTGCCTGACACACGTGTGAAAGAATTGCTTTGAGTGGCAACAACGGAATACAAGCCAGATTTGAAGAGGATTGTTCAAAGCAAGGAATAATAATAATAATAATAATAATACATTTAATTTATAATGCACTTTACATTTGGATCAAATGCTAGAAGTCCCACTAAGCAACATGCATAGTATGAGAAAAACAGTATTGTAAATTGTTATATTTTTGTTTGTGGACTTGTGGTTGAATTGAGAGTTTGTGTGTGTTAGACAGTGCACACAATGTTCATTGTTGAAAATGACTGGTCTGTGGTCTTAGTACTTTAGGAGTCCAGTTCTGTCATTATCATGTTGGTGTGTGACATTGACAGTAAATCTGGCTGAGCAGAGGTCTGTGTGTGTGAGAGAGTGAGAGGAAGGGATAGGGGGATGTTCATGTGTTCCAGTGTGTATGATGTGGTTCTTTGCAGTAACACAGTAAAAAAATGGGCTCTTAGTCTCTGACTGGTTGGCCACCGCTGGTCTATAGAGATGAACAGTGGCGGATATTTTTCTGTTATAAAGATGGATATTACAGCTTAAGTTGGCCGTACACTGTACGATTTGAGCCTCACAACCGTTAATCCAGCTGTCGGGGCTTGTGGAGCGTTGTCTGTGATGCAGAGTACATGGGCACATGAGGGCCGATCAATCAGCAGCTCCTGGTTTTCTGCCATGTCTGAAATGTTGGACGGCCAACTCAAGCCATCGCACAGTTGTAGCAGCACCATGACCTGATAAGTGATGTTAGAGCCACCCATTCTCAGTCACCTGTGTGAAATGACTACTGAGCATCTGAGTTACCAATGAAGAAGTGGTCATAAAGTGGAAAGTGCAGCTTGTAACAGATGCAAGGCAATGAAGAAAATGAAATGTTCTTATTTCCGAATTGCAATGTCGGTCGTCTGTTTACATGACTTGTGATCTTTTCCGACCAAGTGTTTACATGCATCGACTTTTCTAATCGGAAACAGCTTTCTGACATGTGTAGACGATCCACACTCCCGTACATAAGGTGGTGATAACAATTCGATGAGCTAGTTGCCGACATGCGGCCAGAAGAAGAATACCACAAAGAGAGCATGCGCAGAAGTGAATTTTCATCCATCTAACCATCCAACTATGTTAAACTCTTTCAAAATTACAATGAATAAATGACTCTCCAATGCAGACCGGTAATGATTTTAAGTCGCCATATTAAAATGGAAAGGCTTTCCGAAAGGACTTAGACTACCTCCGACATTTTTAACCTGAATGAATTTTCATTCTGAATGTTCCTCTCCGTTAGGAAAGGGGTTTTTACATGCAACATTTTATGTCTGATTAGGCGTTTTTTCCGAATCTAATCGGAATTAGGGTATCAATGTAAACCAGCGTATAGAGTCAAACACCGCTCGCTTACATCCAAATCCCTCTGCAAAATAGTTATGGCATGCTGTCCACAACGTCCTAGTCACCAACTAGTCCAGACATGCCAGTGCCTAATTTTTAAAGATATTTCTGCACACAGGATGACAAAATGATCAAGACAGCTCGTTTTTGTCTTATTAGCATCTTGCTTGCAAACAAATATCTTTTTGCCTTGGAGATTTCAAACAAAACTTTACTGACAATTGTCAATACTGACAACCAGCTGCAGGGTTCCACGGCTTGTATAGTGTTAGCACACCAATCGTGAGCTTCCACATTCTATTAATTTGTACAGTGTGAGTTGAAATCAAATAGCCACGATTCTTAAGTTTACAGTGTGAGCCAAGCTTTGTCAGACAGCCTATCACAGATAGAAGAAGCAATAGAAGCTTCAGTGTGTTGTCTCTATCTCTGCTCTCTTTACTTACACATACAGTGGACAGAGCAGACTTTTGGTTCCATAGAAAATATCTCAAACAATATACACAACTCTAACCTCACCAGAGGAATGGAGAGTATTTGGTGTGTAAATGTTCACACATGCTGAATGTCAAGTAAGGCAGGAAATAGTAGTATAGTCCGGTAACCACATTAATATACTTATAAGCTACAAAGCGTGCTAATTTGCAACCTTCTGTTCAAGCAAAAATTTGTAACAAAATACCAAACCATGCTTGTGTATTTAAATGCTAACATAGTAAAATGATCTATATTCTATACTCCTCTACTTTCTTCAATTATTGTCTGGATACTGAAAACAAATTACTTATTTTGATGATTACTCCCAGTGCTTCTTCTAGGATATTTTTTTCAGCAGCAGGGGCAGGCCAGTACAAATTTATTTACAACTTTTCTGCCTATACTTATACTTAAAACCAATATAGATTGTATCCTAGTTCAGAGCACTTTTTTCTTTCTTTTTTTTGACAACTATTTATACTTGTACTTATATACTTACAAACAATACTTATATAGACTGACCCAAAATATGTGTTTCAGTGGCAAAGCCAGCAGCTTAGTTCAGAGCACGTAATTTTTCTTTGCTTTTTGAAAAAGCTGTAAGGCTCTGTCATATGGAAAATCTGCCCGAGCTGAACCATTGATGCTCAGTAAAACGCATTATGCCAGAAGGTCCAACCGGAGCCGGGTTCTCAAATCTGTCTTGTTAACAGATATAGATCTTTCTTTTCTTTGAAAAAGTTTCAACAGACTCATCTGAAAATGCACTCAGGAATATTTTAATACATAGTTTATATAAACAGCAGCAATTATTTTACTGACGTTTATTGACGTAACGTTATCGGCAATATTTTTTTCCCTGGGCTCTAATTTAATTAACTAACGGGTAAAGTGCAAAGTCTGGCGGCAAGCAAAGTGTTACACGCATGAACTAAAGCTAAAAATAAGTCGTGTGTCAACATACCAAACAAACTGAGTTTGCAAATTTACTACATTGGCTTTTGTTTGACTTGAGAATTTTCCCAGCATTTAAATTAGATGAGAAGCCTATGAAAAGTGGCGGAGCATCTGAATTGCCATGGTGTCAGGACGCGTTGTAATAATAAAAATAATAAGTGGTCATAAAGTAGAAAGTGCAGCTTGTGGCTAATAAGAAAGGATGAATAAGAGAGGTTCACAGCTGTCATAGCGGTGCTTTCTATAAAGTCAACACTCATTGCAGAAAGACCAGCAATAATGTCCATGGTGTTCTAGACATCATTGAGTCCAGATGCGCCGGCAACTTCAAAAAAATAAATAAATAAATTTCGGCACACAGGATAGCAAAAAATAATCAAGATAGGTCGTTTCTGTCTTGTAAGCATTCCTAACAGCAAGTAAATAACATTTTTCTATATAACAAGGGTCTGAAGTTGGAAACATTTATACAAAAAATCAATTAAGAGAAAATAAAATAGATAAAGTGGAAATTCCCTGTCCCACTGTTATTATTATTGGCACCCACAATCGTCTTGCTCTCAACTTGGAGAATGTCGGTGGCACAAGAGAAGGGAGTAAGTTTGTTCTTTCATTTAGTCGACATTAAGGTAGATATAGATGGTGCCGGTCTGCTAGCTTGACTGTATCACCATTATGACTTTTACTGGGAGATGCCTTGTGGATATTTTTGGCATAGCAATACTTTGGTTTATTGAGGTTTTAAGGGAACCAGTCTTAACCCTGTTTGTGTAATTAATCTTAAACCAACTACATTTAGCCACATCAACTAAATTGTGAGTTTTCAAACTTTAGGAAGAAAAGCCGCTTTTGATAATTCACGATATTCAAGACAAGGCATCCTGAGGGAGATACATTGACATTAGTTTTATGATACTGACCTTAAAAGTCAGTAGTGAGTTGGGGTTCAGCCAAGAAGGAAGTTTTCTCCTCACATAGTGTCTTCCTATTTCTGACCCAGGATTTTCTTGTTCCTCTCTAAAGAGCCAGCAAATGTGAGTGAGGTATAAATCACAAAAACTTCACCCATTCATTTTGCCAGGAAGATGTTACAAAATTCCTTTCTTTTAAAGCTACCTGATCCTCTGCATCCTGTTTGTGGGGGTTGTCCTAATCTCATCTGTGTAACAAAAGAGACCAGACTGAAACATTTAGAGATTACTCCAATCTTTAGCCAAACTACATAATGAGCAAAAATCTTTTACATCTGCATGAAGTCTCATTTTCTAACCTATTATTATTAAAGTGGTTCTTGGAATACTTTTTCATCTTGCAAATAAGCCATGGGGAAATCTTGATGACATCACAAAGATCTTAGGTTTTTTTTTTTTTTTTCCACCAGCTAAGCATGGAGAAGGTCCAGGCCATGGCAGAGCAAGTGGAGATCAAGGCCAAAGTCGTGCAGACGGAAGTGAAGGCCCTCGTCCTCAGACACAAGAAAGCGCTGGAGGAGAGGGAGTGTGAACTACTGTGGAAGGTGAACTAAAACTTTCATGTTTTCTACTACTTCTCTCTCAAGTAGTATCGGAAAGGTAAAATCAAGCTCATGCAATCTGACTAATTCAAGGGTAGCGTTTTCAAGCAGCCCAAGAGGTCAGCAAAGTTACCTTTCTAGATGCAGAACTACATCATTCAAAATATTCCAGCATTTTAGTAATGAAGAAGGGTAATATAGCTTCCATAAACATACCTAAAGATTAGGACTTGCAACAATTGCTAATTAACTGATTACACCTCAGTAGCCCCAACGTCATGCATGCATCATGTGTCTGTAGCAGTTGTGTTAATTTCCCAGCATAAGTTGCCGTAGTAACTGATCTCCCACCATGTTGAACCTGCTTTGTGGATGTCAATCAAGTAGAAAAATGGAATAAGCCTGTCTAATTTGAGAAATTTGCAGACCCAAATAGACCCAAGACCTCTAAGTACAATTCTTTTGCATGCTCTCTGTTGTTGTCATTATTCCACGATGGTGTGTTTTCTACATGTATTAACCGCTACAATGACAGCAAGCAAACACTGCCACTTTACTTGGAGAGCCTCTGGATGCGAAGCATGGAAAGGACATAAATAAGATGTTCTTATTATGCCCATCTTGCGTCAAAGATGGGCTTTGACGCAAGTCCTTACACTTTGATTAATTTATTCTTTTTTCAAATCTCTTAAAAAATAAAATATGCAAAAAGGAGACCCTGTATCCTAATCTGTATTAACACACAGACTCATTCATATCAATACCCATCCTTGCTTTTTAGGATCTTGTGTTAAAAATGTCTTGCAAAGTCAGTATGTGTGTAGAACATACTTAATCAATTAATAAGCACAACCAAGAAGCCAGTTGTTAAACAACCTGCTGTCAAAGATCTCCACCAACCCTCTGTAAAATCCTCCCAAGTTTGAGGTTACACAAGAATAAGGGGTTTTTTTTTGGTGAGAGAAATACCCCTTACGCCGGACGCCGCTCACCCTTGGTTTCAATGAACTTCAAAACCTTTAACTCATGTGAAATAAATGAAAAATCCAAATGTTTAGAGACTCTACTTCATGTTCAAAGTCGTGCTAGTCAGGAATCAAACATCAACATAAAAACAAAATCAGTTATGACTAAAATCATATGGTTAAAAAGTATATGCAAATATGGGAAGGTATGCACCAGTGAGGATTTTTAGGTTTGGGCCTGAAAGACCAAAAGTGATCAGTTGGCTTAACTGATCCAAAAAACACTCCTCTCCTGAGAGTAGACTCAATGACATCGTAAAAACTGAGCTGTGTCTTTCTCTCTCAGATGTTCTTTAGTGTGGATGTGTATGTGTAGGTCAAAGTGTCAGATTAAAGGTTTCTGCTTACCCATGTCCCCCCTTTAATCCCTTTTACACCATTACACGACTCATTCTCTATCCTTTTGCCTGATAAAGTTGTTAGTCACCCATAGTTCACCCAAACACCATGACTCAATAGCCCTTATTACACACCCTGTTGAAGGAAGGACTGCTGTGCATGTATTACACATTTATAACATACCGTTACATTTGTGCATAGCCTGCAGAATTTGTAATATTTATAATCTATTAGTAGAGAATTAAAACAGAGAAATAAGTTACATTGCATACAAATCCTTTGAATAAAAATGAAAAAAGATAAGAGACCAACCCTTATTTTTTCTTGGTCAAGAAGACATAGTATGGAGTCAAAACTATTGCTTTTTGCTGCACCATATTTTGTATAGTAAGCTGCCTTGGCGGAGGTTTGCATTATCTGAGAGCTGTCTAGTTGTAATTTGAAAATATTTTTATCCAAACTCTGACAGCTTGACAAATATGCTTCACCGGTGTAGTATAATGGCAAGCTCTGTGCTTCTTTTACCTGCTAATCTTTAAACACTGCTTCGCTGCATTCCTCTGCTCAGGTGTAGAGAGCTTATATATGTAGCTGACTACACCTGGCTCATCAACAATATCGGAACCGACTCCGGTAGCCGTTCCTGTGTTTTGAGCCAGTGTTAACGGCCATCTGTGCTGACGGTACTGCCAGGAAAAACACTTCATAGTGATTCAGCAATGTGTCACTGAAGTAGAGAGATTCATAGCTGTACTTCCATTAAAATACCTTCCAAAATACAATAAATTCCTCTATCCTGATCAAATAACTCCTCATTCTGAGCATGCAGTGTGTGTTTCTGTATGCAAACACATGAATTCCACTAGTTTTTTACCAAATAATATTTTAACCTGAGGAAAAAAAGATGTTTTCTGTGCACAATAAATGCATCCACTTGTCTATGTCATGCTTGCACAGCTCTGTCTGCTTGTTCACTTAACATGTCATAGTGTTTACAATATGCCACAAAACCAGCCAGTCACAGAATCCCGTTTGAATGTGTCGTCTCAGATCAGGTCCCTAGTAGAGTTAATGCCTGCTTTTCCGTAGCAGCCTTAGGGAAAATGGTAAGTTACTGAAGTGAAGAAGCTCATTTCAGCAAGATCACAAGATATTACTGAGTTGTTGTTTTTTATGTTTTTTTTTTTTTTTTTAAAGGTTGTTAGTCCAGTTTATTCAATTCAATAAAACTCTGAGGTTTGAGAAATTTAGAAATATAGTCAAAATAATGCTCTGGTACTATGCAAACGAAATAGTTTATTACTGTTAATTACTATTATGTAATGCTGACCCTAAATGTGTTGCAATCCAGTTGAAAAAGATTTAGTTATACTCTATTTAGAGTAAAGGCAGTTTTAGCAATCTACCAACAACCTGAAGCTTTGTGTATGTTCATAAATTCAGACTGTATGCTCAGAATGAAGAACTGTGCATTTAGGAATGATGCCATGAGACTCTGCTGTTGAGTGTTTTTACCTGAGAAATTTGCACAAATTATCAGAAAGCCTAATTCTAGTCTTTGTCCTTTGTGACTATAAAGTATAACTCGAGTCTCACAGATGCAAATTCATATACCACTAATGCCAAGGATTGAGAAAAGATCCTTCTTTTGTGTTCTCTTTTTTTCAGCCCTCGCTTCCTATCAAAAGTACCTCTAACTATAGATAGAGTCAGGCTATTTTGTTATTCTGCTTTTGTTAGATGACGTAAAGTAAGACCCCAGTCCCTGCTTCTCAGGTTTTATACCGCCTCCTTTTAACACTGTTATCACTGTGTCTAACATAACATGGCCTCTTCTCATGACAACAAAAATGTGTCCTGTTGAAATGTTAAGTTTTTTTTATCAGTGGTTAAATAATTCATGTTTGTAGGTTTGCCCTTGCTCACCCCTGACATCTCATCATACAGTGTTTATATTATACAAGCAAGAAAAAAACCCCTCTCTAACAGTCCCTATGTGAGCTATCATACTTATTAAAATAAATATACATCTACAGTATGTATGATGCCTGTGTGCGTGAGATGTCTCCTATCGAAAGTAAAGTTTTAGAACTTTAAAATAATTTCCATTTTGTCAATCGACTAAAATTTATTTTTCACAGTAAATTCACAGAGTCAAGCTGGAATCAATTTTACAATATCAATCAATGCCTGATGTAACTACCTCTCAATCAGAACTTGTATTCAGGCAAGGAGCAGAATATCAGCCAAATCTTCCTCTTCTCTCTGAATGTCTGACAGACTTAGCAAGATCAGGAGTTCCGTGCAGACCTGTTCTCTGTTTAATTCCACATTTCTGGTAGAATTAAAAAAGGGAATTGTGGAAGAAATGGATGCAATGACGGTGAAGACAAATAAAAAAGTAATTCTAAATCACAACAGCTATTAATGCTGTGCTATTGCAGGGTGTTGAGTTGATCAAAATCAACGAATGGCTATTGAGACCTTTCTTTGCAGTGATATTCAATTGGACTTTTTCTAGTAGATATTTTGCACATGTATTTGGATCACCACGAGAACAGGAAAACTAAACTAAATGCAAGTTTTCCTGTTCCATCACACAAAAAATGCAGCTGTGTTGTGTGATGGCTGCCGACAGTAACTTTAAAAAAAAGATATAACAAATGATGATTTTTATTTTTACCTCCATGTTCTGCTATTTGTGTTTAATCAAAAATATTTTTTGATTTGTTTTGGGCGCAACTCCTTCCAGGTGGAAAAGATCCGTCAGGTGAAGGCCAAGTCTTTGTACCTGCAAGTGGAGAAACTGCACCTGAGTCTGACAAAATTGGACAGCACCATCGCTGCTGTCAGCCAGGTGCTAGATGAGGGCCGTCACCTTGATGTGCTGCTCGCCAGAGAGCGAATGCTCACCCAAATCCATGAACTGAAGGCGTTGAGGGGCCTGCTGCAGCCGCAGGAAGATGATCGCTTCATGTTCACTCCTCCAGACCAGGTAGTCTCATTGGCGCTGTAGATCATATTTCATACAAAAGTAGTTTGCATCAAAAATCTGGTTGAGTTTAAATGAAAATATGTTAATCTTCCTGGTGCATACTAAGCCTGTTGTAGTTTTATGGAAAGTTGTCCTTAAGGTGGCTTCTTCTGTGTTTGCAAGTAAATCTTTAAAGCAATAACGTAATTAAATGTACCCATATGATGATTCCCACAGGCTCTGTGCATTGCCATCCAATCCATGGGCCTCATCAGCAGTGGAGCCTTTGCCCCTGTAACCAAAGCCCATGGTGAGGGTCTGAAAAGTGCGCTTCGTGGAAAACCTGCCTCCTTCACTGTGATTGGTTATGATCATGATGGTGAACCACGTCTTTCCGGCGGGGACACGGTGACTGCAATAGTCATGTCTGTCACAGACGGTAACATGTCTGCAGCTGAGGTAACAGACCACCAGAATGGCTCTTATACCATCAGCTATGTGTCCAAATGTGAAGGGGAGCACCTTGTGTCGGTGCTGGTGTGTAATCAGCATATCCAGGGCAGCCCCTTCAAGGTGATCGTGAAGTCAGGGCGGAGCTATGGCTCCTTGGGATCCCAAGTGTCAGCATTTGGATGCGAAGGGGAGGGAGATGGTCAACTGTGTCGTCCATGGGGCATCAGTGTGGACAAGGAGGGATACGTGGTGGTTGCTGATCGCAGCAACAACCGCATACAGGTAGGGCAATGACCATGACTTTTTTTTCCATCATTTATTATGCAAATCTCACTCTGTTTTTGTGCTAAAATATTATGTAGCAGACCTTGTGTTTGACCGTTGGAAAGTTTATGAAACTAATGGCATGCTCCATAATTACTTTGAAGGACTGTTAGAGTAGCATTTAATTTAATTAAAGAGCTCCGATCTTGTAACATTGAAATGGAATCTTGCCCTGCAGATATTCAAGCCTTGTGGTGCCTTCCACCATAAGTTTGGCTCACTGGGATCCCGTCCTGGTCAGTTTGACCGCCCAGCAGGAGTTTCATGTGACAGTCAGAGACGAATCATTGTGGCTGACAAGGACAATCACCGGGTGCAGGTATGAAAACTCATTCAGACTTAATCAACTATTATTTTTTTGAACCATGATTTTATTTACATATTGATCAAAAGTTCCAAAAGCCACAGGAAAGTTGTGTGAGCAAAAAACACAAACCTTTTCAGATACTTACCAAAGCATTTTGGTCTCTTCAGACCTGTGAAGTCATACTGACATATGTAAACACATAGCTCCTCATGGTTATTCTCTCTGCTGTTCATGTAAACAACTTGGGCTCAAAGACATTTGCTTTGTCTGACAGGTGTTTACTTTTGAGGGCCAGTTTCTCCTGAAGTTTGGGGAAAAGGGTACCAAGAATGGGCAGTTCAACTATCCCTGGGATGTGGCTGTCAACTCTGAGGGTAAGATCCTGGTCTCAGACACCAGGAACCACCGTGTGCAGCTTTTCGCCCCTGACGGCTCTTTCCTCAACAAGTATGGCTTCGAGGGGGCCCTGTGGAAACACTTTGACTCTCCCAGAGGAGTGGCCTTTAATCACGAAGACCACCTGGTAGTGACAGACTTTAACAACCACCGACTCCTGGTCATCCGGCCAGACTGCCAGTCAGCTCGCTTTCTGGGTTCCGAGGGCACCGGAAATGGTCAGTTTCTGCGGCCTCAAGGCGTCGCGGTGGACCAAGAAAACCGCATCATTGTGGCAGATTCCCGCAACCACCGAGTCCAAGTTTTTGAGCCCAATGGAAACTTCTTATGCAAATTTGGCACACAAGGGGGTGGCTTTGGACAGATGGACCGTCCCTCCGGTGTGGCTGTGACACCTGACGGAGTTATTGTGGTCGTCGACTTTGGAAATAACCGCATTCTCAAGTTCTAAAAGTTTATTTTGCATTCTCTCACCCCATTTGCCCTTTTGCATTTTTCTGATGAAGGAAATGGAGAAGAGAGAATGAATCAGACACAACAGGAGGGGGACTCAGAGAGGATTGAAAGCATACGTGAAGGGGAATTAAAACTGTAATGATTTTTCTTTTTTCCATTACATTTATATTCTTCCAATCAGATATCTGTGGTAAGCATCACAAAGGGGACCTCTACAAATTGATAATCAGTAGAAAGAGAGCCATATTTCCCTTCTTAGTTCTCAACTGTTCTGAATCCTCTCTGTCAACTCTCCTTAAATATCCATCTCAGGGAATTTCTCACTTTTCTTGAAATCTTGTACCCTCTGCTCCATACCTACCTCATTTAGCTCTTTATGAATGTACTCGTAGTCACTGAGCAGAGGTTTTAGTCCGTGAAGTTTTGCATAGAAGTCTACCTCTATACTTTGTTATTTAAGAGAGACGAAAAAAATAGACTGTTCAGTTGATATTTGCACAGGATTAATGGAATTCTTGCTGTGCATCTTGAAATATGAGTTAAAGTGAACCTCCTGAATGTTGTTGCTGAGACAATACTCAGATCGCTGTAAAGGCTGCATGATATATTTTCATTTGAGGGCTTCACTCAGAGAGGAAACTGGGGCCCAATAGTGTCCCTTTCACATGATTTTGGTATATTAGTTTTATGCTTACGCATCAGCCCTTATCTCTTCGTGGAGTTTGGAGGGTCAATGAAAGCCTAAGAAGAATTCCCAAAGAGATGCCAAACTTAGAAAGAATAAATGCTCACAGGTGACTGAAGTATTGATTACAATGATCGGTGCTTTCAGGCTCTCTCAAGCTTTACTAGCCAATGCTGATTGGATAACGTTATAAGGCAAGTATATAAAGTGAAACAATATGTCTGAAAAAAATGATTGAAAAAAGACTTTGTTAGCTCTGTTATGTTAATCCAAAAATGTTTGATTGTTCACACACCGTTACTCCCAATCATGGTGTATAAGACTGGATGAAGTATTGTTGATGATACAAGAAGACAACCTGTGTTGTTACTTTTCCAGCTAGTCGAATTAACAATGAAGATGCAAAGATAAGGAGAGCAAGGAGAGTAGTGACTCCTTCAAACGGGAGGACCCAAAGAGGGATTTTCTAAGATCTAGATCTTGGAAAATCCGGTCATGCCTGAACTTTTTATGGGTGATGAAGCAAAGTTTTCTTTTAACCTAAGTATTTGATCATTTAATTGAATGACACCTTTTCAGTGAGGCAAAAGCCTCACAAGTAGATTCCTAATTTGGTTGTCCAGAGGACATAAATGACATCAAATAGAAGACCTAATATTACAAAACTTTGGATATAGATTGTGCTTGAAAGCCACTCCGTTCGGCCCCCTAGGCCTAGGGTGTGGCCCAGTCGATTTAGAGGGTGTGATTACATACCCCGCCCTATTTATAATACTGTGGAGTTTAGGACACCCTGCTCAGACAGAGAGTTAGAAGACCGATTCCTCTTAGGATGGATACTACTGGAGTCAACCAAAGTTAGAATTTCTGCACAAAGACCAAACATATATTTTGCAATTTAAAAAAAAACAAAAACCCTCTCCTTTGACCAGATAACCAATCATTGTTGTATGAAAGAATAAGAAAGTGTGCACGGGTCAAAGTTTATTGTGCATATTACACCAATGCCCTTGTTGTGTGAGGCAGTAGGCAAACGATCACCTAGTCTCTCTACAGACATATTCATGTAGTAAGCCAGAGATACCTGCACCAAAGAGAACCCCTTTCTCTCCCTCACATTTATCACCTCAGCCCACTGGCTCAAATTAGCATCTCAGATTAGCCATTGTGTCCCCACCCTGTTTCTATAAATACTGATAGTATCTCTTTGGGGGGGTATGCATTGTAGAGTTTTGAATGCCTTCCACCCTCTTTAAAACTGTGTCCCTCGGGAACCACTATACCATTCAGGTTCTTTAGCTACTACCTTAGCTTAATAAAGAATCTTGGGACCTGTGGAAAGATTCACGACTTACTCTCACCTCTGAGGAGAGGGCCTTTCTGTACACAATCAGGATTGACATCATCATATTATATTACATCCTGTTCTTCAGCAGTATTTTTGCCTCTTTGTATATATACCTCACTCCTGAATACCTCAATATACAGTACACCGATTATTGCTACTGTGCATAGAAACATTCAAATACCTCAACTTGTTACTAACTCTGAATACCTAATTTTTACGATGTTATTTAAGGATACCTCATTAGATGTTTTTGCATTACAAGTATACCTCATTCTTTGAATCTTCCTGTGTCACAGTGCAGTGCATGTCACAAAACTATAGGACCAAAGATCATGGTACTGTTTTTAGTTAAAATGGCATTTATGTTAATGTTCATAATTATCTCCATACCCTCAGCCGTCAATTGCCAGGTGGTCTTTGCCTTTTATCATCAAAAAACAGAATTTCAGATGGAAGCATTGTGCCAAAATGATCTGCGAGGGTTCCGTGCCAAACAGGGTTGGCATTTGGACCATGCTGTTTTTGACGACAAATATCACTGGACCATGATTTCATAGATACAAATGTTGAATCAAGGTACCGGAGAACAAATCCACGCTCTCTGGTTGGATACACTTGAAAGGGCTGGGCCCCATTTATCTTACCTCATGATGATGGCGATGATGAAAAAGCAAATTCCACTTGTACTTTGTTACTGTGTGCAAAAGATGAGGGGAAAGAGGACGTGGCCTCTTTAAAAGAGTTACAACTTCACATATCCGCCTTGGAACGCACAAGAGTGACCTCCAATTTCAGCACAATGCTTTAGTGTGGATTTTAGAACGCCTGCTTTACCTAAAGATACATGTAACCTTAACCATGTGGGTTATGCCAGCACATCAGAGGATTACAGCAAAGGTGTCAACAGGCGGTTTCTTTTTGAAGTGGAGTAATTCGCAAATTGATGGCGAGTCAGGTTGAGTCCACACACCCTGCTGCTTTAAACCCAACACTTACTTTCACCAACAAGATTGTTATTTAGCGTTTCAGTATTACTCTGTGAAATGTTCATTCATGTTGCAACTTTTTATTTTTAAAGACTTCAGAGTTCCATCTTAAAGATCCTTAGGTCTTCACTCTTTAAGAGGAAAAATTTTATTATCTGTTATGTTTTTCATTTTGTTGCATGCTTTAAAAAGTCTTTGTATTATATTGACCTCTCTCAGACAGATGTTGAAAGGACTCAAAAGGGTTGGATAGCTGACTATTGGGATTGCTTTTTTTTTTTTTTTTACCAAAATATATACCCAAAGATGTGTATGTGTCCATCCAATGCTAGGATGGCGTTGGATGGAATTAACTTTTGACCTTTGCGATTGTATTTCCTGTTCTCAAGAGGCTCTGCAGAGCACAACCTGTTCATCCCGTCATGCCTCAACTTTTTATGAGTGATGAAGCAAAGTTTTTACGTGAATTCTGAGGGTGGCGGTGCCCTTCGGCCGTCAGTGCTCCATGTCTTCCCTCATGTGCATAATATGAGAGGATAATATGCGCCGTCAAAGCGTCCAGCTGAGCATAGATTTACCCTATCAACAATGATGAATCCTTAAGGATGAAATTTTGAGTTTGAACGCTCCCACTGTCAGCTGAGGAGCAGCTGGGTGTCTCCAGCACAAATCAGTAAACAATTTCCCTCCTTGTCTTTCTAAGAATCCTGGAAGTGTAGTGACGGCTGCTGAGCACATGATTGTTTGACTGCACTCCTGCTCGGCGGGTTATTTTTCTTCTTTTGTTTTGGGCCCCTGTGGTTTTCATCCATCCTAATATTTCCGGTCTCTCACATCTTTAAGAGAGAAAAAGTAAAGCTGCACCAGGTGACACGTGCAAAGGTCTTAGACCTCCTTTTTAATGATTGTATACTCTAAAGAAAGAAAGCGAAAGAAAAAAAAAGGTTGGAAAATTAAGAAAGGAAAAAAAAAAAAAAACTCAGGTAGTTCTCCTCAGCCCTGCCCTGCAGGTGTCTCATTGAAACGTGTCCAGTAGTGACGATGTAGTGAATTTTTTCCCCTTTTAGGACCTCTTAGTACTAGTCTGATTCTTTTTGTTTCCATTTACATATTATAAAACACATTATTTCTAAATCTGAAACGAGAAGACTTTCGATTAGTTTCCCCTGTTTTCTTTAACCAATGTTTGTTTGTTTTTTCACAGGAAAGTACAAATACTTCTCACCGCTTGATGCACTTTGGCCCTTTTAGAATGTATTTTGTGAAGAAAGGGGTCAAATGGGATCTTGTTGATGCTCACTTGCTCCAACCAGCTGCTGGCGCCAATACAAGATGATATAAGAGTCCTCAGAGAAAAAGAAAACGTGGTGCTAAATGTTCCACACCAGCAATACTTAAGAGTGTTTCGTGGAATCAGGTGGTGGTGGAATATGTTCACCCTGCTCTTTGAAAGACCGGCAGATTTGCAGCTCATCTTGTCCAAACTGTAGTTTCTGTGGGACTCAGGTTCTCCCAGCAGCTGGTTGCGTGTGGAGTGGGTGCTGTGTTTGTGCGCTGCATTCATGTTGTCTGAGCAGCAATCCACTGAATGTATCCTCCTAACAGTCCCAAGAGGCAGGGAGAGCCAGCGTTGCTAGCTGAGTTTAGATGGGTGCTGCTGGCACTTTTTCAGTCATGCTGCTGTGTGTGTGTGTGCATCGAGCATTTGTGTGTATCAGTTGGACCTTGTTTGTGTGTGAGTGTGTTTGTGTGTATTTGTCAGCACACCTTCCCTCCCTCTTTACACACACTCGCACATGGCGCTGAGTTAAAGTGCAGATGTCAGGTCTTCAGTCTAAATAAGGCAAGGGAGACTATAATATATAGGCGACCTGCAGCTCCCTCTGTACTCTGTGGACTTTAAACATTTCCTATGCAGTTTTTGTTTGCTTTTTTGTTTACACCTAAATAAAGTTGTATTTCTTTGACTTCAACACTTGGGAGTTCTGTTTTTGTTAAACTGCACAGGTATACACATTTCTTATGGTGACTTCCGACAAGACATACATATCAGTAATGTATTGTAGGACCACGACCGCCTTACTTCCTCCTGTTAAGTTAGTGTTAAATAACCACACCTGCTCAAGAAAAACAAACGCACCCTGTTAGGCCATTCTGAAACTGGTTAGGGCAGTCACTGGTTCTACTGGGGGAAGGACAAGAGACCTTCAAAGGTCTCTACATTTTGCCCGGAAAAGCATAGTGAGAAGTATGACAATGTGTAAGATCTAGGATGTAACAATCTTTACAGGAGCCATATGTAACCTCCACATGACCCTTTTTTGAAAACGATCATGATTCTCTTACAACAGCAAGTCAGAATGTGTGCTAATGAAACGTCTACTTGTGTCAGGCTTGATTATATTCATTGTTTTCCACAAATCGTCTCTTGATACATTCTGTTTAATGAAACACAGAGATGTGAGGTCAAACTGCAGTGGATAATGGTTAAGTTAGACAACTCACCTGTGGCAAACTTATCCTGTATATCATTTCATAAAAGTTTAAGATTTTGCTGTTTGCTAGAAAGTGGGTTGGTGAAGCCTCATGTTGTCTCCAACCAGACAGATATTCAAATAAATGATATGGTGGGACTGAAGTCGATTCTTTCTTCTGCATTTTCTTCTTTACATATTCATATCAACATTGTCCCATTTCTTTATTTTAAAAAGCCACAAAATATTTTGTGTATTGCAACATACTAATTGCACCTGCCAAAATTAGTTATGTACATGTAATGTAACATAAAAAATGAAGGGAGTTTCATCATCACAACATAGCATATCGTCGATTCTGGGATCTGGTCGCGTCCAGTTAGGAAGTATAAGCGATTGTGTATCAGTTTCAGCTGTTTTGGTTCAATGACAGTGACAACAGGTGGCCAGGAGAGTCAACCATTAAACAACCCCCGAAGAGGTTCTGGTTCTGCGGGTTTCTCTAGCAGCCCATTCAGGCTCAACAGGTAGTTTTGCATAGACGTAGTTTGCTCCCATAAAAGTCTTGAGAGCAAAGGGGAGATACTAAGAGGCTGGTTGTTATGCAAGTAGAGCTGGACAGCACTGCAGAAGGACAACAACACAGCAGCAAAACTGGTACCTGCTCCTCATTGCAGGTGAATGTTATAGGGTCTGAAACATCATCCAGTAGAACTGTTTTGCGGTGGGTCAGTGATGGTCTGGGGAGGCATATCCTTGGAGGATCACACAGACCTCCACTTGTTCACCAAAGGTACCCTGACTGCTGTTAGGTACCATGATGAAATCCACTGACCCACTGCCAGACCTTACGCTGGTACAATGGACCCTGGGTTCCTTATTATGCAGAATAATGCCCAGCCTCATGGTCAGAGTATGTAGGCAGTTCCGTATCCTGACGAAGGTATTGATGTCAATGAATGGTCCTCACGTTACCCAGACCTGAATCCCATTAAGAGCCTCTTAAGATGTTATGTGTCGGTCTAGTAGACCCCATGAAGCTGTGACTGTCCAGGAGTTCACTGATACCCTGATCCACGTCTTGGAAGAGATTCACCAGGAAAGCTTCCACCATCGCATCAGGAGCCGGCCCAGATGTTGTCAGGAGTTCTTACTGGTACATGGAATCCAAACACACCACTGAGACATGTTATGAGTCGTCCTGAGGAAAGTCACACCAGTGGGATCAGCCTGTGCTTACATTGTCATTTGTTTTTGGGTCGGACTTAGACACAGTCCTCGATGGGTTCTTAATTTGAGTTTCCAATGACCGTTGTTATGTAATTTTCTTCTTAACGCAAATACACAATGTATAGTTTATAGTGTCAATAAAGATTTTCAACTTGAAAATTTCTTTCATTGAGATCTGGCCTTTCAGTAAAGTGTTCCCTTAATTTGTTTTGAGCAGTGATCCATATAATGACTGAGTCTGGAAACATGGTATAGAAGGAATGATTGTTTTCATAAAGATGAATTAGATAACATTCTGGCTATAACATGACATAACAATAAAACCCCATGCCTAGTATTGTATAGGTCTGGTTTTTTGCTGTCAGAACAGCTTAGTGGTGCACTGTGTGTTCTGACACCCTTCTATCAGCAACAGCAGTAACTTTAAGAAATCTTTTGGGATCAGGAAACACAAGGTAGCCTTCACATCCCGTATGAATCAATGAGCCTTGGGCACCCTTGACCTTCGTCATCAGTTCACGAGTTGTCCTTAGTTAGACCACAATGAACCAATCATCTATCACAATATGGCCCTTGACAACGGCTGGCAGCCTGCCATAATTGCTCCTCGTCATTGTGTGTGTTTTACTTCCTTTCTTTTATTTACCTATTTCCATAGGTTTCTAGTAACTCTTTTTTACGAGCTACTTCTTTGGGCTGTAGGATGATATGCTTTCACATGATAGTGTATCGGTAGGCTCATTGTCAAGCTGTTAGTCCTCTTAGACACTGGTTTGGCATTTACTTCTCAGACACCTTAGATTTTCACTTATACATGACACTTTATTGTCTTGACATACTTATTGTACACTTGATATTTCAAAATGTTGCACGAGAATGACCTCAAATTAATAGTTATTTTAACTTAAAGGTGCTCGGATCCACACACTTGCCTTCATGCTTCTGACACATCAACTATGAGGACAACATGTTGACTTGCTGTTTAATATATTCCACCTATTGACAGAATACGGTTTAAACTGAAGTGTTTTAACAAGAAAAAGTACAAATGTAATGTAAAATGTAAGAAATAACAGTTGTGGTTTTTCTCCATCAAAGTATCCCAGTTAGCTCTACAGGTGAAGCAGGCCAGTGAGACTAAAGCTAATGTAATGTAATGCATCGATTGTTAATTATGCGATGAAATACCAGCTGTCTTTTCCATCAAAATTTCAAATCTGACCCACTGAATTAAAGTTAAATCGTTACAAATGGACATTATCGTCCCACAGAACGAGATTGATATCCATCCCATCTGAAGATGTAGTTCTCTGCCTCCACAGCTTGATGTCAGCAGCGCTGCGTTCCAGGGCCACCCTTAGAGATAAACTGTGTTCTAATTTTGATACAGGAGGTTTGTGGTAGAGGGTGTTCATAAGTGATTTTAATCACACCCAAAGAGGATTGAACAAAAGCACGGAATAAAGCACCTATTTGATTGAGATGTCTTCCTTGAAGTGAGGGGGTTGAAGGCCATTACAGGGGCGGCTGTTAGAAATACATTTCACTGACAAGTGTCACTGATCAAACGCAACATCTTGGGGGAGCTCAAACATCTCAGTACTGCTGAGGTGGGAGTGCAGGAGCAGAGGAGCACCTGTACGTGGGAGCCCTCAGCAGATGGCTGGGAGGTCCTCTGCTGGCTGGTGTTGTGGTGTTCATGCATGAGGGGCTCTCAGAGGAGCCAATTAGCTTTAACAGAGTGAGAAGGTGCCACAGAGCACAGTGATCCAGATTGTTTTGCTTTGGCAGCGACACAAACTTGCCTACCCTGCCAGACTCAGCCGGGATTCAGCTCCGTCACCACAGAGCTGGATCACATGTTCACAATTTCACAACACTTTGTATCTGAATTAGCACGGCTATCGTTGCATAAAAGATAGAAACCTGTGGTTTTTGCTTATTAATCTAAAATGATTTTATTGTACTACATTACTCGTACTGCTTTGCACCACAGTTGTTTGGGCTTTATTTAACAAATAAATACAAGTATGTTAACCCAGGTTGTTATTTCTATGCAAATAAAAAACCTACCTTTGGAGGATTTTTAGGCACATCCACAGAGGAGGAGACCGTCCTTGTTGGACGTGCCAGATGTGGAATATTTATGACATCTGGTTTCAGGAGCGCCTTGGGATCCCCCTGGATGAGCTGGAGAGTGTTGCTGGAGAGAGGGCCCTCTGAAATACCATTCTCAGCCCCCTGCCACCACTTCCCGACCGGTGATAAGTGGTAGAAAATTGATGGATGGATTGACACCAAAAACTCCATATATGTGTCAGGTGGCACAACTGGAGTAAACAACAGTTCACACAATCAGTAATTAGTGTTTTCTCCATCAGCAGTGATTATACCAGTAATGCTCCTCAATATGGAGTGACTCAACCGCTGTATGTCCTCCGGTGGAACAAAGACTCACTCTTCAGTTAGAGCTGCCAATAGGTGCTGTTGAGTCTGGGCAGGATCTTCCCTCAACAGACCCCACAGGTTTTCAATGGGGTTTTAGTCATGTGTCAGTCCAGAACCATGACATCATTCTCCTCCAGTAACTGAGCCGAGCAATGTTATTCAGCCAGTACAGCACCAACATTTGCTTCCCTTGGGCATCCATTGTTTCTACTGCTGCAGTGATGGCCGTTCAGAATTTATTGGTGGGGTGCAGCAGGTGGATGTATTTCCTTATTCTGGACCATCAAACCTGCTGGACTAGGTCCCAAGTGGTCTGTCGTTGTTGCTTTTGGTTTATAACGCTGGCATAGATGCCTGTTGGGTAATGGGGAACAGTGTAATTTTCTCCTCAGTCTTTGTGCATCATTAATGGAGGTGCTTTAGTTTTAGAAGGTCATCACTTACTTTCCGACTCAAGACTATTCCCAAAAGTCATTCAACAAAACTTATATATTGAGAATTGTCACAATACCTGCCCTACACAGAGACATACAATCAATTTCAAACTTGAAAAAAGTTTAAAATTTAAGCTTAGAAAATGATGAAATAATAACCCACGTTTACAACTTATTACTATTATTTTAAACGTGATTTCAAAATAGAATTGTTTTTCCAATTTCTATTGAGCAATGGCCTTTTTATTTCATGACCTGCCAGAACGCTGACTCCTGTTGCGTGGGATAACAGTGGAAATGCTTTAGTATTGCTGGAATAACGTTGTCATACCGTGGATAATGGTATTCTAAGAAAAATGGTGGCATTAGTGGGCAAGGCAGCTATTATATTCAACCTTAAAGCCAAAAAAAAAATCTACCAATATCTTTTTAGAATTAAAAAAAATAAAAATAATTATCATTAATGTAGCAATGCAATCAATTAATCAAAATGAGCAATTACATAGTAATTACACATTGCAGTAAGTTTTACTCTTGTTTTTATCATATCTTTTGATTTCTATTTGAATAATTTAATCTCTCAATGTTTTTCTGCTGTTTTAATGCTTTATTATACTTCTATTATGAAAAATGCATTTACAAATATGAGAAGAAATTGTGTAAGTATCGTGTGTGTGTGCGTATGTCTGTGTGAAAGGCATTTACCGATGTGTGAATATATTAGTATATGTATATAGATTTGAAAATTTGCAGTCAAATCGGTTAATTCACATATATCACACATCAGTGAATATGTAGAGAACTGTAAATGTACTTTAAATGTAAATATATATCTGTAAAGGCATAACAACTTGAATTTACATGCATATATCGGTAACATCAAATGTTACAGTTTCATAGATCAATGAATGCTCCAAGATCTAATGACACAGAGAAGTTATTCAGTGTTTTAATTGTACATCTGCAGTGATGGAGATACCATCAGTATAAAGTAGCAATCTATATCTTTAAGTGTCAGTGTTTCTCCATCCCAGCTGGAAACATAAACTCAAAGATGTCGTGAGAGTGAACTGATGTTTAAGCAGATAGACTGCACAGAGCGGAACTAGCAGCGGATGCAGTCTTGACGTTGAGATGACGTAGTCGAGCCTCCAGAAGAGCGTAATCTCCCTGAAGTGCTTTCGTAACCAATTCAACCCAGGTCCTCTGCAAAGACTCATGCCTCAGAATTGAGGAGGTGTCAGAAAGAGAAAACGAGGATGGGGCAGACGTGTGGCAGCAGCAGAGGGAGGAAAACAGACGCTGATATTGATCTTGTCTTGTGTTTCACAGTCTTCAAAGACTCAAAGCGTATTGACTCTGACCCAAAGGCAGAAGCGTTGTGTTTAATCATGGAAGCAGCCGGAAAGAGCCCTGCACCCGAGATAATGGTGCATTCCACCCAGAAAATAATACACCATGAGAAAGAAGTTTGTGTTAATGAGAAAAACAAGTCATGCATTATTACTATTACCAATTACTCTTCTTTTTACGTCAGCTGGAACAAACTCTGTCTCTTATGTCTTCGACGTCCCTTTCATGTCTTAGCGTGTCGGTTTCTCTGTTGTGTCTCTAATTCCTGTTGTCACATCAGATAGATTCAGCTCTGCAAAAGATAAGGTGTGAAAATCATCCTTATGACTTACAGCGACTGTTGTTTATTCTCTGTCCATGCTGCTGGCCCAATTTCCTACGTGCCAAGAAACTACAGCACCAATTTCTTTTTTATTTCACTTTCATTTTTTTTATTTAAGCTTGTGTTTTTTGACTCAGTGTGGTGAAGTTAAAATAAAAGGTCTCCTGTATCAGAAGCTCAACAGCTTGTAAAATCTTCTCCCCTATTCTTTCATATTGAGCCAGTTTGTTCTTTTTTTTATCAGTAATAACCCTTCTGTGGACAAATTCAAATACATTTATTTATTATTTAAAAAAAAAAGATTATTCAGCTTCTTGGTATTATAGTGTCTTCTAATAAATCTTGAATTAAACTCAACATCCAAAATATCTGACTGCCAAGGTTCTACTTCTAGCCAAATTCTCTGCACCTTGTGACATTCCCATAATGTGTGGAACAGTGATTCTGTAATTCCACATTTTAAAAAATGATCTGATTTGCTTTTGTCGTACTTGTTAACATTATCTCTTGTACAATATTAGTTAAAGTAGATCCACTGCATTATTTTGTATTGGATAAAATGCAAATGTTTGGAGTAGATCTTGTACCGGATCAGTGTTGCCAGACATACGATAATTATCATATTTGTACGATAATTTCACCCTCTGTACGATGTGATATATATTAGTAGGAGGATGCAAAACTGAGTTCTAACAGGAATTTAGCGGAACATTCAACGCCTACGATAATGTGGCTCAAAATACGATAATTTTGAACCTGTGGTACGATAATACTACAACTCCCATCTGGCAACGCTGTACTGTATACACTTTCTGCCGAGTTCTGTACACTTAGCCTTTTAGTTTATAGTCTTTTTCTGAATCAGATATTAGGTTTTCCAAAGTGCTATGCTGTCCAAATGATCAGCGGCACAAGTTGTTGGCTATCGTCGTAGCCATTATTAAAGAGTGAGCTGTTGGGGATGTAGCGATCCCAGTACCGGGTATCAGGTCCGATACTGTCTCATGTTCACGTGCCTGTAATCATAAAACTACTCCGATACTACAGCTCTGATATCACTTTATGACAAAGTTAACATCCTCTAACCTGTTGAGAAGGTAGGCGGCGGAGAAGTTAGGTCAGTAATTATAATCTGCTAAATTGTCAAGAGGAAGGCTGAAATGTGGCTCATCCGATGCAGGCTATTTCATAAAACATCTACAGAACCAACAAGACACAGAGTACAAGGAATTTACTAGAGGAACCCACTCTACAGCCAACGCAAGTAAAGTGAGTTGAAATGCCTATTGACCCTCCACGGGCGGTAAAAATAACAGAAGCTCGTACATAGTGCACGGCTCTTGATGAGAAGCCGCTGTCACTTGTAGACAATACCAAATTTCATCGTCTCCTCAGTGTACTGGAACCGAAGTATGAATTCCCAGACGTCATCGCATCCCAGAAACCAAACAATCAAAGCTGCGTGACTTTGCTGCTGTAGGTTATTTCCTCCCATCAGCTTCACTGCTGATATTTGGACCAGAAGCGTCAGCCCCGTGTCTTTCATCAGAGCCTTTAACTCCCCAGAGAGTCTCTCTACAAGCATAAAAGTTTTGGGCTTTGCATACTAGCCATTCCTTAGCAGGCCGGTTTGATAATATGCTTCAGACATGGGACATTAATAAAAGTTTGGTTCACGTTATGCTCCGGAAAAACTGAAAATTTGACCGAGGACATGAGTGATTGTGGAACTCCTAGCCTGCCGTGTGTTCACGCTCACACCCTCCAGCCGGCTCAGGGAAGAGTAGCGGACGCAGTGGCAGTTGGTTGGAAATAGTTGGACATTTTAAACATTCCACCTTCGCCTTAACCCGCCGGAAGACTATTCAGGTGCAGCTCAACCAGCCTATCAGAAGACTCTAAAAAGACGCGCTACCCGCTGGAACGGCACATTTTACAGTCTCTCATGGAGCGGAGGCGGGCTCTGGGAATATTCGGGGCTGAATATCAGCTCCCCGACAATCTCCCTGCTCGCCCGTGGACACTTCTGGAAAAAACTTTATTTGTTGTTGCTCAATTTGAGGAGACTCGAAAAGTGAGTTCCTCTGATGCTCAAGCATCAGATGTTATTCCTGCTGTGAGCCTGCTTCAGAGACATCTGCCCATTAACTTATTTTTGGGATAAAGATGGTTTTTTACTCAAACATCAGCACTGCTATAGAGGAAAGGAAGATGGTGATGCTGGAGCTGCAGAATGTGTCTGGAGGAGAGGCAGAAAAGCAGGAGGATTTGGGGGAACCGACTGCCAGGAGCTCTGCAAGACTCGGGCCAACAGCAGTCTGGACATTTTGTTTGATGAGATAGCAGATGAGCAAGTCTCACCATCACTGAGCAGCGCAGCAGTGGGTTCTGCCATTCAGCTAGAGACATATCTCCGAGAGACCACAACTTCTCAGGAGGAAACCCGCTGCAGTACTGGGGAGTTGACAAAGTGTGGTTTCCTACTCTTCCCAAAGTTAACGGCTGTTTAGCTCAGTGTCACATACTGTAGATGAAAGGCTGACAATGTAGGGACGCTTCTTTTCATCCAAAAGAACCTGTCTCTTACTTTCTCAAATGAGAACTAGTCCTCTTCACTGACATGTGAACAGACAATTCAGAATGCCCTGAAATGTCTGTACAGCAGCAACAACACCAAACAAAGGCTACTTCATATACTGAAGACTCAATGTTCAATTTTCTGCAAAGTTGTGACGTTGACCATGACTTGTTTTGTACATTTTCTTCCACAGGAGAGGTCGGCCGCATATTTCAGTGAATCCCCTTTAAATGAGACAGGACAGATGAGTTGATATTGAAACTTTGGGTCATTTGGTTCCTTTCTAACCACTGCATTATCTGGTGTTCCTTCAAAGACAAATTGGATCAAATCATCTTTATTCTCCTCCGCTCCCATCATTGAGTCACAGTAACCCCACTATAGCAAGTGGACTCAACGCGGCCTTATAACCTCAAGTTTAGTCTGGGCTGCCCGCTACCCTCTCTCCCTCTCAAATCCATTATAGCAGCCAGTGGACTGATAACCATGCAAAGCGACAGATGAAAGATGGAACCACATGAGGGCTCATTGACCTCCGCTCTGTTCTGGGCGCTGTGTTCGCTGGTTCAAATTACCTGTCCATCCATCTCCTACTGACCGTATCTCTTGTCCAGATAGATCCCACAAATTTATTTGCTGTTAAAGATCATTTGTAACTTTGACCAGTACTGTTTCTGTACTATGGTGAACTCTAAAACCTCCTCAAATAAACTATTTTTACGCAGAAAACCACACAATTGTTCGGCTACCACTTTCTCTAAGATTTGAGAAAGGAAGGTAAAGTAAGATATCTGTCTGTAATTTGCTAAAGGCTGTGGATCAAGGGCCAGTTTTTTAAGCAGCTGTTTGATAATGGCTATTTTAAAGGACTGTGGTATGTAGCCTGAATTTAAAGACAGATTGATGATTTCTAATAGAGAGTTGTTGACGGGTAAACTTTCTTTAATTAGTCTAGTTGGGATAGGGTCTAGGAGACAGGTTGTTGTTTCGGACGAGGAAATGAGAGATGTTGATTGTTTTAGATCAATAGGACTAAAGAAGTCTAAATGTGCGCCAGGTCTATTTGCTGTTTCTAAGAACATAGTCCTGGGGTGTCAACTAGAACCATTTGAAGGCAGGAGCTTGTGGATCTTAACCTAATAAGCATAATTTTGTCATTAACATAACACATGAAGTCATTGCTACTGAGGTTTCTAGGAATAAGGGGCTCAATAGAACTCTGACTCACACCTGACTCACACCTGGCCAGTCAGCCTGGCTCCAGTGCTGAACAGAAGCCTGGGGTTGTTTTCATTTTCTTATCTATATATTCCTATCTACTAAGGTGAAGGATGAGAGGTCTTGGGACTGAAACCATTTCAACCAGTTCTCAAACTTTAAATGGATAAGAGGCTCGGCTTGCTGGCTGGAGCCAGGCGTGGAATGCGAGCCGCCTAATGGGCCACTTTTGGTAAGGAGAACTGCGGCAGCAGGATGAACTTCAGTTAGAATGACTCTCAATCTGCATTACCTCAACCTCATTTTGACACCAGTGTCATGTCTCCACCACTCCCTACAAACATCAACATATACAGTATGAGCCCTTATCCAAATAAATACATTTAATGTCCCAGATGTGGATTCTGACTCAGACTATGCCTAGGCATTGTTAATTCTGATTTGTCTAGTATTATTTTTCATCATATCAGATACACCTTAAGATTTAATAGACTCTTCCTAGCAACAAAGTTCAACTTTGCACAAAATGTCATCAAAATCAGTTGACAACGTTTCAATGTATCTAGTGGAAAAATTAGACATATCACCTCCTCTACCCTTCATTTCAAACAAACGAACCAAAAACATCTCATTAGCATTAATTAAGCAAACTCAATTCAGTGTTTCCTTCCCTCCTAAATACATACCCGCATATGTAAGTGCTCATGCATGCATTACCCACACGTATATGAATATGAATATTTATCTCTGGATTTATTGGACTTTTTGAATTTGTTTTCCTTGAAGAGAAATCTCTCCATCTCTCCAGAGGGTGGTTTAATTTCACTGTGTTCCCGTGTTTTTTCATAGCTTAACAAGCCAATTTGACCGTTGGTTCGATCTATTTCCAAGGAGTCGATGAAGCATAAGTAGCTTTGCTGCTGTCAATATGGTCGTCTAATTATTCATTCATCCAGCATGTCTGTTTGCTGCTGCTTCTCACGCGTGCGTCACATATGGAAACAACCACAGGGATATTTCCCATGTTGCCTCAGTGTAAAAACACCTAATACACACACACACACACACACACACACACACACACACACACACACACACACACACACACACACACACGCGCGCGCACTATCACAGGTTATTAAATGAACAGCGATCAACACCTTCCAAGCGGCTGTACCCCACCCTCATATTTCCTGCATCTCTGTCCTCTTTGTCTTCTGGTCTGCCTTTGGCTTTTTCTCCCACTCCTCCATAGAGTTTTCTGTTTGAACATGAGATTTTCCTCCTCTCTGTCATCAGTGGAAGACGAGTAGAGATGTGCATCAAAGTTCCTTTCATCTTGGGTGCATATGCAGACTTTTTGTTTCAGACGATGTGGCTGAGCTTCAGAGTGAAACACTGAGTAGTGGTCTGTTATAAGAAGCAGCGAGGTCAGTACTTGGAGCTGCATTTTTTGGAATACACCGATCAGTCATTAAAACCACCTGCCTAATGCTGCCGTGTTCTGACACCTTTCTATCAGAGCCAGCATCAGATATGTATTGAGCCTTAGGCTCCCATTATCTTTTTAGTCGGTCCAATTGTCCTTCGTTAGACCCATTTTGGTAGGTAATAACCATTGCAGACTGGGCCCACTGAGCCCATCACCATTTGGTTCTTGTCGAGACTGCTCCATAAAGCTTGGCCAATTTTCCTGCTTCCAACACATAAACTTAAAGAACAAAATGTCCGCTTTAATGAAAAGATTCAATTTTGGAGCAGGTCCAACTCCAAACACTGGAAGAGACCTAAGTTCTTCTATTTAGACACCGATGCGGGACATAGACCTTTCAATAGTTCTATTTTGTTGTTAATGTAAAAGAAAACTTTGAAGTGATTTAACACCTTATGGTTGTCGCCACCGAGAACGAGTCGATTGACTTTAGTATGGAATTTTACCCAACAGGTCAGCAGGATATAGACGATTGAATGGGCTCTAAAACGCTCTGGATGTGCCGGTACATCCCCACAGAAAACTCGGATCAACAGTTAACTGCAGCTGGAATGGGGTGCTAAAGAAGGCTTCTTAATGGTCCTGTGCACCACCGCTGCTCCAGCCATGAATGTTTTGTGCCTCATATTTCTAGTCCTTTTACTTAAAACACTCACCTTTCGTAGCCATTTGATCTTTAATTTACACAAAGAAAACGCATTTTGCAGGCCACAATCTGTGAAATTGGCCCCAGAGTTTCACCTATCAGGACATTATTAGGACAACCACCTCTGCAAACTCAGCATAAACTGGCAGAATGCACTTCTTGTGAAAATGCAATGATACGCCACATTTGTACGGATGGCTATGGGGGACACAGTGAGGACCTTGACTGGTGCTCTAACTGTCTGGGGTTACCGTTGTTTGCATGCGTCTTCATTTTCAGTTACTAATTTATTGCTGAAGATGATACTGAATGTCTTTGAGAACAGTTCATGAACACACACTATGGAGAAAGAATCAATTGTATTAACAAACGAGAGCAAGTTGTTGAAGGGATCTATCTTGGTTTTAATACAATTTCAGATAATTATCCAGGCCCGGCTGTTTCATTTGTTTAATTGTTTGAAGAATGTATCAAAATATTCTAATCTGATTTCAATGAAACTTTGTCGAGAGGTTCCCAATGGAATGGGAAAGATGTGATTCGATTATGACGCGGATTCGAGAAACGTTTTTGCCGTCTTGGTCGAGTTTAATGCGCTCAAAGTGCACTTTTAGTCTACTTGTAAATGTTGGTGTCTTATTAGAATGGGAAATTAGATGTAGCAGTAAATGTAAATCAGTACCTAATGCATCCTGACAAGGGTTAGCCGCGCGGAGGAGCAGTATTAATGATCTACAGCAAACACGTGGGTAAGTTTCAAGTCTCAATCAAACCACATTGAGCCGACTGATGTGTGCACAACATTTAAAAGTCATCTGATAGCAAGATAAGAGGCTAAAACGGCGTCTCTGCTTCTGCTGGAATAATGAGTTAGTCAATATCAATTGGGTACAGCAAACACAGCGCTATTGGCAAAACGCATCAGTGATCGATGAGGTGGCACACCTCCAACGACCTTCTTACGGTCTAATGATGGTAGGATGAATAGGTACTAATAGGAATAGGTGCTCCATAAAATGTTATCGACGTTTTTGTTTGGTTTGTATGTTTGGATAAAACCGGATGAATTCAGTTCAGGAAAGACATTAGAGACGATTAAGATGTGAAACTGATTAAAAATTCCATCAGGTTTTTATTATTCATTTTATTTCAATGAATCTTTTTATTTTGTTGGGTGGCATATCAGTTCATTTACACGTCAATTAACCAAACTTACATTAAAGATGTGTTCAGACATATTGATCAACTAATTAAATTTGTCCAAACCTAAAAATATGACAGAACAGGCTGCTTCTCTTGCTGAAATTCATGCAAGGTCCCTCAATAGTGTCTTTGTGGAAGTGGAACAGTGGAACTGATTAGGGCCTCTGGTTAGGATGCATTTTTTCAGGTATAACCAACTAGGAGGAGATCCCAAGATCACCCGAATGAGAGGATGAAAATGGGTCAAAACAGAATAAACTAAACACAAATAAGATGCTTTATGCAACTATAACTGATAAATGTTGGAATCGCTGAGAACAGAAAGTTTTCTGTCGTTCTTGAAGATTAGCTGTGGATGTGTTCAATAAGAGTGGGTGGATACGGCTCCTTTCATTGAGGTTTAAAGGATCATAGTCCTCCTTCAAAATGAGACCATCGTGTCCAGAAAGTGAATTATTTGTCACTTCTTCTTATCTACTGTGTATCACAGACAGACAAACAGACAGACACATAGACAGACAGACAGACAGACTGACTATCTATACAGAGAGACAGACAGAAGGAGACAGACAGACACACACAGACGATGACAGACAGCCAGACACAGACAGTGACAGACAGACAGATACAGACAGACATAGAGACAGACAGAAACAGACACAGACAGACACAGACAGAGACACAGACAGACAGATGGACAGTGACAGACTGTGACAGAGACATAGAGTAAGACAGACACTCAGAACTATTCAATATATTTTGACAAACTTCATAAACAGATCTCCCATCTACTGAAATGTGTTTGTGAATATATTTGGAATATTAGAAAATGCCATTACTAGGTGTTATTACTTTAAAAATATTTTTTAAATTAAACATTCTCTCACATCTTTCTGGAGCACACAATTTAAAAACCTTATACTTAAATTTAAAAAAAGCATTTTTACAAGTAATTTTGACTAGTCTAAATCGAAAAAAAAAAATGCTTCTTTAGAACAACGTGATACTTTCCATCTTACTGAAGTTATGCTGAGCGCTGACCTGCGGTGGTAAAGCAGGCTGCTCTTACGACTGCTCTTGTAGAATTTCTGTGGACCGGGGGATTTGTAGAGGGAGAAACAAACACCGCACACTAAACCCAGACACGTTTTTGGTAAAATTGAGGCATAGACCTCTAAGTTGTTTCTTCAGTATTGTGAAGCCATTATCTGTCAGCGGAGGCCCTGATATCAGTGAAGCCCTCTTGGCACATCAAATATTGAAGCAAAGTGCATTAAATATGGATAAGGTAATAAGCCTGTATTGTTTCTTGGATCATTTTCCTAATAATCTGTAAAGAGACACAGACAAGCAGCCTTAAAATACAAGCTGTTTCTGATGTAGACATCCCTCACCAACTAAATGGTTTCCGCCGCAGTTTTACTCCTACACATCCACGACATCTCATGTCTGCAGGAAAACCCACTTTTACCAGTATGGTCATAAATACTTCTCTCTGTTGCAGCTGTAAATATAGACACCTGAGGTTTTGCATATATGGTCATTACATTTCAGATTACATACTCATAGAAATTCTTTTTGTATTAAATACGTCAAAGGTTGATACACTTACATCCATCTGTTATACATTGGCTCTCATGCTTGTGGAGGAGTGATGTGGGCAGAATGAACATCTGAAGTGCAAATCCATTCTCATTTCTCTCACGTCAACTATCCTCCCATGTGCCTACCTCTGTCTCTTTCTCTCCCGAGTCCTTTTCCTTTATTCCCTTTCTCTCTCTCTCTCTCTGTAATGAAAGTTGTGAATAGAAACACTAATGAAGACAAGGGAGACTTCTTGATTGCACGTCATCATAAAGGCCTGCAAGCATACATTAGTGAAGACAGGGGAAAAAAATTGCAGCTAATAATAAACTTGCCTATTGTGATGATTATTCCACTTAAGGACAATTTTTACAAAGCTGGAGATACTCTTGGCATTAAGATAATTGGTGTAAAGATTCAATTATCTTCATCTTCAATTTCCCACAATGCCACTGTAGCAAAACAATGATCTTTCCCCATGCTTGGATCGCTTCATCTTCCTGATCCCTCAGCGGCAGACGAATCACTAACGTACTCTGCTGTGATTTGTCTGGAGGCTTCTTTATTTTGACAAGAACTGATGGATGATACACCCATCAGGCTGAACAGGACAGGTATTGAGAGATAAGAAGCTTTACTGCAGGTCCCGCTGTCAGCAGGTGAAATGGAAAGAGATGTGTGCCACACGTGAAAGCAGAGTGTTAAACCTTTCTCAGCAGTACATCCTCAGTGTCACTGAGATAACATCGCCAGAATAGTCCGGTGCAAGGCAGAGACTGCGCCTTGAGTTTAGTCATTGCTAGAATCCATTTTCTTTCACTTATCCTGTTCTGTGTCGCAGGTTGTACTGGAGCCTATCCCAGCTGACATTGGATGAGATGCAGGGAACCCCATGGACAAGCTGCCAGCTCATCACTGGGTCAACACATAGAGAATGATACCCATTCACACCTGGGAGCAACTTGGAGGCATCAGCTCACCTCTAATGCATGGTTTTGGACTGGAGGTAACACACCCGACACCAGGAGAACATGCAACCTCTGCACCGAAAGGCACCAAGACCAGAGGTGGATGTGAACCTGCTGTGTGGCAACTGTGCAACCTACTGCGCCACTGTGCATCCCATTACTGACATCATAAGCCCAGCGGTGTGAAAAGGATTTTTGTGCGTATCTCCTGCTAAAGTGGGTCGAAACACATGTGCGCAATAAACAGTTTAGTCAGAGAAATATAAAAAGTTCCTGCAAGGCCTATGAGTCTTGCTGAACACACATCCTGCATGATTAATTGTGCTGTCCTGTTGTCTGCCAGCTTAGACAACATGGAACTGGAACCACCACCGAGGGAATAACAGAATCTAAGAATTTAAGTCCAGGGAATCACCCCAAGCAGCGGACGTGAAAAGCGAAGACACACATTGTTCTGGTTATGGTACTGAGCAAAATCCATTTGGATCATTTTTTAGTGGAGACACTTGTTTCGCTTTGGTTTGGTCTCTACCGTCTTCGAAGAAGAATATCGTCACATCTACCGCTCATATTTGTTAGTGGATTACTTTGCTCCATTTGGTTCTGAGCAGATACATTTGAACTTACCATTGTTTGTTTTTTAATAAAAAGAGAGCCTAAATGACTTTAATCCTAGGCTACAAATACCGTCTGTTTTTTATGTCTCTGAGCATCTCATCTGAATGCAGATGTTACCAGTGGAGAGGCGCTCATACGCACTACCTCCATCAACATCAAGGTCAGGGTCAGGGTTGAATGTCAGGTCACACACAGAATGTTTGTGCAGTGTAGAACAAAACTTTAAGAGCTCTCCTTAACACTTTGTTATTTCATCATCTGCATGTTTAAGTACTGTGGACATGTGAGTTGACTTGACGGACGTTTGAGGTCATACAGCACGATTCATCATGAAGTACCAACATGGTCTTCAACAGCACCACTTGTGGTCTACAAGCCCACGGAACACCTTTAACTAAGTTTTTGTCTTAGCTTAAGTGGTTTTAAGGAGCCTTTGGTTAAAATTACCTTAACATTAAAGCAATTATTGTACTATGAGAATTATATGTAATCTTTCTTATCACACAGAACAACATATTGAAGCTAGGCCTATGCTGTTATTCCCGACAGCAAGGTTATATCCCTGGAAAGGTCCCAAATACACTGCGTTGTTCAAGCAATCCCCTAGATTGAACTCCTTAAATGAAATGTGAAGTTTGATTTGATTGTATTAAAAAAAAAAAAGAAGAAGCTCCTCCTAGTGAGTAAAATATAAACTATTAAAGTAAATTATGATTTATGTTTATACATACAACATAGAGCACCAACAGTCAATTCATATGCATCAAATCTGGACTAAATTGGATCAACGGAAAGGAAGTAATCATCATTTTCATAGAAAAATTCCACCTAGTGAGTGAAATAGGAACGATGAGAGTAAAACACAAAATATAAAAGGTAGCTCTCCTTAGGCGATTCATAACCACAAAATCTTGACTGAATCGGACCAATGGTTGAGAAAACATGGCCCAAAAACTTTGGGAGGTAAATCTTCTCCTGGTGTTAGAAATATACAACCGACCTTTCCCAAAATAAATTCAGTTCTTCCTCGCACAGTCTATGTGGTAATCAAATTTGACAATTATCCATGAAATAGTTTTTGGCTTATGTAATGTTTTTTTTAACTTAAAAACAGCTCCCCCTAGTGAGTAAAATATTAATTGCTAGAATAAAATATGATATTAACAAGATAGATCTCCTGTCGACTATATTCACCACATTTGGACTAAATCGGAGCGACAACTAATGGAGCAAATTTGGCCACTAGGTCTTGCTCAAGGACCCTGCAACACATAGACTGCAGGGGCAGCCTTGGGAACGAACTGCCAACCCTCTGAATTGGGGTATGGTCACTCTAACCCCCGGAGCTACAGTCTACTACGCTGACGGTCCAATCTGACTAGCAGTACGGGTGAAAGAAAAAGAAAAAGGACAGTGTAGGGATGGAGGTTGTGCCAGACAGAGAGATGTTATCATCTCTTTCTAATTAACAACCTCCCAGACAGGCATCAGTGTAGATTGAGTTTGGTCTCCAATGCTCAATTTACTCCATCTTGTCCCAAACGGTCAATTAATCCCAATAGCGAAACAAAACAACACGAGCAATCTGTCTAGAGCACCCAAATGACACAACACACAAGACATTTCCTCATTATTATTTTAGGTAGTTGGGAAACCAACCGAGGGTTTGTTGGATGGGGTAAACTGAGTATGTATGTAATGAATGAAGGACGTGGACGACACCATCCATCATAGGCTGATGACAGAGAGGGACGAGAGTTCATTTTGGTAATAAATCTACATTTTCACATAGCTTTTCACAGAGAACAATGGCAACAAATTCCATAAAATAATCCTGACTCCTGAACTCCTCCACACTCCACCGTTGAAAAGTTAATTAGTGTGACTTGATTATTTAGTCATTAGTTTAGATAATTTTTTGGTGTGTCTTTTTCTATAACTATGACCAAAGTTTTATTATATAACCCTGTCTTGTATGATGACAGATTTGTTTTGAACTATAATCTTCAGTGTCTCATATGTCAGATATTGATTCCATGAATCTAGCAAGAAAGACATGATTTTTTAATACCCAATGCCTTATAAATAATTTCTGCAACCTTTGATATCAGAGCAGTTCTGTTGTGCAGCAATTTTCATCGCAGAAACAGAGTTTTCTGTTCAAATCCAGACCCAATACTGTGCTAAATTGCCCATAGGTCTAAATTTTGTGCATGAATGGATGTTTGACTAATTTTGATGAAACGTTGACATGTTTAGGGTATACATTACCTCTTCCCCACTGTCAGTTGGATTAGGTTCAAGACCGTATATTTAACCAAAGGTGAACATCTTCAAAGGGTTGGTTTTGCTCAACCAATAATAACTTTGGTTTACAGAATTAAAAACGAGTGAAAGGTAGGGGAACCTTGTCTTGAGTAAAGTTGAAGCTCACAGCGTCTTTATCTATCAGAGAATACAGTGAGGCCAATGACATCATGCTAGTGCTGACCACAAAGATGTCCATGTTAGCAATGTAAAAAGCTTTAAAGACAGAAACATCAAAGTTGGCACTGATTACAAAGACATCAAAGCCAGTTTGTATCAGACGGCTTATAGTGGGAAAGGACTGGTCAGCAGAGACAGCTGGAAGCCTGGAGGGGACGTACACTGATTTGTCCAACCACTGATGACTGTTAAGCATTGGGTCAAAACAAAACATAATGTTGTGTGCCCCATGATTACCTTTTCTCCAGACCAAGGCTACATGTATTTTGATGGACTAATTGACCATCAGAACTGTGGAGAGTTGTGTAAGGAAGGACATTTATTATTCATTACTAGAGCAATAGTATCATTGAAGAATACATATAATGGATACTTTTAGGCACGTGATGTGAGTCAGAGATCAGGAAGAACTTATGCATGTTCATTAAATCTTTTAATGTTCAGTCCAACCCTGGTTGTCATTTATATCAGTCAAATGTCAACCGTCTATAGATGTTTGCTTTGCAGTGAATGGACTCATCCTTTTAAATGAGCACTTCAGCCAAAAAAATCATAAAAGCAAATAAAGTCACACAGTAATAGACACAAAAGTCAAAATGATCAGATCAGAGTGGGTTGAAGAAATAATTTCCATTTTCAATTAGCATCTAAAAAATTTAGTCATCTCTCTTAAGGAGGGTTTCATACACCGACAGACCTCCAAGGAAGTTTGCAGAGTGCAACCCCCCAACTGTCTTAGATTGAGCCATCTGGTTGCTGGGCGGCTTGGCCACAATGAGATAGTCTGTCAAGCTTTAGCGAAGCCTCTTGCCTTTGCCTAAATCTCTGTGGGATTCTCTTTAGAATGCTCTTTCTTCTTCTTTAAGCTGGCATCCTGTGGACCACATGGCTGACTAATGGGATGCCTGTCACAGGCATCTTGTGATGTGGATAATGCTGACCCTGCACAAAATGATACCTCCATTAACAGCCACTCTGTTGACGCAAACCCAAACAGAGTTACTACAATACCTTACTTTGACCATTGGCTGGAGGTTGAAATGTACATTACACAAACTAGTTGTGAAGACTTGACTCAGTAGCAGTGTGTGTCCGGGTGTTAGTCATCCTCCCAAGGTAACCCATCCATTTTCTCACCCCAGTAACCAGTTCACATCACAGGTCCAACACAAAGACAGAAAATAAACTAATAAAACTCATATTCAGACCTAATTGTAATTCGGATTCACCACTTCAGTTATTTTGCACTTTTTGGACTGTAGGAGGAAATAGAGAAACAGGGATAAACAAGGCAAGAACCACACAGAAAGGCCCAGGTCCACACGTGGATTTGAACCCAGAACATCACAGCAGTGGTAACCACTATACAACAATGCTACCACCTTTGTTAGAGTTGTATTTATATCTCCCTGCTTATTTTGCCTGATGCACATTGATGTCGTCTGAATAACTAGTCCTGTCCACTCAAATTATTGAGCTCATTTTCCACTGCTTTGTCATTTCTTTTGCTTGTCGTAAAACAAATGTAGAAACCACAATGTGATTTTACCAAAAACAGACAATAGAACAAAAACCAACAGTGTGTTTTAATTACATTTCAATCATAAGAGACAGTGAATGAGGTCATGATAATTATTTATCGCAGCAGAAAGTATTTGAAATTCTTTTCTGTTAGGAACCTGGGCGATTCAGGTAGATTGTTATTGAGAGTCTTCTTCTCTTAGCAGCAACAAGATAGACAACCCATGGAGTTCAAACACCAGTGGTGGTGGTGGCTAATTACCCTGCAGAGACTGAAGAGGCAGATAAAATTAGGAAGTTGGTGAATCTCAGAAAACTGGCGTGAAAATGGTGTCGACAAGGTTACGTGTGGTGAAGTGGAGAGAGAATCATATTTGAATGAAAACAATGCCGTGAGAAATAAATGCCCTCAGTGTGCAAAAAATAGTCTGCCAGACCCAATTTATGCTAGAACTCCATTAAACCGTAATCCAGATTCTGTATATATTCACCTCGTCATCCCCTCCTCGTTCGCTCTCTCACTCTGTCTCTCTCTCCATTTCTCTCTCTATGTCTCTCCTTCTCTTTCTCTATTTGCCAGTTTTATTCTCGCCCCCGTTAACAAGTGTTTGATCATGTAGGAACGGTACGTTCTCTGCAGAATAAAGAGTATAGTCTAGACCTTCTATTCTTGGAAAGTGCCTCGAGATAACTTTAGTTGAATACAAAGAATTTGAACTACCACCAAGTCTTATTTTTCCTTCTTTTGCACATGCCCAACTCTTCCACTAAGATTTGTGCAACAACCTATGCGTAGTTCACAAAAGCTGTCAAAAATCAAAACCTTGCAATGTTGGAAGAGAGAATCCATCCCTTCATGTGGGTCCACTCCAAAATGAAATGGGTTCCTCTCTGTCACTTCCCCAAAACCAAAACCAAGTTTAGGGAAAATCCATGTGTAAATCAAGCAGACATCTGTGAAAAGATAATCCCCTTTGTGGAAGTTAATGGTTATAATAATGGTTTAAACTGGCATAAATTGACACCGTGTCATATCAGGTCTGAATTTTTACTACAGAGCTCATTATATATTTTCAAAAACAAAAATGTGGTGGTTCTTGGTAAGAAATTCAGTATCTGATTGTATGTCGTCAAACCAAACTAATCAGACGTTTGCTGACAGTGGGCACACTCAGAGACAGAAAATTGATAAAGAGAGAGAAAGTGAGAGGGACAAGAAGATAAGGAAGAGTAAGCGAGGGTGAGATGTTCTTAAATGCTCAGACGTGAGTAGGGTGCAGGTGCACCAGGGACGGGCAGGACAGGCACCTTCTGCTTATCCAAACAAGGCATGCCAAATATGAAATATTCATTATGATTTGTGGAGGCACCCAAGCATATCATGCATACTGCATCTCAGCAGTGCCTAAGGCTGTGTGCGGGCATACGCAATAAGCTGGGAGTTGGATGTATCTCTCAGCGTGTGTGTGAAGGCTGGAGAGTGGTGCTGCAGCATGTTTGCTTCTATAAATGACTCTGGATTTCAACGTGGTTATGTGACTACATTTTTTCATGTCAGCTCTGATTACGATGATTACGACGGTTTAGCGTCTCTTTTCTAGAGACAGTATTACTATTTCGTTCCAGCAAAAGATGAATGAGTCTTTTTGAGCGCTGAATTTCTAATTAAATAATTGAAATCTATATCATGGCAATATCATTTCACATTTTGTTGCATTGAAAAACTCAGAGTGTTTGTCATTGATCGATACATTCAACATACAACAGAGACTCTCAGGCACGGCACTACCTTATCCTCAGAAACTGTAACCATTCACAGAATGACACACACACACACACACACACACACACACACACACACACACACGCACACACACAAACACACACACAAAGAACTTCCCATGGAGCAAATTCGAGAAAGTATTGTATCAAGAACACTTGTAGGCTGCAAAGTAATTGATGAATGCAGGCCTTCTGATCTTCCCAAGTCTTCCAAAGTCTTCCCAATAATAACAGAGAGACGAAAAACTCAAAGTTCTAACAAATGTGCTTAAAAATGTAAAGCCAAGCAAAAGTTGAATCGGACTAATGGATCTCAGACATCTGTCAAGGCAGTTAAGTTTCAGCATTGAAATTGGAATCATTATCACCACAGTGAATCTTCTATATATCTGTTCCACATATTGATTTGGCATGGATTTTATGTTGATGCCCTTCGGGACACAACCCTCACCATTTATCTGCTTTGGACCAGCAGTGGAAGTCTAATGGCTTGTGATCTGTTGGTGTCTGAGTACAAAACCTGTAACTTGCAACCCCCTCATTTGTTTTTTTCCCCCTAGTCTATTCTGGTTCTATTCTTGGATTTTGCCCTTGCTTCAGTCTGGTGTTTGTTAACCTTATTGAACGCCTTTCTTGCTTTTGACTCTAGCCCCCTTCATGTTCATTTAATTTTGGATTAGAAAGAATCGATGAACTCCATCTGTTCTGCCTCCAGCTCATTTTCGCACCCGGACTTAACTTCGGTTTAGAATTTATAAAATTGTACATTTAGTTTATGCATGATAGACAGAAATTGGGGGAAAAACCCTAAATCACAATGTTTAAGAAAGGGAAACCATTTCCTTATCCTGTCACTTTATCTACATCCACACCACATATGTCACGTGGCCAACATTCCAAGTGTTGTCAAAATCTTTCAATACATTCTTTTCGTTTTGCAAACATAAATATAATAACGTAACATTGAAGAAACCAGTTCTGCGATGGACATTACACTTTCATTGTTCTTCTGAGGTTGGAATAGAACCTTCTCCGTCAATGACCTGAGTGGCCTGATCACGTTTTAATCATTTATTTATTTATTTATAATATATTTATAATATATTATTTATTCATTTCAGACATCCACTAAGGAGCCAAAACTATTAGGTGTTTTCTCAACCAGTAACACCATTTAAAGTGTTTCTTAATTGCACCAGCAATCAATGAAGAGATTTCCGTGTAGGGGTAATTTGTTGTGTTACATATGTATGTATCAGCAGCCTGGCAGCTGCTTTTTGAATGAAGCCCTATTGATTTTTTGGGATACTCCTGTAAATACACAGTAACGGTTGTGTAATCGGCTTAAGATAACTGCATAAACCATACCTCTGTCAGTCACACTGAGGTATAAAAGCTTTACATTTTGGTATAAGGAATAGCCCAAATGAAACGAAACACTCTCCAAACATCTTCTATATATTAAAACTTCCGGTTTCCATATGCAAACTATAGCCGCTAAATTTCATGTCCAGCTCAACTATTTAATTCAACACATCTTGAGTCACTATTTCTTTTTTGAAATGTGCGCCACATGTATATGCTCAAGAGTAGGGGGATCGAGGATGGAACTCTGGGGGAAACCCACGTCAAACCGGCAACTGAAGAGGGGGCATTAACCAAGGCTATTGAGAAAGTCTTATTTAACAAATTGACAAATTTCACAAGCGCCCCTCCTGATTGATCCCCTCCAATAAACTGTGAAGTTGTTTCCACAGTATTTTTAGTAAAAAGGTTTCTGCAGTAACAACTCTACTATCAGATTAAAATAAGGGGATAATATGACATAAACAAAATAGATCTTCTCGAGTTCATTCATATGCAACAAATTTAAACCTAATTTGAATCAATGGTTGAGAAATCAAGGCCCCAAAACATTTGGAGGTGAAGCTCCCCCCACTGTCGGAAACGAACAACGGACCTTTCCCAAAATCAATCCAGTTACTGCTCCGATTAAAGTCTATGGGGGTATGAAGTTTGTAAATGATCCATGAAATAGTTTTTGCGGAATGTGAGGAAAACTGTTTTTCGTAAAAAAGCTCCCCCCTAGTGAGTAAAATATGAACTACTAGAGTAAAACATGATGTTAACAAGATCCCCTTGAGTCGATTTCATACGCACCAAACAAAGAATCTGCAGCGGTGTCGGTGATATAAGATTACATAAAATCCCAGACTTTTCGGGGATATAATCATTTCAAAAGTCTGTTTTTCTATTTATCCCGTTAGAAAAAATGCTTGACAAAATGATTTATCATATTACAATAAATTCAGCTTGTCTAAAATATTTAATTATTAAATTCCCCCGAATAAATAAGATATGCATTTCTTGGTGAGGACATTAAAACGTTAAATTAATTATATTCCTCCTTGGATCACACAACATTATAAACTTTGTTCAGTGGATGTAAACACCATGATTTCCTGGAAGGATATTCTCATTTAGTAGTTAATAATCTGAAATGTATTTCAATGCACTTGGCATAAGATTAAACTTTTCTTTCATTTTACATTGGATGAATATTGAGAATTAATTACATATAATAAATAAAACACATGAATTGCTTTATTTTGAATATAGAGATTCCTCAGCAGACTAATGGATGCTTTAACCCTCCTGACCAGAATGGAGTAATCTGAATTTCTGTGAGTTTTTCATTTTATCTAATTCCAATTTAAAATGTTACTACTATGTAATTGCTTAACAGAGCAATCACAAAGGAGTAACAGCAATACTCTATAATTGCTACTGCAATAATTGCGGATCGCTGACCCACAAAACAACGTGTTTCTGTTTATTATGAGATGTTGAGTTGTGTGGAAAGAAAAGTAATTAAGGGCCACTTTGCGAATGATAAACGGTCCACTCATAGTAAGGTTGGGAAAAAACATTTATTTTCCCCTGAACTAATAGAGGTCCACATCTGTTAGCTGAGATGAGGACCAGTTTGAGATCCATCTGCTTTGAGTAGATTATTGTTGAATGAAAATTTTTCGTCATTGTAAAAAGATAAACTGGACATTGTTCGCCTGAATATGACCTATAGTTAACTGAACCAAAAATGAATAATAATAATAATAATAATTTATTGAATAATAAATGAGATTAAAAAAGTAACTCCAACTATGTATGTTTATTTTCTTACCCAAAATTGTTCATGTACGTTGACAAAACAGAGAAGTTGTAGTTGGACAGGAGTCGACTCTCGTTGAGTTCAGGCCAAGTTCTTTGTGCACACTTTGCAAGAATGAAAGATGAATTATCTGAACAAAACATAACTAGGCCTACGCTGTTGTCTCCGACAGCACGGTGGTCCCTGAAGAGTCCCAAGTCCCCGGTGTTGCACAGGAAATCACTTCCACTTTCAAAAAGGAAAGAGGAAGTTATGTCTGATGAACAATATTTTCATTAAAAAAAACTCTCCCTAATGAGTAAAATATGAACTATTAGAGTCAAATATGATTAATACAAGATTTCTGTGGGTATCCGATGTATTGGGGATATAATGAGTTGGCCCAACTGCATGTGATTTTGGGTTTGAGTCGGCCCCAAAATTTATACATTTTGTGATGTGAGTGTAGGCGGCATCCAGTTAAGCCAAGATGACGCAAACTCAACTGCCCACTTATTTGACTCTTTTCTCCTGAAGAAGAAATAAAACTTATAACAACTCTGAAAGACCTGTGAGACAACAACGGGAGTTTTAGAACAACTACACAAGGTTTTTACAAGTTACAGATCATCTCAATGCAGCGATAGAAGACTGCACAGAGAAATCTTGAAATGCCAAGGATTACTAGGCCAAATTCATAATGAAGATGTTGAAGTCATCTCCATTACATTTCAAATCTCAGTTATGAGCAAACGGTAGTATAATATGTGATTGGTTACAGTTTTGCAAGATTATGGCTGGAAAAAACTTAGAGGGAGATAAAGCTCCCTCTAGTGTCACAAATTTGCAACCGACCATTCCCCAAATCCAATCAGCTCTTCCTCAAACTAAGGTGTACAAGGGTATAAAATTTGAAAATGATTCATGAAATATTTTTTGAGTTATCGTGTTAGCGCAATGGATACTTCTGGTGGACAGATATACCTGGATGGACCCAACGTCCGTTCACGTACTTGCTGCACCAAATGCCTATGAGTAGAGGTGACCACAACACAACGTTAATATTTCTAAACAGTCTGCAGAACTTGTGATATTAATATTTATTGGTGTCCTTATCTGAGCAATTTCTTAAGATAAAAATGTAATAATAATAATTAAATGTTTTATCTTCCTATAATTAAGTCAAAATTACTCAGCCGAATGATGTAGCATTCCATATATTATAGCATGGTATTGAAACTTAAATCAAAGCACCGGGCAAAAATATAATAAATGATGATATGATCTGAAAATATACAAGTTCTTGTATTTGAGGCAGTAATGAATGGATTCCAATCAGTTTGCGTTTGTCAAAGACACCTGTAATCTTCCTCACCAATCCAACACTCTTTATCCCTCTCTCTATCTCTGTATGTGTCGGACCCTGAAATTCTATTGGACATGTTTCCTCTGGTGATTGCCAAATATTTGTCACAACTCTGTATTCACAGAGCCAATGGCTGCCAAAACCCACCATTGCTTTAATTAATTATTTATCCTGATGGAGGCAGCGTGCAGAGGAGAGGAGTGTGTGTGTGTGTGTGTGTGTGTGTGTGAGTCCCTGTATGCATGCGCGTGTGTGTTCAAAAATCATTCATTCCCTGGCTGTCTTCAGAGTTCAACAAGTGTTTAAAAATGGATGACAAGCCAAGAGAACGCTTTAAAGGGAGGGGAGAAATAACTAATCTTTTATGAGCGGTATGAATGACAAGTGCTCCTTTATTCGCAAACATGGATATCAGACATTGTCATAAACATGTCATGCCTTCAGCCTTCAGCCTTCAGTATGTAATTTGGGGGTGCTGATTACCGAAATACGACATGCTGAAATTAACGGCATCAATCTACCACAATTGGCTCCAAACAATATTTTAAAAAGTTATACGAGAAAAAAATCTTTTTGACCACGTTTACAGCAATTCGAATTTTTCATATTGACTTTTCACATTAAATATCTTCTGTTCCACAGTATTTCGTCTTTTCCCATCTCGCCTTGTCCTCTGCATCTTCTTCTGTCACTCCAACCAAATGTATGTCCTCTTTCCCCACACCCAGATACCTCCTCTTTGGCCTTCCATTTTCACTTCTCCAAAACATCTAACCTGGGCCGTCCCTCTGATGTGCTCATTTCATATTACATATGTTATAGAAAACTACCAATGTTAAATCCAAGTATGAAATATTCAATTTGTATCTTTTTGAAAGCCTGTAAGACTTACAGATTTTCTGCTTTTTTTTTAAGTCCCTGCAAGAAAATACATGGGCCCATGTGTTAAAGTAGGAAAGAATAAATAAAAGCATTTCTTATGCACAGAATTAAATACTATATTAAGATAAATCTTCCGTTATTTTGTTGAAAGTGCGTGTTTAATAGATCTATATACATCCTGGGTATTTCCTTGATATTCATGGTCTCCTTTGATCTGAATATTCCTCCAGACAGATTTTTTTAAATGCTGGAGCGTACACATCATGTATGCACATATACAGCTATCAATCCGTATGACGACGTTGGTCTGCTTTTAATATTTAATGATTTGACTTGTCTAATGGATTTGTACTTCACTGCGATGCCGTGAGTGATGGTGCTGCATTAACGTCCCTTCTCAGTGGCTCAGTGGAACGTTGCGAGCTGGATCACATAAAACAGTAAGAGATCCAATCATGCTATGCAGACTACTTTACTACGCAATCAATAAAGACAAAGTGAATCCTTTGACACAGATTGTGCCTTCTGTAGTGAAAGAGCAGAGGAGCTGTCATATATGAGTGAAATAACATAAGCAAAAACGATACCCAGCCAAGATCAGAACATTCCTCCCCTTTGCAGATTTAGCAAAAAAAAAATCTTTTTTCTCAAGATTCCGGCACAAACACCTAAAGACTCCAGATGGTTCAAAACGCTTCTACCAAGCTTTTGCAGCACACTAATAGAAGAAGTCATATCCCATCGATCCTTGCTGGTCTTCACTGGCTGCCTGCAGGTTTGAGGATTAATTTTAAGATTTTACTGCGTGTTCTAAAGCATGAACGGTCTGCCTCCTGCCCATGTCTGTGATCTCATGAGCCGGAGACTCGCTGCTTGAGATATTTCAGCAGGGATCTACAATGTAAAAAAGAGAATTGTCTTCTCCTACAGAAAGTGTATATCGCTGAAAAAGTCTTCAGTCCCGTCTGTTGTATAAGCAATGCCCGTGATTGAACACCTCAAATTAAATGTTAAGTTTGTCCACAACATATTTGTAAAAAATATGTTAAATACAAGATTAACCTGCATTGGTCGATTCATATGCACTAAAGTTGAACTACGTCGGATCAAGGATTAGGAAGGTATGTTTGAAACAGTCTTTTTCATTGAAAAAAAACAAACTCCCCCTAGTGAGTAAAATATTAACTGTTAGAGCAAAATATTATTCAATCAAGATAGCTTCCCTTGGGTCGATTCATCTGGACTACATCGGATCAATGGTGAGGAAGGTATTTCCAAAAAAGTGATTTTTGTATAAAGGTTCCCCCTACTGAGTCAAATACAATATGATATATACAAAGTACATCCAAATGTAAAGTGCATTATAAATGAAATGTATTATTATTATCATTATTAGATCTTTCTCAAGTCATTTCATATGCATCAAATCTGGCCTAAATCGGATCAACAGTGAGGAAGTTATTTCTGATAGTGTTTTTCGTGTTTTTCGAGGAAAGGTGCATTGGTGAAAGTAGCAACCTTAAATGTTGGAACGATGAAAGGAAAAGGTAGGGAGCTAGCCGAGATGATGGAGAGAAGGAAGGTGGATATATTGTGTGTTCAAGAGTCTAGGTGGAAAGGTGCAGATGAAAAAAGAAAAGGGGTTGGGGTGATTCTGAAGGATGAATATGTAAAGAGTGTTCTGGAGGTGAAAATGGTGTCAGACCGAATGATGAGTATGAAGATACAAATTGGATGTGTGTGATGATTGCTGTCAGCGTTTATGCCCCACAAGTTGGAAGTGAAATAGAGTTTCTGGAGTGAGTTGGATGAAGTATTTGCGATTATTCCAAGGGATGAGAGGTTGGTGGTTGGAGCAGACCAACAATCAATGGTCATATTGATGAAGGAAGGGAGGAGATGAGGAGTTCATGGGCAGGTATGGTGTTGAGGACCGGATATGCAGGACATTCAACCGTGACCCCAGATTACAAAGTTTCAACCATATAAAACATAAAACATGATATCAGAAGGCGCTCACACTCACCAGTGAACCTTCACACACTTGCATTCGCACATACATGCAAAGAATTGCACATAGGTTTCATCTAATATTTGGGTTTGTCATCATAACCTTGTACTATGTTAAAATAATCTCTCTGTAAATATATATATATATATAATCAGTTTCACAATAAATGTGCATGTACTGCTTTTAAAACAGTAAATAACAATTAATTTAATTATTGTTTAACCCAGGTCAGAAAATTAAAAAAAAAAAAATTGATGAACATTTTTATCATAATTGCCTCAAGCCCAAGGTAAAATTTTGTATTTTCTCCTAATCAACAGTCCACAATCCAGAGTTTTTAGTTTATTGACATAGTGGACTGAAGAAATCAGAATATATTCACATTTGAGAACCTGGAATCAGAGAATATAGACATTGCCTGCTTAAAAATCCCTCAAACAGTTAATTGATTGTCAAAATTGTTGGCAATTAGTTGAATAGTTCAAAATTAGATTTCTTAACCTGGGGTACAGATTTATAAATCAATTTTTTTCTCAAATGAGCCAAGGGGTTCTCTGCAAGATCCCCTATCTTGACTCAAGATAGGGGATACACTGTGTATTACTACAGCTATGGAGCTGCTTCCTTAGTTTAAATGAGGCAAAAACGTTGTCACACATCTGTTTTCCCTGTTTGATGCTCGTGTTTTTCCAGTGGGACTGACCCATATCCACCCTCATCTGTCAGCAGCGACACATCGCAGAATCATTTATAATTCAGCATCGACACTGAGACGGCACGGACTTTCGGCTTTCCTGCAGACAGCACCAGAGTGTCAGTTACCAGGCTCCCTCTTTGCATGTGCGCAGAGCTGATTGCACATGTACAAGTGTTTACATCACCAGCTTTCAGGCGTCGGCTGTAATGTCATTATACCTTTCAGTCATGCAGGTTCTGACTGGTGTTTTTTTAAATTAATGCACAAGTGCACGCATCTACTTGTGTCTCTTGATGGATAATAAGGTTTCAGCACATGTCATTAATGTAATTCCACACCATCCTGAATGATTGAGGCTTTCCATCAGATTGATGAGCACTCTTCAATTTGATACAGAGGTCACGCAACTTCTTCATCAAATTCCTTTTAATTGAGCAGAGTTTGGGCGATTGCCACAATTTAATGAGACCTCATCAACTTAATTAGATGCAAAATATTCACACACGCTCAGATATATATCCCAGGCAAACAGGAAGGCACGATACAAGTATATGCTGAAACGGGCTTTAACAACGCAGCTAAGAATAACTTTTAAGGCGTCACTCTGGATATGGTAGGAATATGCTGGTGGTAGAAGCTGCTTTTCTGTCCTTACTTGGAACATTGTTCGAAAAGACATCCCTAACTCCTTTTCCAATCAATTATTTCTGTTGCAGAAGTTTTGATCAGCTAATTTCCCTGAGAGTTTTTTCTTCATGGTGCTTTGTGTTTTTAAACTGCAAAGACACTTGTGCTGATAAGTCGGAGGTCAAGGGCTCAACAGCAGCAGGTACTTATTTATTCTTACAAAAGGCATGCACAAAATCTGATAGTCGTATTTTTTTCTCATAGTAGACAAACTACACCGAATAGCCATAACATTGTAACCACCGTCTAATATTATATAAAAACCCCGTCTTGCCGCTTGAACAGACCATTAGCGGTCTTGTGAACATGGGCTTCACACGACCTCTAAAGGGGTGCTTTGATTTTTGGCACCATAATGCTCACAGCACATCTATTAAGTTCTGTAAATTCCAAGGAAGGGCCTCTATGGATAGGATGTGTTCCAGCACATTCTACACCTTCCGCCAAAACTTCGTTCGGGTATTTCACGTATTTCACGTATAGTCTCTTTAAAAGTGTTATGCCCCACACTAAAATGGCCCAATAGGGCAAACAATGCTCCAGCACTGACCCAAATCAACCACAGAAAAACCAATCAATGAGGTGTATTAAAAAACATAATAATCAAACAAGAAAGTAAACAACTACAAACCAGGCTGACAGGCATCCCAACCAACATTAACCACTCCAGAACTTGTTCCCCACACACATCAAAGAGCCCATGGTGACCACGACCCGATCGCTGGTTTTCCAGTTGTTCTTCCTTAGACCACTTTAGTACGTACCAACAACTATATACCAGAAACACACATCCAGACCTGCAGTTCAGAGGATGATCTGACTCTGTTGTATGACCTTCACAACTTGGCTGATGTCAATGTCGCTCAGATCTTTACTCTTGATCATTTTCCCTGCTTCCAACACATCAACTTCAAGGACATCATTTGCACTTGCTAATTAACATTTTGTACTAAAATGAGCCACTGTTATGTGACAAACAATGTTTTTCCCTTCCCCTGTCAGTGGTTGTAATGTTATGGCTGATCAGTATGTTTCAAAGTTACATCTCCAGGTACAAACAACGTTCTGAATAAGCAATCATTGATATTAGTCACAAAGATGACCAAGATCATGCCATGCAGGAGAACTTTGTAAGAATGTAGCCTGAAGCAAAAGGGACTGTTCATGAAATCTAAGATTGTGTTTCACAATCCTGTCCTAAACTCATTACACAGACAGAGGGAAGACTTTATATGGATTTTCCTGTCAAATTTGCATATTCTAGTATTTGATATATTTAATGATGTTTTAACAGACAGCTTTTGCCAGAGTTGGTATCGGCAGAAGCAAAAAGTAATCAAGTACAAATACCTCATTACGTTTTCAGGGTATATATCTTTATGACTATACTTTTCACTCTTATCCCCTACATTTTAATACAATTTCTGTACGGTCTACTTTCTCAATGCATAATTAGTTTAATTTTATTTTCTATATCAAGGCTGAATTCAATCCAAGCACAGATTGTACCACTCACAGAAAAGATGAAGCCAAATGTTAATGATAATATTTACATTATTCATGCTGAATACTTTCTTTACATGGGAATGGCAGTTATATACATTTAAATAAAGTCCTTACTGACTTAAATCGATGCTATATTAAAACGACATGAGTCTCAGTTAGATTTGCTTACAAAAAAAAAGCTGTAAAAGGACACTTTTAATACTCAAGTAACTTTACTTCCACTGGAAAATTTGTTTTTGCCACCCCTTGGTGTTTGCAATCAATGCTGCTGTGGTATTAATCCAAATAACCTACGAAATAACTTCTGCATTCAAACAAATATGTACCTGCAACCGCTTTCTGCAGACATTCTTAATCATGTCATTAACAATGCTCATAATCCAGGGGGACATTTAAAATATTTCAAGGTCTGACCCTTGTTGGCTCAGCCATCAAAAATCAACAATCAAAATTACAATTTCCAGTGGATTCATTTCTTGTATTAAAGTAGAAACATGTCAAACCACTGTAAAAAGTAATTTAACAGATAATAATTCAAGATGTTTCTTTATTATCAATATCCATTAAAACTGTCAAACTACTGACATTATCATTATTAAATTAATGAAGCCACCTCTATTTCAATTCTAATGCCAGTAATGGCCGATAACATCTATTTTTCAATCTTTCTTTCCTCAAAATATTATAAAATGTGTGTATTTCTTCTTTATTATATTCTCGAAAACTCAGGCATGTTATGGAATCAGCATCGCCATGTCCGCCACAGATCCTTCGTGTTAATGAGATAACTCAGAATCTATTTCATGGATCCTTTTCAAATTTCACAATTACATAGATCGTAGTGCGAGGAAGAACTGGAATGACTTTGGGAAAGGTCAGTTGTATATTTCCGACGCAAAGGGGAGCCTATCTCCAACATTTTTCGGTGGTTTACTCTAACAGTTAATATTTTATTCACTAAGGGGAGCTTTATTACAAAAACGCCGCTTTTCAGACATAACCTCCTAATTGTAGGTCAGAATTTAGCTCAAATTTTATGCGTATGAATTGACCCAAGAAAATCTATATTGTTTCTATGGAATTGTACTCTAATTGTTCACATTACACTCACTAGGGACAGCTTTTTTACAGGAAATACATTTTTCTTTTAACATAATTCAGAAGCTTGTTCATCGATCATTTCAAAATGTTTTACCCGCAAAGTCCTTAGTGCGAGGAAGGACGGGATTGATTTTCGGAAAGGACAGTTGTGTATTTCCAACACTAGGGGGAGCTTTATCCCCAAATGTTTTCATGCCATCATTTCTCAATCGTTGGTCTGATTTAGTCCAAATTTAGTGCATATGAATCGACTCAAGTTGTGTTCTCTCTAATAGGACATATTTCACTCACCTTGGGAGTTTTTTTTATTTACAGAAATATTGTTTTGCATAAATAACTCCTTAACCACTTGGTCTCATTTAGTATAGATCATGTGCATATGATTCCTCTCGAGGAGATCTATCTTGTCTTTATCATACTTTATGCTAAAACGTCATATTTTAGTCACTAAAGAGGGCTTTTTATCTTATAAAAAAAGTTATACAGTGGATATGACATTTAATTTCCCCTGATTGTAGTCCTACAATCAAGGGAATTCCTTATACGTACAACGCAGGGAATTAACGACTTCCCAGGGTTCATACACTTGCTGTCAATGATGACAGAATAGGTCTAGCTAAATTACTGAGAAAGTGATGTAAAAATACCATAATTAACTGTGATTAATTATGTAATTACACTGTTGTTTGAGGATTTATTTCCACACTGAGGACGGAATATTTTCCATTGTAATTTGAGGTTAAGTTATGTGTACTTTTATATTCAAATAAAAATCCAGCTTCTATTTCATTACAACACACATAATTTGAAGTCAATTTAAAGATAATCTGCAATGAATCACAGTTCATCATCCCGGCTTGCAATTACGCAGTGGACTATATGTAGAAAAAGTAGAAAGTAGAATAAATACCCAGCATGTGTAGGGACACATAGGCAAACACACTAAATGGATGGCCGTGTTTTTCACAGCGAGATTGTGCCGTGATTTTCCTCCTTTTCTCGAGACCACCTGTTTCTCCCCATAATCCTTGAACAGGAACGTCTGATCTAGAGCTTTGGCGATGCAGACACGCTACTGTTTATATGTTTTAAGAGTAATAGTTTATAAATCAAAGAAAAAGGAAAAGGAATGGAGCTTCTACCAAACAGCTGTGCCTCAAAAAACAAGTGGAACGACTCAGAGAGTGTTTATCACCGCTAACAACCAGAAAACACACAGCTCAAAGAAATAAGGGAACACTTAAATCAAAGTCCAGATCTCGATGAAAGAAACATTCGAGTTGAAACTCTTTATTATTATACATTGCGTAATTTGTTTAGCGCAACAAAAAACGATCAATGGAAATCCAAATCGTTAAACCATAAAGGGCTGTATTCTAGTATAGACCAAAAACCAAAGTGAAAAACTGAAAACACAGACAATCCAACTCAGTGAATTTCATCACAAGAACTCATAAATGTGACCCAGGAGTGTGTTTGAGTCCCACATGCCAAAGGGACCTCCTGAAAAGGTCTGGGCATGCTCCTGATGAGATGGAGGATGGTGACCTGGGGGATCTCCTCCCAGACCTGGATCAGGAATCCTGGACAGTCTGTGGTCAGTGGTGGTGGCGTCTGATGCAGCGATAAAATCACAAATCACCAATTGGTGGCAACAATACCATCATCCTACAGGAACTGCCTACACACTCTGACCACATGAGGCCGGTGATTGTCCTGGACCAGGAGGAACCCATTCTCCACTGGACCAGTGAAAGGTCTGGTAGTGGGTCTAAGATTCATCCTGGTACCTAACAGCAGTCAGGGTACCGTTGGCTCGCCCGTGGAGGTCTGTGAGACCATCCAAGGATCTCTCTCCCCAAACAATCACTTACCCACCACCAAACCGGTCCTGCTGGATGATGATGCAGCAGCGTTACTTTCTCCAAAGCGTCTCCAGACCCTCTGATAATTAATTTAAAATGAATCCAGTAAAGCATTCATTCTCCCACAAAATCTTATTTCCCCTCTCTTCTCCAGTCTTTTAGATCTCTTTCCAGCATCTCAGCGAACATTAGGAAGGACCTCAAAGTTGTCTCGAAGGTCATTTGAATCAAATATAAATCTTATAGCTGGTCTATTTCAGTTCTATATTTATATTCTGAATTTGCCCAAGCGATCTGTCCGATGTGATGAGAGGAGTAAAACCCTGAGAACTCGGAGATTCTGGCAATTTGCACGAGATAATATGTGTGACTGCCTCCATCATATTGCCATTGCTTCTGTGAGGCAGGTCCGGTCTCATCAACCCATGTGTCACAACAATTGATGGGAGGCACAGAGTGTAATAGGTCTTCCTGTCCTGTCCGTACTGGTGCTTGATCTCCCAGGAGTTTCATTCACATGACACGGAGGGGTCGCCTGCTCACCTAAGAAAATGAAAAGACTTCAAATGGAAATGAGAAACACCAGAGAAACCATAATAACTTTTAAAGAAAAAATAATCATTTCGAGCAGAAGAAATTGAAAATTGTGCTTGTTTACTTTCCAATATGAGCGGCTTCTGGAAATGACTCCGCACAAGCCTGCTGTGTAATCAAGTTTTATCATGCCTGGCCATGCACAGAGTTTGTAACGGGTGTATTCTTGGATAGTTCTTGATCCATCCTTTCTTGAAGTGTGCGCCGGCATGTGTTTGTGTGTCAAGTATTATCTAGGCTTCTATCCTCCCTCTGAATGCAGCAGAGGATCAAGGTGTCTTTTTCACAGCACACTTGAAACTGAATTCATTGGAACTCAAGGGTTGCTGGACCGCCTCTGCATCAATGGACCACCGCATCAATTTACATACTCTGGCACATGTGTGTCCGTGTCCAGGAGCAAACGTAGCTGCACACACATACACAGATGTTTTGTTTAGTTGAGGACGCTCGCCACTTTAGGTGTGGCTGCAGCTTTAAGGCTTCTCATGAAGAGGCCAATGACTGTTCCTGATGGGAAAATTGGACTTCCTGTTCAGTGACTACGTCACATGAAGCAACACTACACAACAATAGTTTGAGGTTTGTCTTTAAAATACATCTTTATCATCTTCATCCTGTTAAATTTATTTCATTTACAGCAACAGTTTGATCCTCGGGGAAACATTATTGCTTTATTTTTATGTAAATTTGATCAAAAGTTGGAATCCACTGTTGCATCTGACAGTTAAATACCACAGTACAGCTCGGCTCAGCTTTTCAACATTGACAAATGCTTCCCCATTTTTCAATCCAAATGACCCTTTCTTATGTTTTCACACCTGTTTGTTTGTCTGTTTGTTTGTTTATTTGTCCGTCTTTCTGTTAGTCTGTCTGTTGTTTGTGAGCAGGATTACGAAAAAACTGCATGACGGATTTGCATATGAATTTTACATAGATGTAGGTTTTGTTTTATCCTGAAGGTGAAACAATTTTGGGGATGTTTTGTGCTTTGCAACATTTGAAATAAAATAAAATAATAAGTTGTTTGGAGTAGTTATGTGACAATGTTGACTATTGTTGGTTTTGTTCCTTGATCCCTTTGATGTTAATTTAGGGGTGGAGCTGGGGGGCTAGGTGGGCCGAACAGAGAAACTGAAGTGGAAGACACAGGAGACGATCGGCTATTGGAGAGATAGTGACAAGAGTTTGTTGGGAGTTGTCGGTAGATTTAGAGGATGGCAATAAGTCAGACATTAATGGAGAAATCTGCATGATTTTACAGTATGGCTTTGCCGGACGTTTGCACTCTCTGAGTGTTTTTTCTTGTTTTTTCTGACTTGCTTTGAAAATGTTTTTGATGAGACTAAATTGAACATATTTCCTCTTAAATGCAGGGGAATTGTTATAACCGTCGTTATATTCATTTTTGTCCATTTGTTTTATTTACTGTCACTTTTGATATCAGACCAAAATGTACCCAATATTGTATATTATTGTTAATAGATTAAATAATATAAGAAATAAAATGAAATGACAACATGCAGTGGATATTTAAATTAGCTAGTTTGGAATTTTGTAAAGATAGCTTCATAATTCCTAATTTTTCATAATCTTTATGTCAGATACGGACCGTATTTATTGTCTGAGCAGACAAGATGACATTCTCATAAAAGCTAACAGATGGGTGTGCAGTATGTAACGCCTCTGATGGTATAGGTCTCCTGCTGAGCATGAAATTCAAGCTTACTTATATAGCAATCCAATCACAAACACTGTTGACACAAAGAAGATACCATTTATACTTTGGCAGATTTAAAATGTAAAGGTATTGGGAAAATATAATCTCAATAACCTATATAGTGGGCAAAATAGTCCATTGACACAGAATGCGTTGGGTGTATGAGTATGAGACAATGCTACAACGACGGGTACATTAATAGATGTATGCATTATTTAGCATGTTTACCAATTGTATACCAAAGCTGTCCTACGCCCTCGGCGAGGGGTCTCTCACCACCTCCTCATAATTGCATTTTTCTTTTCCTATAGAAACCTCTTCAGAGTCGCTAATTAGTTGCTTTAACGAGCATTTAAGCTCCAGCTCTCAGTCCAGATGTGAGTAGCATGCATTCTGACAGACAGTCGGCTCACAGGCTCATTTTTGGCCTGCCTACATTTGGCAGGAGGGAGCATATTCACGTTCAACAGGCTGTCTTACAGCTGAACAGAATCCATGTCTGAAATTCAAATAAAACAGGGAACAGGTAAAAGTTTTAGCAGCAGTATCTCAAGACACAAACAAATACATTTTTATGCATGCACCCTACGGCACATGGTTCATTAATTCTAATTTGAATGGCTGTGGCCTCAACGCCAACACACATGCCTTCTAATAGTGCCCTGAGAAAACGCTGCATTCAGTGAGCGAGGAGGACTGGCACATGGAAGCAAAGCCATGAATGTTAAAGCAAAACTGTCAGAGTGTGTTGATGTGATTGAGGGTCCCGCCGCTACAAAGTGGCAGCTGGTAGTTGTGGCCCAAAGTTGCGAAAGCAGCTTCACAACTGGCAGCCAGAGGAAGCGGAATTGGATTTTGAAGATTGTTATATCCGGAAGTCAGTAAACAACATACAACAGGAACTGAACCTGGCAACGTAATGATATCTATCGGCAGGGCTGTTGATACCAGTGAGTTTAATCCAACCGTGATGAAATGCAGAGCAGGTGTGTGTCCTCTGGCTGCCTCCTTGACTGTGGGGGCTAAGCTACAGATAATAAAAGTGAAAGACCACCCAGTCATGAGGAACTGTGGCACTCCAGCCACATAGATTTGTTTGCGCAGGTAACTTTGTTTACCTCCACCTATTTTACACTACCATATCATACATTGTTTGTATTGAGATATTACTGATTGTTTATGCTCTGCAAGGCCAAAGAAAGGCAAAGTAGACTAAAGCTTATTTCACACTGCAGGAAGAATGTGGTCGAGATCTGTTATTTCTGCTCATTTGTGACTTCTTCATGGCAGTGTGAACGGCGGAAAACCACATGGAATCTGATGTTTTTCAGATTGGATTTTGGCCACTTCCACATGTAGTCCTACATCATACACAGATTTTGTCGCAATGGGACCTCAGATTGAATGGCCAGATCAGAATTCATGCGACTTTGACATATTCCATCGACATTCGTCACAAAGCTGTGTTGGAGAGACTCACTTTCCACTTGAAAACATCCATATAGACACTATTAACATCCATATAGACACTATTAACATCACCATAGACACTATTAACATCACCATAGACACTATTAACATCACTGTAAACACTATAAACATCAGTGACAGTAGACGGTAGGTAGTTATAACGTGGGGGGTCATGTAGTGTCGCATCGGTCCATAATTCTATTAATTTCCATGGCAACCTGATGTCTAAGGTAAGTCTGGAGTGTCGCAATCTTTTATTTCAAACGTTAAATATTTTGCACCTCGTGATACTTTGAATTTGGTTGTTTTAAGAGATTCTGAAGGTTGGTCATTTGAGAATAGTTCCCGAATGATACATACTAGCTTCACCAAATGTTATAATCTACATATATAAGCAATAATATGTTGACATTCGCTCCTGAATTATGCTGAATTTATATTTTATCTTATCTTCATGGAAACATTATTTTAAAGGAAATTTGCCCTTTGCCCCAGTGTGATTCTGAGGTCTTTTCTGGAGTTACGTCTGACAAAAAGATGTCCGTGCCGTTCTGTCTGAAGGGCAAGATAAACTGGACCTGACAGATATTATAACCAACCTCAATGACCTCATATGAATAAACCTGTGTGTCCGGATCTGATTTACAAGATTCTGGGATGAGAGCTGCGCCTGAGAAGGATCAGAGAAGGATCTTCTCTGTTATAACAGCTCTTTCTGTGAACAACCTATATATTTAAAAAGACAACGAAGACTCCTGAACTTGATAACTTTTCTTCAAACGATCAGAAGACACGTTTTTTCCTCCATCAGCTAATCAGTGTTATTCTGGCTACACCATCCAGTGGTTATAAATGTTGTGACTGATCGGTCTGTAGTCACTCTTATGTCAGGGGGCAAAGAAAACTAATTTTGCCCGGTTGCCGTTGTAATTTATTTTCGCAAACAAGCCTCAGGCCTACATTTAATTGAATAATAGCTCTACAGGAGAGACTTACTTCACTCAATATGGCCGCCTCTTTTAATTAAACTACGGTAGTAAAGGATGTCTGTGTTCCTGCCCTGTGATTCCCCAGTGATATTAACCTTCGTTAACAGCTTCGGCGGCGCTACATCTTAAGGGTCCAAGTTATGTCAGAAATACGCAGCTCTGGTGCTTCAGTGGGCGGAGATCTAATCCTGTCATGCATCAGCAGGTTGTCTGCCTCATTAATAAAAACGACTCACGGCAGCTGATCAATAGTTATTGACTCAGGATGACAGATTTGCCTCACCTGCATGATCAATGAGCTTTGTTAATCCCGGATGGTTAGAGGGAGGTGGGGAGAAGATTGTCTGTCTCACTTTGAGTTCAGTCACCTGCATGTTAAATGAACAAAACTGAGGATTCTCCTTTCTGTTTACGCTCACTTTCTAATTGTGACATCCAGAGGCTGCAAACACATGTCTGGACCGAGCCTCTCCGACCAACACACATACACACCCACACAGGCTAGTCGCACACACATTTACCCTCCGTATTGCTTCTGTTTAAGTAGAGCATTCCATCCGTCCTCAAAATATATTTCCGTCAAATGAAAGAACTTTTAAAGATTTCAACAGCAGCTGCAACTATAAAACTCTGAAGCACACACACATATCTATATCTATTACACACAAACTCACACACCATTTGTTAATGCACGTCAACAAGGCAGCTCCTGATGTGAGATTTTATGATGAACAAACAGACAATAAAAATGAAACATGCTGTTGTAATGTTGAAATTGCAGCAAATCCACTCACATTAGTGTCACAAACACACAGAGGGATAAAAAGGATCTACAGCGAGGCATCACACACACACACACATACACATACACATAGACACACACACACACGCACACTCACACACTCTCACTGGGTTCTGACTATAAAAGGGGCATCCTTCCCTCTCGACAGAGAAGTGCTCTGCTCACTCTCACACACTCGTCCAACACGCTCAACCTCGTTTATCAAGGTAAGGGAAGCACTTTTTAATTCTAAATATATGTTCAGATACGATTGTACAATTTTATCAACAATATCTGAATCAACAAAAAGATGACAGCAGATTTACTTGTATGTATATTTAAATTTCTAAATGCACGTAACAACATCCCTTTTCTTATGTTTTGTTTTAAACTAGACAAATTAAAAGTTATTATTGATTTTTTTTCTATGGTATAAAATCTTAATATTTAATCCAAACACAGAGACAAGATTTTATATTTTTGGTTTCATAATCTGCTAATGCATGTTATAACATCAACGTTTCTAACATTTTCTCCTAAATTATTGACAAATTAGAAGTCATGAGGTTATTTTATGTAATCTTTTTATTTACTTTCTTGCCTTTTCTTTCATTAATTTATCTTCAGATACGCTCCCCTGAAACAAAAGTGGAATTAATCATTTTTTGTCAGTCACTGTGTGAATATGTTTTTCTGATTCACTCGCCTCTTCGGGGCAGTCAGTGATCACAAGCCGTGAAATCCCTCTTATCTGGCAGATGGTCTCAGTTCTGCTTCTTTGCTGTGGATGCTGACTGGAGAACACGTGCTGTAAATTCTGTTTTAGTTAACTCTCCCTCCACCTCCGTGTGTGTGTGTGTGTGTTTGTGTGTGTTTTTTAGATGACTGCAGGGCTATGTGTGGGTGTCGTGCTGGCAGTCCTGTGCACAAGCTGTGTGGGGCTCCCCTTCTCCTCCCAGCTCCTCGAGGAGGGCAAGCGCTCCATCTCTGCTCCATCTGACGGTACAAATATCGTACATATAATAAGTGATTCCTTTATTAAAGTTTTCATTTCTGACGTCTCCTCTTGTCTTTATTTGTCTGTGTCGAGTAGCTTTCCCTCAGGCTGACACCCACAACTTGGGAGAGTACAACCTCCAACACAGCCGCTCTACTCAGCTGAAATACCCCGTGGCGGAGCAGGATTCAGACTCTCGAGCCAACCTCGGAGAGCTGCTGGCAAGACTCATCTCCACCAGGAAAGGTGTGTGTGAGGACAAAAAAAAATGGCCTTCTGCCATCCTCCTCCCCTCAGTTTAGCTAATTACTGGAAGCCTGCTTTGTAAAATAAATTAGTGGCTCTGAAAAGCTTTTGTGGTTTGTAAGAGAGAGAATTAGTGCGGGCAGCCTTCCGGCCATTCTCTGCATGCCATCTTATTTTCCTAGTATGACTCCCACTGGCTATATTGTAGTTTTATTCTCTTCAATATCCAGAAAACAACCCCTCATAAAACCTCATGCTCAGCGCTGTGATCTCGCTGACTGCTTGACAGGAGAAGGGAATATCAGGGCTCTCGAACGGCACAATACAATACACAGAGGCTTCCCAACACTTTCAACACATTTCAATGTGTAAAGCATAGCCTCTCCTGGGAGAACATTTCCTACAGGATGAATAGTTTTCACACAGGATCAAACTCTGAAGGATTAGGTCTAAAACATTAGCCCATGTTTTCTTGCATTATCTCTGAGGAAAATGGGTTTTATTTCTTTGAAAGTGCATTTAGGTATCTGTCATGCCATTTTTTCCCATCCTTACGCATAATTATAGCTACAGTATTATATTCAGGCAGTAAAGTTTATATTTAAACTTTGCAATAGGAAAGAGAAATCATTTAAATGTTCATTGAAATTGATATTTAATTTAAAAATGTGGGCCTTTTTGATGAAAGGAGTGTTTGTGGGTGTCTGTGTTGGTGTGCTTCGCTGTTCACTTGTACGTTTCGTTGTGGGAGGTGTCGTTGTCAAGCCTTCTGCAGCCAGCACACCAGGGAGCTGAAACATTGTTGTTTATTTGTGTGCGTGATGGACTGTGTGTGTGTGTGTGTAGGAGGATGTGGGCGGAGTGAAAAACAGCATCTTTGAATACTTGATTGATCACCAAGGAGAGAGTATTCCTGCTTTTCTTCACTTGAACAAAAAAACCAAACATATCAGATTGGATTCTTTTGGCTGAGAGGACAGTGATGGTGCAAAGATAATTTATTTCAAATGAATGGAAGACCATGCGTGTGCACACATGCACACACAAATTAAGAGAAAGTAATTGTATGTTGCCACCCTAAGGCCCAGCAGCTGTGGGACCATCGTCTTTATTTGTTGACATGATGTGTGTGAGGACAAAGAGGCAATTATGTCTAGAGGCAAAACAGAGGGAAACAAATGAACAAAATGTAATTCAAAGGAGATAAACTCCATCAGTCATCAAATATTGGGAAATTTTTGACCTTGGGAGGCCTAAAACAAATGAAATAATGATTTGACATTACACTCAACTAACTTCTAAAATGCAATTCAGTGCATAATATCTGTCAGTTGTTAAAGTGATCAAATATTTGATATTAAAGGCATCAATCACTAGAATTAGATTTTAATTTATTGGCGTTGTGAGGAAAATCATTCATGCCTAATCTAAACTACCGAACTTGAGACTCAAGATCCATAATTTTAAGTGATTAAACAAAATGTCAGCTCTCTCACAATCCAATCAGCCTTCGCTGTGTTATCGCGACACATGTGCTCGTGCACGCAGATCAGTTCAAAGTAACTGCTTCAGTGCAGAAACAAACAATGAGATCACAATCCTAGGGAGTACACTCCGTCTGAAGACAACTCACTCCAATCATGCACTGTTTCTCTTCCACCCCCTCTTGTCAATCCCTGCCACCCCCTCCTCATCCTCCCCACCCCTCCCCCCAGGTTCTGTGCGGAGAAATTCCACCATGAACAGCAAAAGCAATGGAGTGAGTTCCAACCACCGGATAGCAGACAGGGACTACTTGGGCTGGATGGATTTTGGTCGCCGCAGTGCAGAAGAGTACGAATACTCCTCATAGATGGGGGTCACGGCTCACACCCAGCTGCAAAGCCACCTAAGAAAAGAGGAAAAAAAAAACACACAAGCTGGCTCCTCAGTGTCTCACAATAAGAGTCTATTTGTGATGTAATTGCTGTAAATTTGTTTGTAAAACTATAATAATGCAATACAGATATGCCAAATTTTGCAGAAAAGCTCTCACCATCCTTGTTTGTATCTGGTTTTCTCTGGTTTCTTTATCATTTTTTTTTTTTCTCGGGAGGGGGGGGGGGGGGATTGAGGTAGTGTCATGGTCTATTGAGACTAAGTGGACTGAATAAAGTTTAAAAATATTCATGGGAATATGAATTCTTTCAGCACAATACATACTGACCAAAAAACACAATATCCAATATCCAGTCCAATATCCAGGGATCCACAAGTGTATCTAAATGTATTCCAAAAGTTTCATGAAAAATAAGTCAAGTGGTTCATGAGCAAGTGACAGTAATGCTGAAAAAAAATCCCTATATCGTTATTTAAAGGAGGGGAGAGAAATCCTTGGATCTGTGCCTTTATCCAGATACATTCCAAAACCTGAAGATTTCTTCCGAGGCACATACCCTACCTCTTAAAACATGCTTTCTTGCATTGTTCTAAAAGTTGAAAAATATTCCGGCATCTTCCCTCTTAAGTGGATTTGCTCCAAAATGTGTTAATTCAATTTCCTGTCAGCGCTCCACCAGCTCAACCATGATGATTCTGTCAGTTAACAAATAGTTGATTGGTTTTGCATGTTCAGATTCCATTAGATTATCTCTTGTCTGGCTAAGGTGCATCAGATTGTTCCAACCATATGTACAAAATAGTAATAATTCTTATTCATTTCGGCTAATTTTAAAAAAAAACTTTATATTTCACAGATTTTGGATGATTTACATCATTCAACATCCGTCCTCAGGTATGTGGTTTTAACATTGTGATATAGTAGTCCATGAAATACAATATTTTAATAAAAACTATTAATGATATATAATGTATAATAATATATATATTATTTTATAATAATATTTATATATATGCACCACTCCACTTCCATTAGGATGCAGCTATTGAAAGAGATGCAGTGGGATTCCCATGAGGTCTGAGGTTTTTTCAGGCCTGTCCAACAGGGAAGCGACCCCGAGGTAGACCCAGAACTCGCTGGAGGGACTTTATTTCCCATCTGGCCCGGGAACGCCTCGGGATCCCCTAGGATGAGTTGGAAAGTGTTGTTGCTATGGAGAGGGATATCTGCAAATCCCTTCTGAGCCTGCTACCACCACGAACTGGCTCCGGATAAGGGGAAGAGAATGGAAAAAAGTTAAATATTTGAGGAAACATAGATGCCGTTAGAAAGACGTTAGCTTTTAGCAATTCATTTTTGTTAATCGCATATCCGTGAAAAAATGTAATTTTTACCGTTGAAACCATCATATGAGAAAAATCCCACACAAAAAGGTTGAGACAAAATTCAACATGGAATAAAAAAAAATCCAAACAAATTAAAACCGTTCTGAAATATATCAAGGCTGCACTTTAGGACTCAGTTGTTTTGAGTTGAAAATTGGCATGTTGAGCTGGAAACGAAACATGCCAGTGCTGACAAAACTCATTCTTATCCCGCCCTCCTCTCTTCTAATGATACGATTGGATGATGGCAGGATTGAGAATACGCATGCAGATTTGGATGACGTCAGAACCAATAAAACCATGAGTCATTGTTGCTACAATCAATTATTCATTTATCGTTTGCTCCCTATAATATTACTAATTATAACTTTATAACATACTTTTCCTGCACATTAGTCTCTATTACAATTATAAATAATTTCTATATTATTAGATTCAATATCATCTTACTCTTCATTCTATATTCCAAGCATTCCCTTAAACTTTCTGAATATAACATGTGTATTATATTGTATCGTAACAGGGGGCACTATCTCACCCATCTTGTTACTCATGGGGATGAACCTGATAATTACACCGGCTGAAAAAGAAACCAATGGGTCAAAAACCAGCTCAGGGGCACACCAGACAGCTATCAGGGGCTTCATGGACGACGTAACCATCTCAACTTCAACACATGTCCAAACAAGACGGGTCCTGGCACAATACAAAGAATGGCCACATGTGCCAGGATTACTTTCAAGGCCAGACATCCCACTTCCAGCAGTGGGCGAAGGCGAACCCCAGGGAAAGAAGAACCATGATCCAGGCAGAGGTGAAGAACCTGGAGGATGAAGAGGGGAAAGCAAGAGCTGTGGACCTGGAACTACAAGGATCATGGACAATGTGGGACCTCCCTAGAAAAAACCCCCATCTGATTTCTTCCTACCCAAAGCAGTCTCCGACCCTCTCCCCCTCCAGTCAAACTGCACAGATGGGGTTTGCTGGAGGATCCACTGTGCAGGTTGTGTGGTGAGGTAGGAACCATGGCGCACGTACTGTCCGACTGACCGTACCATGGGAAGAGGGATGTGAGATGGCTGCAGAAAGAAAAGGCAGCCTGTACCAACAACTGGATGATGATTTCAGGGACAAAGGCTGGCACACCTGGCTTTTCCCAGTGGAGGTTGGTTTTCGGGGATTCCCTGCACAAACGGTGTGGAATCTGCTCAGGATGGGGGCAAGAGGCCAAGAGGGGAGAAAAGCTTTTGGGATATGCAGCTGAAAGAACCTCCTGATGGCTATGGCATAGAAGAGGAGCGATGAGCTGGAAGCAAAATCAGCCATAACATTATAACCACTGACAAATCAAGTCAAAATAACGATTATCTCATCGCAATGGTAGCTCTGAGTGGGTGGGATATGTTAGGCAGTCAGAAAAATGGCCAAGAATAAGGATCTGAGCGACTGTGTCAAGGTCCAAATTGTGACGCAAGATCACTGGGTCAGAGCTTCTCCAGAACTGCAGTTCTTGTTGGGTGTTCCCAATGTGCCACGGTGAGTAATTTCCAAAATGGTAAAGACCAATGGTGAAAGGGCATCAGGGATGCACACACGGTGCATCACAGAGCTGTTTTGGTGTTAAAAAGGTTTCCTATACAATATTAAAGAAGTGATTTCAATGTAATGGCTAATAGAGGTAACAGTTAACCGAAGAAAAAAGGCTAAATGCATGTTTTATATATATATATAAGTGTTTTTTTCTTTCTAATTCCTGATGGATATGATTTTCGTTCAATATTTAAGGTAAATGTTCTTCTTTTGAGACATTGGAGGTGGTCACTGCGGAAATATCAAAACTGTAATTTACTACAGACAATGTTTTGTTTGCAATAAATCCTTAAAAATAATAGCAATTCAATGAAATTTAAAAATTCTCAAAGTTAAAGTGTGTTTAAAATAAAGTAGTGACCAACAGCAGTTCCCTTGTTTAGTGGGACGTGCTCACAGGCTTTCCCTTTTCTTATATGGCACTGAGATAAAATAAAGTGAGGGATCTTTTTGTCTATATCTATGCCATGAATCTGAAGGCAGAGACCTGTGATGTCAAGAGAACGGGCCATTCAGATCATTACAAGATCATTACAAGTGTCTGCGCTAAATAATATATATTGCGCTGCAGTGGAGGGCTCAAATGACTTAGCAGCAGTTTTATTTCTTCCTTCTTGTTAAAAGGGTGTCTGTGACAATCTGCCAGGTCCAACCTGTACAAGGTATAAGTGAAGAGAAGGGGCATCATTCATGGTGGTGGCGAATTGTAATGGAGCAGCCTATTATGCTGCTCCCGGCTCGGCGTGTTAAGTGTGAGATGTATTTGTACGAGTCAGAGGTGGAGAAGACGATCGATGGACAAAGCAGTCTCTGTGAATTATTCAGAAAAGTGCTTTAGGGGGCCTTGGGGAAAGGAACGGGTTTGTGTGTGTTTATACATATATGTGTGTGTTTTTGAAAGTGTGTGTGTGTTTGTGTGGTGGTCATTGAAGCCGCTGGCTTGAAGGTCCATGGGAATTGACTCAAAAACATTTATTTTTAAAGAGATGAAAATGAAACTTCCTACGTGTGTATATGAGTGCATGTCTGGATGTGGAGATCTTTTGGGAATTGCAGTTACACAAAAAATCTCAAGAGACGAATACTTGAGCCCCTACCACCTCACATGGAGTGGTTCAAGCACTCATACATGCATAAGTGCTCTGGATTTGTGTGCTAATTAGCAAATCCACACACCCACCCATGAAAAAAACATGAGCTCCCAAAGCATGGCTGTAATGAAGATCCAGCAATGGTGTCGAGCAGATGGTCCGAACTCTTCCAATAACATTTATGGAACTGGCTTTGACTTCATTCTCCATCCTGTGTGTCTCCAAAAATCCCATTCTTTAACTTCAGAGCTGCCTTTGTCAAACCAAGGGCATTTAGCCGGTACCAACACAGAGGAATTTAAAGCCAAAGCAGCTGAGGAGTCTTCCTATCCTGTAGGATATGGACTCCTCTCCATAAAGTTCCAAGCTTACAAAATAATAATTTAATTTAGCAACCACCAGCATCTGTTGAAAAGAAAGTGATGTTGGAAACATTACTTGAACTTATACTTTGAAATTCTGATGAATGTACATAATCACATGCTTATTGATAATTAGAGGTGAAGATTGATGCTACTGTCTGTATGGAATATGAAGCTCACGCCAGTAGACGGTTCACCTAACTCAGTACAAAGACTGGAAACAAGGGAATAGTAACCCTACCAGCACATTTATTAAGAATTCTTCTTTTTCCGTAGAGCGGTTGTCCACTTAACGGAACGTTGGGGGTTAGATCCATAATTTATTCCCAATGGGGGATCCTGTTGTGCATGAAGGACGGTGTTAATGGTTACTTTTCCTGATGAGAAGGAAGTGCCTTGCATGGTAGACTCTGCTACCCCTGTGTGAATGTTGGTGAATGGGGTAAACATTGGTGCCACTTGTAAAACTCTGTGTTGTTGATCAGACTAGAGGTGGGATGTTGCCTTGTATATTTAGATTTTATTGTAATTCTCCTCCAAGTCAATGTCGAGCACGGTCTCTGTGTTTCAGTTAAGGGCAATCAATCACAGCTTTTGGACTGTTGGATTTGATTAGATTATATATTGTATAGGTTCTATCAGAGAAGACATAATGAAGAAGAGATGAATGATTTATTACATCAATATCCCCACTTTGGAGTCTGGATACTAGTGGTGGCGGCGGCCGATGACTCTGTTGAGGCTAATGAATGATGAGGCTGATGGATCTGTGAGGACATGGCGGGGATGGGGGATGCGGAGGGCACCCAAACCAGCAGCATGAAAGAACTGGATGAATGGAGAGAGCGAGAGAAATATTTAAAGACAGCAGCTGATAGTGATAGGTTGAGCATGCAGGTGTGACACAGTGATTGGACGGATGAGGCTACCTGAATGAGCGCAGCTGATATCAATTGATAACTGTGAAGCAGGTAACTGAGACTGAGCATGTGTGAAGGTGAGTATAATAGAGTGGTTTGAGCATTAACTGTGGCCCGAGTTTGCAACAGGATAGTCTATGAGATCAAACTTTCGATGGATCTCCATTTGAAATACTAGATCTATGCAGGTGTATATCAACTAAAGCATTTAACTAAAAGGTCCAACGGCTGAAAGATATGGACTGAAAACTTTGGGGATATAAATCTAAAAAGATAACTGATGAAGTGCACATGAGAAGCTTCCCACCCGGATCATTCCGCTTCAACAGTCGGACTTTTCAAGCTGGAATCAAGTAAAAGATGCATTTCATAACTTTTCAGATAGTCTAAAAAATGTTCTCACTTTTTTCAGTTGTAACTTACTATAATAAGTCCAAAAGTTTGAACAATAGAAAAGAATGTGCTTTCACACAGCAAACTAACAGGACCTTGGTTCAGTTTGGTGTGGACCATGGCTGCTACTTTTTATTCACACAACAAAATCACACCTGCAGCTTTGGTCAGGATCAAACTGAAAAGTCAGAAAGTCCCGTCCCGACCAAACATAGTGGGTCTGAAAGCACGCTCACCAATTGTAGTTCGATTCTCTTGGTTGGACCAAAGCAGCCTTTTCAGAATTTTTGCGCTAATGATTTTTCATCCTGTTTCACCAAGCATTCACACCGGCATTTCTAATAATGAACCAAAAATTACCAAATAAAGAACATGATTGCGCCTCTTTTTTGACATATATTGTTCAGCTGAGCCTGCCACCTTCCAAATGCTCTGTTCTTCGTGTGTTGTAAGCATAAACTCATGGTACATTTATTTATGTGTCATCATGTGATTTGTAAGGTTGAATATTTTGACATCACACCACAGATATACACAAACTGACACCCACTTACTCAGAGGGACTTGGTCCACTTGTTTGGTGCGCATTAAGGCTGGAGTGGCGGTATTCAAACTGACAATTCTACCAGTTTACTTTAATCTGATCTAACTTGTCAAGCGTTAACACACCCCTCAGCTCTTATGCTAAGACTGTGGGGTTCCATCACACGAATAAGTCCGGGAAACATTCTACATGGTGTATCTCTGCTCAGAGGAGGGGATGGGCGCTTTTTCTTTCACAACAGGAAGGAAAAGATTGGATGTGTTAGTAAACAAGATGTAGAAAATAACTGCAGTGAGAGATATCTGTTACACCTCTAATTGAGTTAGACTTACTTTCCTCTTCTAAGACCTCCTGGCTGCCAGAGTGGCACCTTCAGGTCACTGCTCACTTCCTGTTTACCCCTTTGGCTGATAGTGGTTTAATAAACAGCCCTCGTCATATCCCTCATTGAACAAGAGATACAGATGGAGAATGGGTAATGTATTATGACGTGAACAGACAGAAATGCAGTGTACTTCACATACTGACCATTTAATGACTGAGTAATGGGTGAGCACCATCTGCTGGAGGAGGGTAAATAATGATCTCCTGTCTGAGACTCGGATGAGTCACGACTCCATGAACAGAAGGGAACATCACTATAAATCCCATTTTGGATTAATCACATTTTATTTTGGAAAAAAAACGCACCATTACATTGCAGACATTACAAACGTGTGGTTCTTGGTTATGCACAGCACACACACACACACACGCACGCACGCACACACACACACACGCACACACACACACACACACAAGCAATTACTTCATTAGTTAATTTATGACAATTTAGTGATAATGAACTGTATGTACATGTGAAAGAAACTTTTCTTTATTTTTTACGAATTTAGATTAATAGGATCTTTGAATAAATAAATAAGAAGTGCAGTAAAGGCCAACAGTTCGTTCACATGCTTAAAGGTTCTTTATGACTCCCAGACCAAACATTAAACAGCACAGGATATGCATTTAAGTCATCTATTTAGGATTTTTTGGGTTCCATCAGCTTCGATGCATACAACAGATGATGCAAGAGACAAGCGATGGCGAGGGAGATAAGGGAGGTGTTGCTCCACAGATTGAGCGAAACAGCCCCCGAAAGACGTCACTTTTCAACCGAACATGTCCCATGTTGCTGGTGTCCTTGTCTCTACTGGTATGATTTGGTACCTACAGCCCATTCAGGTTGATTACATTACAGTTAGTCCAGCTCCTCCAAGATGGCAGATCCATATTTGTAAATGCAACAAGGCTTGCTGTGTCTCCCAGAACCTTCTCAAGAGGAGACACCAGGAGACAGGTGATTACAAGAGGAGAGCTAGACAGGACCATAGAAGGACAACAACGGGTATCTGCTCCTTTTGATAAGGAGGAACAGGAGGAGCACTGTCAGAACCCAACAAAATGACATCTAGTAGCGTTAGGGTGGCATGAGAACCCAATATCGTCTAGTGGGACTTCTCCTCACTGCCCAGCAGAGTGCAGCTGGTTTGAGGTTCACCGGAGAAAACCAGAATTGGATAAGGATTTTCAACTTGAGTAGTTCCTTCATTGAGATCAAGTAATAGCTTATAGCTGCTATGTCAATATTCAAAATCTCTCATTAAGAACCTTTAAGCAAGTGCATGAAGAACATAAGTCACCAAAGACAGAAGGCTGAGGCCCAATATTGCCTCGTGTCTTCAAAACCTCCAACCACAATGGCTGAGTAGCCAGAGTCACTTCCCTAATCCCTCTGTCTGTCCTCTTTGTGAGCTGTGGCTTCAGTATATTGATCATCCGGTTTAATGGAAGGACCATTAACTTCCCCATCTAATGGCCAATTAGAGAACTAAACTAAAGTATCTTTAATAATGACATGATATCCATTCAGCGTGACTTGCCAGAAATACAAATAATCAGTTCAGGAGGGATTCACTGAAGGGTGAGACAGAGGGGAGAGAGTGAGGATTAGTTTTACTCTATTGTGTGAATTATTCTTTAATTATTAATAAAAGGTGAACCCTGTTTCATATATATTGAAGAAGAAATCCACGATTGAGTGCTACAGTGACTACCATTGTCCAGCTATTGCATGGCAGACTTATGAGAGTAATGTATACGTCTGTTTGGGTGATGTAGATGGATATGTTTAAGAAAAGCCGGGAGTGGGAGTCCTAGATCTAGCCAGCAGAATCAGTCTCCACAGCAGCAATGAGTGGAAAGCAAGTATCTCAAAAGATATATATCGGTGCTTTCTGTGTTTAAAGGGTCAGTTCCACCGAATGTAAATTATTACATTTGATAAATTAGATTATTTTGTGCTCAGAGTTGTAGAAATGTGCATCAAAACATGCTGATTGTTTAGCTAGGCCGCCTTCTTAACTTATGCTAATTAAGTCACAAATCACGTATTTCCTTTTGTATACTACCTTGTTGTATGTAAGTATACATATGTAACCACTCCAATTATAATTACACAAAATGTGTTCAATTTAGCTGTATTTTTGTTTTACCTGACTGTTAGGAGCTTCCACTTCTTCTTTATTTTGTTTGCAATTCATGTCCGAGTCCCCTCCTTATTTATTCTTTGCTGGTATCTCCTATATATATAGTTTTATCCTCTAACCTCGCCCCTTTGGATTCCCTCACAGGAGAGGTTATAATTTAGTGAAGAGATGGACGGGATCTAATGCTTGCACACTGAAGCAAGTGGTTTCTTATGTTGCCAAGTATATTTAAAATTATTTATTTATTTCTCTTTGATATGTTTGCCCTTTTTATTCCCTCAAAGGCGAGACGATAAACGGAGCGCAAGTCTAAAGAGATTCCTGGTCCTGAGACTTATTTGCACACAAAGCAGAACTCTAGCAGTTACACATACTTGCATAGGGTAGTGTAGCCTCGACTCAAACTACATATGGAAATTGGAAATTACTTTGTTTATATGCTATTGTTATCGTCTGATACTGTCAGCTCTTTGCCCACAAATTTCACAAGCTGAAAAAAGTTCTTGCAACTCTCTCTCACTCCCCTACCCCTCCGAATCCAAGATGGACACCAGTGAAACAATCCACACTCAACTTTTGGGCCATTTGAGTATGCCATCTGGATACCAGTAGTATACACTACGACGTTTTGATATAGTTGACTTGGTTTTGACTAGTTAGCTTGAATGCACTTATCCATGTAAACTCGAAAGGTCCAGCAAGTAAGTATATGATTTGAGACACAGTGTTAGTGGCTGAGCGTACTTAGATCTGCGAATAAGTACTAAAATAAAAGTGCATATTAGACCAATGAATGATGCTTTAGTTTTTGCAAACTTTAAAGATAAAAAGAAAGCTATTTTTCAAATTCTAATCTGAAATAGGATGATGTAGTACGAGTAAATGTTTTCTGAAAATTCAGTTGTGAAGCGTTTCAATTATGACTACTTAAAAGGGGCGAATTGGGAAATACGATGTTTTGCATTTGTCTTCGGGGAGTTTAAAGGGAAGATCTGCCTTTACATGAAGTAATGAGTGAAAGCCAATAGGCAATTAGTTTAGTCTAGCGTGAAGACTGAAATGGGAAACAGAAAGCCTATTTCTTTTCAAAGATGACAAATCTGCCTGTAATACTGGCAGCTCTATGACATTTTGAAAATAATGTGTTTAATGTGTAGAAACATTTCAGGGGTCTTAGTACTTAGTAGATTAACTCTTTCTTCTTAAGTATGCATAACTCTATCAAACTACAAATTTAGAAAGAACCTGTCTTTATTCTAAACTAGCTTCAACTCTATGTTTGTGTGGCGCCACAGAAGGGGTGATTAGTAACTGATCAGTAGTGCTATGTTGTTGTCATGTGGTATGAACAGTGTCAGTCAGTCTTTAGGTTCCAGGTGACTGCTCAGCAGTCAGTTTTTCACCCTGCCTGGCTCCTACCTGGCCAACCTACTGTAATTACCAGCCGTTGTGCAAACTACTCCTGTTGCCCTGGGGCTTTCATGGCCATACTAGCGCCAACTACAGCTGGATAATTCCGGTTCCTAGTCATTCCATCTGGCCCAAAAGGGGATCCTGATCTACGCAGTCCACCCAGATGCCCTAGCATGGGGCTGGGACTCACTGTTCTGCTTCCTGGAGCTCCAGCTCCAGCCACACCCAGCCGCTTCACTTTGTCCAACAGGTTGAGATTGTGGACAGATACGCTTACGTCTGTCTGGCTTTCACAGTCCCTTCCTCTCTGCCTGCCCCTCATCCTCCCTGTCACTTCCTTCAGAATGGAGTTGGCCGGTTTGGAGGCCAGGAAGTTATCATAGGAAGGGCTCTTGAAGTCAAATCCTGCAGGGGTTGACAGAGCTGAAGATCCCTGTCCTGTGGGTGAATTGAGTGGAGTGGAGGGGCGCAGAGGGTTGGGGTTTGGTGCTCGGTTAGGGGTGATAGAGGTGCTGAATAGAACGCCACTGTTGCCGTGACCAGATTCCATGCCATAGCTCTGGTGATACATTGCGGCCGAGATCCCTCTCTCCTGGAGAAGGCGCACTAATCCCAGGGAGGTGCTGGTGGTGCGTGTCGCATCTCTGTACAAACATGGGAGACAAATGGGAGTCATCATCATACTGATCGCTAACTTGAAGAATAGCTTATAAAAGTGACTATATAACACATTTCTCAATTGTTATCCAGATTTGTCTCCCACAGTAACAAGGATATCAAAAAATAGCTGGAAAATGAAGTAGATTTCTGACTTTATATTAGATTTTATATAAGATATATATATTAGATGTTATATTAGATTATTTATATTAGATGTTATATTAGATTTTCTGATTTTGAACCGTGCCTGAGGTTAGTCGATGATTCAGACGGCCTGAGACTGAGTCTGTGAGGTGTGCAGGGTGTAGCAACTGGAGTACCCAGCAGAGTACTTGTCATCACACAGGAGGAGGATGATGGAACTGGGTTCAGGCTGGAAAGAAAGAAAAAATAGGAAATAATAATCAGTATAACTTAGGACTTTTAACAAGTTAATTGAACTTCATGATATGTCATCAATGCATTTTTTCAGTAGCACGTGATATTTAGTGGACCTACAAATATAATTAACACTGTACGGTTGTGTCGCATGAAACTGCCCCTTTTCTCTGACCTCATTCATGATCGTCAAGGTACAGTCAAGCTGAGCGGTTACTCTAGCCTGGGAAGTTCGGAATTGCGTCTGTTTAGCATAGGAGAATCTTAGGGTGTTCTTCAAGAATGATGGAACATGGACCATGAAATGGACAGGTGGCTCAATGCAGTATCAGCAGTAATATGGACATGGGATCAGACCATCAGTTTACCAATCAGTTCATGCTACAACCCTCACCTCTGGTCTTGAGTTCTGGGTAGTGATCGAGTGAAATATATTGTGGATATAAGAGTAGGAGTACTTCCTTTGTAGGCTTGCAGGGTTCAGCATTATAGTAGTAGGGTGAGGAGCTCAGACATCCTGAGGGAGCTTGGAGTAGAACCACTGTTGCTTTGAATAGAGCCAAAAGGAGCCAGTTTTGGAATCTGGTGAGGCTGCCTCCTCGGTGCCTCAAGTTGGAGAGTTTCTTGACTTGTTGGACCGGGAGGAGTCCTCGAGCTCTCAGGATGGATTAAATATCTGATGTAGGGCTGGGAATGTACTGGGAACCCCCCAGATGAGCTGGAACGAGTTCCTTGGAAGAGGCTAGCTTGAAATACCTGCATACCCTCTTTGGTATGCAGCCACGGATAGAGAAAAAGAAAATAATGGACGGCTGGCTGGATTGCTGGCTAATGGATGGATTGATAGATTGATAGATGGATGGATGGCTGGATGGATGGCTGGCTGGCTGGCTAATGGATGGATGGCTGGATGGCTGGCTGGCTGGCTCATGGATGGATGGCTGGCTGATGGATAGATGTATGATGGGCAGCTTGATGGATGACTCAGGGATGGATGGAGTGATGGCTGATGGATAGAGGCTGGCTGGCTCATGAATGGATGGATGGCTCGCTGGCTGACTGACAGATAGATGGACGGATGGCTGATGGATGGATGGCTGGCTGGGTGATGGATAGATGAATGGACAACTAGATGGATGGCTAATGGATGGATGGATTTAAAGTCAGACTGAATGTGAAAAGTGAGATCTTAACTCTGATCTCAACACCATGGAGAAACATTGAAATAATTACAGGGAAGAGCCACAATGAGCAGACTCCTTTCATTTCCATCAAACGTCTTTTGTTACCTTGGCGTGACTCGTGTCTGCTCGTCAGTGGGGTGTAGGATCCGGCAGGTGGTGAAGGTGTAGGTGGAGCTAGTGTTGGCCATGCATTTACCTGGGTAGTATGCAGCTGCAAGTCACACAAACACAGTCAGAAAAGGAAAATACATCTAAAGGTTTGTATGTTTTGTGTATGAATAAATAAAAATTATACTCTCACCCAGGGCATCAGTGTTGCTGAGATGAGGTGATGGCGATGGAGAGGGTAGAGAAAGTGGCACAAGGTTGGGTGAATGCTGTTCGAGGTTGGCATCACAGGTTCCTGAGGTGAAAGGTAAGGCTGGTGAGGCAGAGGCTGCTGAGGTGGGCAGATTCTGGAAATACTGCTCTCCTGGTTCTTCCTCCTCAAAGCCCCCCCATGGGTACACCTGTAGACAAGGAGTCAATATCACAGTACAGATACATGATGTGTAATACTATGTTAAAATGTGGTAGAAATCTATGGTAATAGAAGCATGTTGACTTCTATTGGTGTCATTAGTAATTCCATATAAATACACAAAAGGTTTTTGTTATTTATCAACTAATAAGATGAATTTTTTAAAACTTTTAAAGAATTAAAGCAATGAAAACTCCAGAGTTAAGCTACTTTGATATTATGAACATTTAACTGTGCATCACTGCAGTCTCTCGATCGCTCTGTAAATACATGCAATTCTCTAAAACTAAGAGAGAACAATGAGAAAGTTGTTTATATGTGTACGATTAAACTGATTTGCATATGGACGACTGGAGCGTAATTATAGACACACCTGCTCCAGCTCTAGTTCGAGGGGTCTGTAGCCCTTTGGCATGACTCCCGGCCTGGCGTCCAGAATCACTCCAAGGTGAGGCTGGGCTAACTGCTGCCAGTGATGCAGCGTGGCAGAGCCTGGTTGATAGAAAAAAAAATAGAACTAGAACATCCTCAGAACACAAAACATTTGAAGGATCATCTAAAACTCAACACTTAACCTAGTGACCAAACATTTTGTGATGGCAGAGTTTTCCTGACATGATTTATTATTTACAAACAGCCTGAGGTTGGAAGTAGTGAGGTACAAATGCTTTATTGCAGCACTTTAAGAGAGTTTACAGGAAACTGCTCTTTACTTGGGTATTTATTTTTGTCACGCCATAGATGCAGAGATACTTTTGTTTCCCATAAACAGATACATTTTATTTTGCATCATTGATTTTAACCTAAATAGACAATACCAAAGAAAAAATGAGAAAACAAAACAGACAAGGAGCACATGGAAGAAACATGACCACAAAGAAAATGCATGATGTCATGTTGCGACTGTGAATTTACACAGAAGCGAAATGTTGCAGTTCATGATACACATTTAGACTCAACATTTAACATTTAGATTTGTGTTTTGCATTTATATTTATAATATAGATATAATACTTAAATTCAAAATTTAGATTTGATATGAACATCGTATTGAATATATTTATACAAGAAAAAGGGATATGTAAAGGTTATTCTGTGTTGTTTTAAAGAGTATTTAAAAAGTGACGTAAAATGTCACACACTTTTCACTTTGCCTCTCTTCCTTTCTACAATTAGGTCATTGATGATGAAACAATTTCTTCCCTGTGAGGGAATGTTGTAAAAGTTAGAATATAATTTCTCATCCCTTAATTCAACATAACATTAAAATTACATTATTATGATAAGATGTTCTGTTAGATGTGCACATAAACTGTCAACGGTTTACATTTTACTTTCACACTATTAATCTCTGAGAGCCTTTACTTCTTAACTTTACTTGAATAAAGACGGTAAATCATCACTTCTTTTTTCCCACACAAATATCTCTACTTCAACCGACTTCTACTTGCCATTTCTGCAAACAGCATTTGCAGCTTAACAAGACAGCAAAAATGATGAAGATTATAAATGTGTAAATATTTGTTCTGTGCTGTGTGATACTGTGTTGTAATGTTTAATTATTACAACACATATATTTCTGTGAAGAGCAACTGTAGAGGAATTTGTCTTATTATTATGTACATGAGTAAGATAGCGGGAACACAGAGAGATTAAAGAGCAATGAAGAGCAGAGGAATGAGGTAAGAAATGAAATGGAGGATTAATTGGATGGAGACAATCTTTTTATTAGTGGACTACATAAATGTGAAACAGAATGGCAAGCAGTGATAGAATGGACAAACCAAAATGTAAAAACAGAGGAAATCACGAATAAATGTTGAATATGAACAGAAAATGCTAAATAATAAATATTTAATAAATTAAAATGTGTAAATAGGAATAGGCAAATTCATATAAACAGAGGTTTTGGATGGGATTTGTAGACTATGGAGGCATTAACAACAGGAAGTGAGCAATGGAGTATGTATTATTACCAGCAGAGGGCAGCATAGAGCAAAATCACTCCCTGTAAATCCAGAAACTGCTCCCTTTCTCCCTCACCTTCAAGTGGTTTGACGATCTGGAGTTTGTCGGGGAGGTACTGCCCTCTTGAGGCCCACATGTGGAGGTTGCCAATAGACATGATACTTTCTGATGGTGTCATCACACCCTCCTGGGCCAGGGAGTCATGCAGACCACCATGGCCTCCCCTCCTGCAATTCCTCTCCTCTTCAAAGAAGCGCCTCTCGCTCAGGTTGTTTTGTCGACGCAGGGAAAGGCGGCGTAAGGCGAGTCGCAGGTCCTCTGCTCCGCTGAACTTCTTTTCTCGGTCCGCTGTGCTGCTGCCAGAGCAGCGGTGTTACAGAGCATTAAAATGTTGTTCTACAAGTAAATCTTGAATAATTAATTCAAGACTCAACTCAAGATACAATCAAATAAAAGAAACTTTGAAATACCCATGTGCTCAATCTCAGTTCCCTCTTTATTTACTCCTCACCTATCCTGATTGGAAGCCGTCTCCATCAGGATGCTCTGAGTTCGGTTGTCCAGGGCGACGCTCTCTCCACTGATGTCACCTCCATAGATGCTGGAGCGACGAGTGGAAAGGCCACTTGACAGTGGCGACGTACGAGCTGACAGAGACTGGTTGGAGCCCGGGATGTTGGCGTTGGTGGGAGTCAGAGAATGCTGACGGACTGTCTGGTTGATGTTTTTAACCGTCTCAAAAACACGCCTCTGATGGCTTCTGCACACAAAAAAACAGGTGAGTTCAAGGCTTATAATTTTAGAGGTTGTTATCATGTTTATACAATGACTACATGATTAGCCAATTTCTCTGGAGGACATTCCACATGCAAACTATCTGCACTCTCTCTCTCTGTCAAGATAGGATTGTACATCACAGTCATATATATTTTTTCCTTTTCAGTTATCCTATTGTTCGAGGTTAGCTCTGCCCTCATCTCAGCCAACGAGATGACTTTTGTAAAAAAGCTGCATGGGTATAACAAGGGGAAAAAGTTCTTATTTTAACTTTTGTTTAGTGTCCCCTGTAACAGGTACTACAAACGTTTCCTCTGATCTAAAATAATCACACTGGTGATTTAAGCTACATGCTAATATGTTCACACTATAAACATCCTTATCCTTCAAGGGGACAGGATGGCGGACTAGGCAGAAACACAACGGTTAGCAGACGCAGACTTTCCAAGAAAGTATTTGGTACTTATTCCCCGTGTTGTTGCAACATTATGGCGCCAGTAATAAATGTGAGTGTAAATGTGAGTCTGGGGAAATGCATCGCAAATTAATAAACCAGCTCCAAAAAACACACACGCAAAAAAAGAAGAAGTGCAGATTGTCAATTGTTAAGCCTGTATCCTGAGAAAATATTATTTGAAGGTTGAATCAGGCAAAAAACTATATATAAAAAACAAAACAAACAAAAACAGCATTTAACAAAAACAATAAAATGAATATAAAATTCAAAATAAAACAAAATGAAATAGCTGTATAAAAGTAAAAGCAGTGCAATTAAAACTATGAAAACTACTGAGAGATCTTAATAGCTAACACATATGAAAAATAACACTTATTTTATATATAATGCAGTTGTTTTATTAGGTACTTTTAACTAGATATAACTTTTCACAACGTAGTTTTATAAGGTGCACCAGGTTCACAGCCCACCAGGGGACCACATCCCAAACTTTGAAAATTACTGCACTTGAAAAATACATAGGAATCAGTCTAAAAAAAAAGTGATCATTTATGAATAGTGTTTAACTTAAGTTCTAATAATTGGTTGATAATATCAAATGAGGGAATTACACCACACTTACTTTTGGTCCTCACACTCAGGGTCATCCAGGCTCAACTCCTTCCTCATTGTCCCCTCAATCTCAGCTGCCAGAGAATCCTGCAACACAGGGACCCGTGAGGAAACAGAGGACAATCAAACACACACACACACACACACACACACACATTCACACACAACACACACACACACACACACACACACACACACACACACATCCTCACCATTGGATACAGGCCCAGTGGATGGTAGCGCCGAGGGGTTCCTGCAGGGTAGTTTCTGTTCCTCAGGTTCTTCAGCTCCTCTTGGGCTTCATGCAGCATCTCTATACACTCTGAATATTTCTCTTCCAATTCCTGAAGCTGTTGACATAAAGAATAAATTGAAATAAACAACTGCTGTCAGCTGGGCAAGCGGGTGAATCAGGAAAGGGGTGGGACTGGATGTTACCTCTGCTGTAAGCTGCCTCTGGGCATCTTTAGCTGCCACCAGGTGTTGAGAGAGCTCTTCATTCTCCACGGCTAGCTAGAAGCACACGGGCATGTTCCAATAAGAAAAAGAGCGCACAGGAGCACTGCCAGTGAGTTTACATGGGTTGAAGTTTCTGTCCGTTTTCTCACAGATTTTGTTTTCTTTTGCAGATCTACTATCTGAGACAGCAGGTGTGTGATCTCTTCCTGCTGCCGGGAAGCATCCTCCGTCTTTCGGCCCAATTCCTCGGCTATGGCAGAAATCTGGAGACTGGACAACCCTGACAGAACAGAAATACTAGAGTGTGAGACGTTTCTGTAGAAAGATAAACAGCAGTGTGTTGGAAGGAATTTGATCAGATTTTAACTCAGTTTTTCTTAGTATGTTTATTTTTTACATTTTTCGGATGCATTCAATCTTTGACGATTTTTTCTATCATACCTATAGCAACAAAATTCCAGTAGAGGTGGCAGCTGTGTTTCCGCTGTGAACAAAAACTTTCTACTTTGTCCTGTCAAAATGTTGAAAATATTAAGTAATTGCATTTTTTTTATTAATTGTTTTATATGTCATTTTGTTATGATTGGTAAAATTATTAGTATAGTAGTTCAGTTTTTTGTAGCGGCAAGTGTGGCTCCAGACTTATGATCCTACAAGTACTGGGGTGTGTGTGAGTGTGTGAGCGTGTGTGCGTTGGTGAGTGCGTGCTTTCGTATGTTTTGTTCGCTCTTTGCTTATTGCTCCTGATGAGGAGACTGGGTAAATATATCCTTGTGCTGGTAAGAGCTTTGAATGTTAAGTAAACAGAGTAATTGGCTTTAATCATGAGTTAATACTGGAGACATACTATTGATTCAGATACAGTTTAACATACTGTAATTAACTTATGATGAAGAACTGTTTACAAGAGTAAAGAAATGAACTGTATATTTGTTCCTAATAATATACAGTAATTCTTAAATACTTTAACAAAACTATTAGAAAATCATGATAATAATAACCTTTCCTTTATTTATCACATGTTACACGGTACATACAGTACGATGTCGTGAAAATTATTATTGTTACCACTGCTCTACCCACTGAGCCAAAGCCGCCTCAAATACAGTATTGGTGAAGCTGCATCCAGTTAATTGGAACAAACAATAGTATAAGCTTAAGATGTTGTGGCCGACAGCAAAGGTAGATCCCCGGAAAGTCCCCAGTTCCTTGCATCGTTCAACCAATCCCCTAGATTGAATTCCTCAAATTAAATGTGAAGTGTTGGGTAAAAAACAGCTCCCCCTAGGCAATAAAATGTGAACTATTAGAATAAGATCTTGGATGTGAGACAATTGATCAGTGTGTTTGCACATGATTAGTTTGTTTCATTTGATTCTAATATCATAACCTGCACTTTCAAATGTGATAGCACTGTGTATTTTTTTTATTACTACAGGTGCCCATATTTATTGTGATTGTACACAGTGTTGTTTTTATGGGTAAATTAAGACGTGTGCTTCTGCCTTCTTGGCCAGGTCATGCTTGCAAAAGAGATGCCTGTTCGCAATTGGATATTTCCTGGTTAAGCAAAAGGTTATATAAAAAATTTAAAAAAAGATCTCCACAAGTCGATTCATATGCACCATATTTTGGCTAAATCAAACCGAGAGTTGAGAAATTATGGCCCGAAAAATGTGACTTTGGAGAAAAATCTCCCTCCAGTGTCGGAAATATCCAACTGACCTTTCCAAAAATCAGTTCTTCCTCGCACTAAGCTCTAGGATGGTGTAAACTCTGAAAATGATCCATGAAATTGTTATTGAAGTATTGCGTTAATACGAAGGATCCGGCCTTTGAGATGATAATTCCATAGTATTCGCGACTTTTCGGGGATATAATACTAATAATAATAATAATAAATATTATAATTTGTTCTGAGAGAGTGACATGTGTCTATAGCATTGGGTACAAAATGATGAAGATGTCAAAGCCAAAACACACAGAGGAAAGAATAATCTAAAATTCTATTTATGCATTAATTGATTTTAGAAATGCACATTAACTCAGGAAACAGGCTTTGATAGAAATGGAAGGACTTACTGAGCTCTTTCACACAGTCATTGACAAGCTGCTGCTCCTTTTCCTCATATATTTCCGTCTCTGACTTCAGATGGTTAGCCTGCAAGAATATGTGCGTGGTTAAAAAAGGTTTACAGTAATTATAGTTCTTTTCATCATGAGTGGACGTATTATGATGAGTAGAGATACCTCTGATCGGAGCGACAGGTTCTCCTCTTCCAGATCTTTGAGTTTCCTTTGCAGGGGGTCACTCACAAAACCTCCTGAAGCTGTACGCAGTTTACCTTTGATGCCCCTTTGAACCCAAAAACACAAAGTGAGTCTCAAACTGAAAGTCCGCAATGATACATTTTCTTACTGTTTTGCTTGTTTTCATGATTTGGCATCCAAAGAATTATATAAACTAATATATGAATAAACTAATACTTCAAAATGGAGAGTCAGACACTGATGCAAAGAGAGGATACCAACGTTGGGGAGAAGCTGGAGTCATCCTCGCTCTCCTCAGCAGCATGGGTGTAAAACTGCAGCAGCTCATCCTTCAGGTTCAGCTCATGGTGCAGCTGGGCCACCTGGAATACGACACATCATGTTAGCTGCATGCGTCATTATCTAAATCCTTTGTCTTCAAGCAAATAAAAATAACATTGATGTTTGATTGTTTTCTCCAAAATGTGCCAAACATGACAAAATGTGCCAAAACTAAAAGGGTGAATGTGGTGCATTTAAAAATGCACGTCATTAGAAGCAAATGTTCTTGTCTAATATGAAACAATGAACCATATTTTGTTGGAATTTATAATAAAAAGATAACAAAACAATACATTTGTGTTGAATGTTTACTGATAACAGCATTTATCCTCCTCGTGACACCCTGTAGAACAGGAGACAATGTTCATGCTGTAATGCTCATTCACTCTCAGGTGGAGGCTCATTGCTAGTAAGTACAGAACGGTGACGTCATTCTCCTCTAGAGACGGGTTAGTCAACACAGCACCAGTGTAAAGTTATCTAACAAAGTCCATCAAGCCTCATATTTCTACTCATTGTTTTATCATATACTATCATTGTGCTGTTGGTTTCAGGATTTATTGACCCTGATTTTCGGTTATTACATGGTCATGGTCAGTTGGAGCATAGGCCCCCTATTGTTCTTCCTGTGGCTGCATACCGCTGGTGTAGACACACTGCTTTGGCATGTAGAGCATTCACAGCCCTGGAAACTTGTCTGGTGTGTCATGCCAATACAACAACTTTTATAATGTCCAGGCTGCCGCTGGTGTTCTCGCGGATATCACTTCCTGCCAAAGCTTTACCCCCTTAGACGTGGCTTAGTTTAACAGTGGGGTAATCATTTGGGATCAGTCGGGTGTAGGCATTATGCAATTTCTCAAAATCGTGTTTCAGACTCAAGACTACTCTCAAATCAATCACGCACAATGTATACTGAGAGTTATCACTAATCATGGCCTACTTATAACAATTAATTTTAGCGTTGACTCTAATCCTAACCCTAACTAAGCTTTTTATATGCCAAATTAAACAATGTCGTGCCAATATTTGGTATTTTTATTAACAGCCCAGCCTCAACTCTATGACCTATTACTACTTAAAGCACTGTATCGGTATACTGAGCCCAAAACATATATGGTTAGAAAGATAGAGGGTTAAAGACCACTCTTATATGATCTTAGGACTCAGAGGGTCAAAATAGAAAAAAAACATATCAAGAAATGAGGGTTGTGTATTTATGTCCATTGAGTTGTCTCCTAGCATTTATCTTGCCTCCTATCTTATTGCTTTCAATGATATCACATGGTCTTCATCTGAATGTGGAACTGCTTTGGCTGTCATGCAGGTGGATGCTGACATTAAGAATGTTGTAGAAGTGAAAGACCTAACATAAGAAGTTAGAGGAGCGAGCATGTAGACCTCAAATGGGGGTTGTTTTGTTCATGTGTACTAAATCCCTTCTGGATCATTTGAATGAGTGTGACAGCAGACCTCCTCTGTGATTTGTCCAACTCGTTCCCCCAGATAGTCATTCTGCTCAGTCAGAATTCGGTTCTTCTTAAGGAGTGACTGACCAATTCTTGCGGCCAATTCCAAATCTCTCTCTTTCTATTATTTGGAACACGAGAGGAGAGGAGAAAAGAAGAGATAGATAATGAGTTACGAGTAGACGTCATCAAATCCAACAATAAAGCACTGTTAAAACTACATAGTTCCTGCTGCTGACCTGGGAGGGTGGAGCCGCTGTCATTAATGCAGAGGAAGAATGATTCGCTGCTTTCATTTCCCCCCCACAACTATTCTACTACAAACATCTTTCATTGTAGAAAGAAGATGAAGCTTAATTGAAAATGCAATATGTTGGAATAACTGTTCACCAGCACAGCATTTTCTGGACACATTGGGATTTTTATGTTCAATGAAAGAAAAGAGAGAAATAAAAAATAGCTGTTTTTCTTAGTTGCAGATACTTCAATTAAGATGTGGGGAGGGAAAGTATCCTCTCTGCTGCGGCCTCACTTAGTTGTCATGACTAATAAAAAATCCTCCCTCCTATAATCCCACCGATAACAGAAAAAAATAGATCATCTAACCTCTTCCAACAGACGTGTGACAGCATCAATGTCATTGTAGGTCTTCGTCATCTGGCCCACTCGGTCTGCACATAGCACTGCAGAAATAGAAAACACACACACAGAGTACGGAGAGGGATGTGAGGATTTGGGGCGAAATGTTCACTGAGAGAAGGAGTCAGACTGCCTTCAATGAGTCAAGTCAGTGGAAAGTTCTTCCCTGAATGACCTCGCATCCTCTCACCATTTCTGGTACCACACATCGGGCACGCAGCATCATCATAAACTAGGTCCACACTTTCGTCCCCGACACCAGCGGTTGTTATGACCTGTGTCATCAGATGTGTTTGCTGTGTTTTGTGTTGTTCTCCCTCCCTGCCTGAAGTTGGTGCTGCTCCCTGGAGAAATCCGTTCCCAGGTACAGATGGAGGCTGGTGATTTAAGGGAAGCCGGATGACACTACCTTTTAAATGGTTCCTGTGGCTACATGCAAACTCTTTTCGATTTCCCTGGCTTCCAGCCTGGGCCGTGTAGAGGAGTTGTTCTGAGATTGTGAGAACCTTTTAGTAGTAAGTTGGTGATGGGTTTTTTCCTTTAAGTTAAGATATTTAACATTTGTTCCACGTATATACATATAAATTGAATTGAATATATTGTAAATAGTCATATATAGAGCAGTGCAGAAGCTTTCCAGGGGTGGGAAGCCTTTTTCTTTTGTTGAACTGTTTTCTTTGTTTTGCTGCTAGGGAGATCAGGGAAATTCAACTGTTCTTTTCTTTCTTTTGATATTGCTAAGCTAGTTAAGTTAAAAAGACCTGAAACTTTTTTTGTTTGTTGTTTGCAACTCCATTTGGTTGTGACACTGGTCCTCTTTGGGAGACTGGGAAATAAAGGAGTCTTCTTTATGCTTTGTCCAGGTTTTGCCTAGACTGGGCATAACAACGGTCTACTCCCAAAAAGGCCCCAAATCCCTTGCATGTGCAAGCAATCCCCGTGACTGAACTGCTCAAATGAAATGTGACTCATTAATAATCTCAAACGGTCCATATTGACTCAACCTTATTATTTCTAAGAATTCAGCTATATGCTCTAAGATAAGATCCCAGAGTGACCCAATAATGGAGATAAAATACAGTTAAACATTTTTTTCTGCGCTCAGTAGAGAAACAAGACAGAGTTCCTTGTGTCAATTTATATGAGCTAAATATAAACACATTGGAGTTATGGTTAAGTTATGTATGAGGAACAGTGTTTTCCACAAAAAGGTCCCCCTAATGAATAAAGGATGAACTATTATAGTGAAGTAATATACATACATATATATCTTTGTCCTTATAGATTCATATGAGCCAATTTGGATTGGGAAGTAACAGATATAAGTCTGTGTTTTTTTAACAATGCCTCCCTAGTGAATGAAATACAAACAATTACAAGACAATATTAAAAGTGTAATTTAGATCTTCTTCAGTTGGTTGATTTGAGATAAATCTGCACTAAATCAGAAGAGTTAGGAAGTTATGTCTAAACATTTTTACAAAACTCCCCCTATTGAGTGAAATATGAATTATTAGGGTAGAATATGAAATGTGCAAGAAAGATCTCCTCGACTTGATTCATATGCACCAAATTTGGACTAAATGGAGCGAACTGTAGAGAAGTCCTTTTTCTTTTTCATCTTTCGGCTGATGCCTTTCAGGGTTGCAACAGCAGGTCATCCGTTTCCATCTATAGTAACCGCTGGAACCTTGCTGGCTAACTGTACCAGCGACGGTATTTATTAACCTGAGCTCCGGCCGATCTGGCTTGGAAATCACTTTCGTATTCTGAATAAATTATAGCCCAAAAACTGTGACATTGGACATAAAGCTCCCCAAAGTGGTAGAAATATGCAACTAACTTTCCCCAAACATTTAGTTCTTCCTTACACCAAAGACAGTGAGGGTAAAAGACGTGAAAATGATCCACGAAATAGTTTTGAGTTATTACGTTTACACGAAGGATCTGCAGCGGCAATGATTATTCCATAAAATGCCCTGAACAAACAAACGGAATAGAAAATAACTCAAATTACAGATTAAATTCAAAATAGATGAGCATAACTAAATGTAAAATCTTGTAATTCGTAATGTAGAAAACAGTCATGAACAGCCTAACGGTGTGTTTGACAGTAAATGTGGACGACTTCATGTGCTTTCTTGTTTTTAACACAGCAGCCATGACGTGTGGAATGGCTGGAGGACGCGAACGAACCTTACCAGTTAATGAAAAAGTGCGTTTTGTTTACTAATACCTGCATGTGACATACTAACACATTTATTATTCAAAGTTTAAAAAAAAAGATTTATCGAATATATCTCCCCCGAATTCTCCATAGTATCTCCTATAAATTGGACTAATGTTTATCAGAGTAACTGAATGAAAGCTGACATCTGACTACATATGTGCAGGGAGGATAGCTATTGCTGTTTATTGACGTGCCGGCTATCGTAGTGCATTCTGGAGCTGTATACCAGCGGGGCGGTTATTTTAAAAATGAAATCATGTCTGGCGGGCTGGATATCATGATTGTGCGTGCCTTATGTAAACCACGGGCCTTGAGGTGACATGTGTGATTTAGAGCAGTAATTCTCAGCTGGTGGGTTGCGACCCACTTTTGGGTCAAGGACCTCGTTTTCAATGGGTTAGCCTCGGCCTTTGTCTGGGCAAAAAAGAAAATGTTAAGAAAAGCTTTTATTTTGAGGGGGATTTTTTTAATGCAGCAGTGCTGTCTATTCAAATTCTTTAACAGTAGGTGGCGATAATGCCCTGTAATGTAAACCATATTTTCATTAAATAAATTTGAGAAGTTGAAAATGTTCCTCAATTTGGGTAAAGGCTTGTTGTCCAGAAGCCAGACCAGTTGGGAACCACTGATTTAGAGGGTGTGTGATGGAGGAGAGAGCCAATCAAAGTTGACATTATGCACAGTCCTGACAGAAGTCCTGCCTCTCTCCCGTTTCATGCTAATTTCATCCACATTGCTTCCGCTCCGTCTCTATTTGAATCTCAAACAACATAACTACAAAGGTTTCTCCTCAACAAGAGCATCAGTGTCATGGGAAATAATGCTGCTGAGTGTGCGCCAGCCAGACTTACAAAAGTATTTGAGTGTCTCTTCAATCTGCTCTGCGGTCAGGTCAAACCTGGTTTCCGGCGCAACCAGGGGAGTGTGCAGCCAGTCATCGTGGTCATAGCCGTAGACAGTGTCAGCCCGTAACCGGTACACCGGCAGCTGCTCCTCTAGGAGACTGATGATCTCAAACTCTGGCAGGTCGGTGCTGTTGCACACATCTGAGCATCACAGAGGGGACAGGAGAATATAAATGAATGAATGTATTGACAGATAGCAAGCCCTTAAAATGTCAGTGTGTTCATCGGTTATACCTGACAGATTTTAGCAGCGGCGAAAGCATTCTAGCAAAGCATAATACTTTTTATTTTCTGAGAGATTGTTGAGTTGTTGGTAGATTTAGAGGCAGTAAGTAAGTATAACATAACAGAGAAATCTGCATGAATTTTCCTTAACTTGGGTACTTTTGTGTCTTGATGGAGATTTACACAGTCTGAGTTCTTTTTTAATGTTAATTTATAGTTCTATTATCACCTTCAGGGAACAAATGCTGTATAAATCAACACATTTCAGTTTCAGAACCTATTTAGCAGGCTATGTTTGTCCCATCCATGTTAATATTTTGATGGCTTTATCATTTGTATATGCATACATTGTAATTAGCTCCATCTGGATCATCATCTGATGTTAAAATGTTAATCACACTTTATTGATTCAATTAAAAAGAACGGCATGAAATGATCAACTTCCCCTGCTATGGGTGCATTTCATTGAAGAAAGAAGAAGAAAGACATTTAGACATAGGTGATATGTTTTTCTAAAAAAAAAAAATCTAAAAATAAACAATAGGACTGAACCAAAATCCAAGCATCATCAGATACATGCACACCTGTGAGGGTCTCGGCGTCCCTACAGTCTGGCGGCTCCGGATCCGTGTCAAGCTGAGCGATCTCGCTCACATACTGTTCCTCGTGGTTGGGTTGCTGGTCAAGCTCAGGATCCGGGTCTGGGTCCAGGTCTGGAGCTTGGGAGGCCAGCTTGGCTCACCTCTCAATGGTTAAGATAAAAAGGGGCCATGCGTTTTTGGAGCTGGAGTTCCACAGTGTCAGTAGGTCCACCAGACAGACAGGTGTCAGAAGATACAGCAACCTGGGGAGGAGGGAAGAACAAAGAGGGATGAGAGACATGACCTATAAAGTGATAACTTATCGTCTAATGGGCCTCGCTCTCTGTCTCTACAGACTCTTTAACTTAATGTACTACTGCTGAGTCTGCATAACAATCCGAACTCTGCCGCCTGACAACGGGTTCAATAAATAATGACATCCTATTGTCTGCAGAAACAACTTTTTCATCCGTCTGCAAATGAATTCGAAGGCAGATGGGCGTATTATTATTATTATTATATAATAGCATTATATAATGAGAGTGTCAAACTCCATGTAAGGTTTTACGCTCAGAGATCGCGTACACATTATACATTCATTCAGACATTATCTACCGCTTATCCAGTTCAGGGTCACGGGGGGGCTGGAGCCTATCCCAGCTAACATTGGGGGCGAGAGGCAGGGTACACCCTGGACAAGTCTCCAGTTCATCGCAGGGCAGACACATAGAGACACACAACCACTCACACTTACGAGCAATTTTGTGTCACCAATTGACCTATATCACATGCTTTTGGACTGTGGGAGGAAGCCAGAGTTCCCAGAGAGAACCCACACAGACACTAGGGAGAACATACAAACTCCACACAGAAAGGCTGGCAGATGTGGATTTGAACCCGGTACCTTCTGGCTGTGAGGCAGCAGCGCTAAACACTGCGCCACCGTACATTATACATTATAACTAATAACTGTACCTTGGTTATAATTACACTCTATAATATACCATGATGACATCACTTTAATCGAATCATGGCAAAGTAAGTAATTTTGCTGAATTCCTTAACCTTGGAATCATATGTTTATTTTCAGTAATGTTCCATAACGGTGGAAACTATTGCATTTTTTCTCTACATATAATATCTAACCTTTCACACTCACACCTAAACATTTAATTGACTGAATCTGCATGATCTCAGCTATATATTAGCAGGAGTGCCATGTATCTACCCCTTGCATGATCCATCCAATTGCACATAGTGCTGAAACATAATGAATTGTCGCTGTATTTTCATTTTCATACATTATGTCTGCCAAGTAGGTTATATTTTCACCCATGTTGATTCATTTATCGGTTTGTATGATATACAAAATCGTCTGAGCAGTTCTCCAAGAAATCAACCAGATGTTGGTAATAGCTATATAGTGAAATGTTAAAGAGGCCAGGAAGGATGAGCTCTTGTAAATGTACTGTAGACTCATGATGAAAAGGAATGTTTCTATGTTTAACATCCCCATACAGATAAACATTGAACCACTCCCAAAATATGATAATCTCTACCATATTTTTTAGAAATTAGGTATGTACTGTACTACAGTCACATAAATACTGTCCTCGAGTAATATTGATACCGTAGTACAGTAACATTGATACTATCCTACAGTCATGTTAGTCCTGTCAAACGGTCACATTGATACTGTACTACAGTCACATTGACAATGTACTACAGTTATATTAATACTGTTGTACAGTCACATTGATACTGTCCTACAATCATATTAGTTCTGTCCTACAGTTATATTAATACTCTCCTACAGTCACTTTCAAACTGTCCTAGAGTCATATAATAATAATAATAATAAAACATTTAATTTATAATAACTACAGTCCTCCAGTAACATTATTACAGTCCTACACTAACATTAATACTGTACTACAGTAATATTAATACAGTCCTACAGACACTTTAGTCCTGTACAACAGACACATTAACACTGTACTACAGTTATATTAATACAGTCCTACAGACACTTTAGTCCTGTCAAACAGTCACATTGATGCTGTCCTACAGTCACATTGATACTGTCCTACAGTCACATTGATACTGTCCTACAGTCACATTGATGCTGTCCTACAGTCACATTGATGCTGTCCTACAGTCACATTGATACTGTCCTACAGTCACATTGATGCTGTCCTACAGTCACATTGATACTGTCCTACAGTCACATTGATGCTGTCCTACAGTCACATTGATGCTGTCCTACAGTCACATTGATGCTGTCCTACAGTCACATTGATGCTGTCCTACAGTCACATTGATGCTGTCCTACAGTCACATTGATACTGTCCTAAAGTCACATTGATGCTGTCCCACAGTCACAGTGATACTGTCCTACAGTCACATTGATGCTGTCCTACAGTCACATTGATGCTGTCCTACAGTCACATTGATGCTGTCCTACAGTCACATTGATGCTGTCCTACAGTCACATTGATACTGTCCTACAGTCACATTGATGCTGTCCCACAGTCACAGTGATACTGTCCTACAGTCACATTGATGCTGTCCTACAGTCACATTGATGCTGTCCTACAGTCACATTGATGCTGTTCTACAGTCACATTGATGCTGTCCTACAGTCACATTGATGCTGTTCTACAGTCACATTGATGCTGTCCTACAGTCACATTGATGCTGTCCTACAGTCACATTGATGCTGTCCTACAGTCACATTGATGCTGTCCTACAGTCACATTGATGCTGTCCTACAGTCACATTGATGCTGTCCTACAGTCACATTGATACTGTCCTACAGTCACATTGATGCTGTCCTACAGTCACATTGATGCTGTCCTACAGTCACATTGATGCTGTCCTACAGTCACATTGATACTGTCCTACAGTCACATTGATGCTGTCCTACAGAGCATGCTGCCAGCTGCCGCAGCAGCCTCCTCACAGTAAATAGGCCAGGGTTCCTTCATCCATGAGACACAAACAGATTTTTATTTGAATGCTTTCTGAGGGTGTGGTTTCATCTACATCAGCTCTACATCAGCAGATTGCGTCACAGAGTTTTCATAAATCGTGTCCTCGACAGCAACGTTCAACTGAATTTAGCATGAATGCCATCGGCATGAATGACAGCCGTTTATGCAAAGGGTTACTCACCTCAGCAGACTGATCCGGACTGTTCTCCTTCGTCAAAACATCTAACAGGGATGAGTAATCCAACGAGGAGTCAATGTAAGATTCGGATGAACGCCTCCCAGATGAGCAGGTAGAGACGGTAAAGCGGTGCGCGTGGAGGCCACCAGGCGGGTCTCTGGATGATTCAGGTCTGTTTCCTCTCCACAGCGATGACAGATCTAGATGATCAAGGTCAATTTAATCCGGCCTCCAAGTTAGCTCTAGACCTGATCCACTGTTTATTCCCTTCAGCCATCTCCCTCTGTCTCCCTTCACTGTCACCCACATACGTTGGAGTCTCCCCGCCACAGTGAAGCCAACAGGGTGGCAATAAAAACACTTCCGTTCCATGCCTTCAAAATAAAATAAAACTTTAGTGTGACCTATTGCTCTGTTCTTGCTTGATGTTCACTGATTTGTGTTCTTCTCTTTTGGCTGTCCTCTTTAGGGGTGGACCCAGGAGATCATCTATTCCAATTACAAATCCATTTTGTGTTGTGGATATTGATTTGAAATCACTGATTCTATTCTATTCTACACTGTACTATTTATGTATGTATTTATTTGAATAAATATATATATATATTTAGAACTAGTAGTTGTAATAGAGCTTTTAGTTCTGTTATTATTATTATTATTATTATTATTATTATTATTATTATTACTATTATTTTCTATCTCTACAGCGGTGTAACCATTATAGATACCAAGGACAAGGTGCGCAACATTATGTCGTTTCTGATCCAAACCAATGGAAAGTATATGCATTCTTTATATGGAACGCATCTGCAATTAATTTAATTTTTTATTTAAACATGAGAAATAACGAAGTAAGCTTCAAAATAATATTTCTCTTACGCTAACATAAACCCCTCTGACATAAAATCATCTGGTTATCGACTGTCCTTGTCTAGGACTTATCAGTTCTTCTCAGTGCCACACCATCAATGTTAAATGAGAAATTGGCTCTGACTTTAAATATGATTCTATTCACACATCTTTTTCTTTCTTGCATTTTTGTGCATATAGTCTTACCACAAGTCACAAAAGGGGTCATTAGCCATCCCTACCACTACTACTGTCTGAACTCCCTGAGGTGGATTTCTCTTACTGCTGCTGGTAAGGGGAAATGCCCTTCAATCACAATCACCCGTGTTATGTACTTGTTTATGGGGTTGTCAAGACCATAGGCTAAACTTACTCTTTTGGAACGTGCCACTTGTTAACAGGTTATGGGATCTGGCCCTATATAAGTAATAGTTGATTACATTAATAATTGACTCAATTACTAAAAATATTAAGAAATAAAATATCAATGTGTTAAGACATTTTTATGAAAAATGATCTTATCCTTGCCCGAATTCCTTATTTATGACCATTTCTAAGGATGCGTATGACAATGGCCTATTAGAGAAACAAACATAATGGAAAATGAGCGCTCTAATGTCAAATCTGGTTAAAATATGATAACGTATGATAATTTGATTCAGGTTGTTTTTTTTCTCCAAAGCGTATCATAGGCTACGACAAAAGACTATTCGTGCTTTTAGTTTGAAAGCGTTGCTTTGAGTCTCACTACATCCCGGTAAGCATCTCCTTGCTGTAGTGCATCCCTGAACATGCCTAAACTCAAGGACCGCGGGCAACATCCGGCCCGCACAACAATTCTACTGGACCGTGAGACAATAATATCTCATTTCATAACAACTGGACTGCCGGTATACAGCACACACATCACATTCACTACAAATCCCACAATGCACTACGATAATGGGCGCGTTTTGGCACTGGTATCAGCGTTTATCCAGTAACTCTAATAAACGTTATACTAATCTTCAGAGAAGGTGGTACGGAGCCTGGAAGGAGTTATAGACGAGAAAAAATGAAAACGATGAATTTTAAATATATTATTAAGTGGCACGCTCGTATTAGTAAATAGAAGGCACGTTTTAATTAGCTGGGGATGTGCGTTCACGTCCTCCAACCGTTCAAAATGTGTCAGTGATGTTGCGTTCAAACAAGAAAAACCCTTGGAGTTTCTTGCATTTAATGTGAAATGCACCTGGAGGCTATTCATTCGCCTAACTGTTTTCTTAGTAGCAGCGGCTCCTTACTGCAGGAACAATTACGTGGAGCGAAACAGTCTACTTTTAATGTTTTATTGTTGCAGAAGAAACAAACGGCCTAATAAACCCAACCATTTACCAAGGGTAATTTAAAGTTGCTTATAGAAAGGGAAACATAAAAAATTAGTTATGCTCATGTATTTTGAATTGAGTGTGTAATTCGATTATTTTCTATTCCGTTGGCTTGACCGGAATTCTATAAAATGCGTAAATAAAATAATAAAATTGTCATAATGCCTCAGATTAAACATGGCTAATACGAGTCCCGTTTGGCCCTCAATGTGGTCTCCATCTTTCATTTTGTCCCCCTCTGTGATTGAGTTTGAAGTTTATAAATTAAAAGTATTATTATTATTATTATTATTATTGATACTAATACTCGTGTACTTTGTGTAGACAAGGGTCAAAGGAGGAGTCTGTAATTCTTTCTTCCAGCAGCAGATGGCAGCAGAGGGTCGAATCTGAGTTTACTAATCAGCAATTAGTAAACTCAGATTGGGTTGTTATACAGTATAACCAATCCATAAATATTCCCAAAATATGATATTTATACAAGTTTTAACACTAAACAGATTTATTGAATTTCTGTAATGGGACCTTAAAATCTCAGTTTTTGGCATAATCAAGTAGAAATTTTAAGACAACTGATGCAAACGTTTTATATAAACAACATTTGCAATTGCGAGGGACGAATAATGGCTCATTTTTTGTTGTCTCCCTCTTCACTCACTCTTAAACTGAAATTTTTTTTATTATCATTCAGTCTTTTCAAGGCAATGACGGTGCTGGATTAAAAAAAAAGTCTATTGACAAAGCTATATATAGTCGGCGAAGGAATACTTTCTTTGCTTTAACATAATATATCTTATTCTTAATTTGAAAGTGCTGGCTAATGTTTTGAAACAAAAATTACTTTAAATATTGTTTGCTCTGTTATTGTCTGTTATCAATTGATATTATTATTGAATGCAAAATAACTTAAATTCGGACCTTTAAGAATATGAATTTTGACCTTAAGAATCAGAAACCAGACCCATTTCTCCTAAGACGGAAATTATGGGGGATATAAAGAGATCAAATTGACCACATGGTACGATTTTAAGAAATCCTTCTTGCAATGCTGCTCATTGTCAGAGATGTGTAATGTTACAGTAATTTTCTCTCTTCTGAAAATTAAATGGAAGCTTGGCAGTTTTTTTGATAAGGCAACCTGCAGCTTTTGGTGAATGAATCACAACAGAGATGGTTTTGATGAATAAACCACATTTAAAACAACTGTTTACTGTGACCACGTGGTGAACGGTCGCATGTTAAATGTTTTCACCTGGAACACTGAATGATTTCCAGGTGTGAAGAAGACGCTTTAGAGCAAATCCCTCTGCTGTAGACTCCCGGAGCGTCGGTCCTGCATCAAAACGTCTGTTCTGGATTTTATTACTAGCCTGTGGGCTGCCATTATAAGTAACCGACACATCATTATCATACGCCCTCCCTGCTGCCGTTAAAGCTCGTGGATCTCTCCGGTGGTAAACAGGAGGAGCATCACTTTTCCCACACTGCCAGTAACTGGGTGATAAGCAGACCAGTTCCCACACATTCTGTTGGATACCTTCATGATTCCTGAACATTTCATCGTGTAGATTGAAAGAGATGCCTGAGTCTGCAGGAATGTGACAAGTTTTGGCATGAAGATGTAATGGGATCATTCCAGGACAAAGAGAGATAACACACCTTTTTGGACAGAAGGAGGTCGGACATCTACTCCTCATCAACCCGCCACCTCTTGATTTATTGTCTTCTGGTTGTTTGTGTCCCTCTCCTCCTCCCTCGCACTTCCTGATCCACTGGGTGAGAGCCAACCCTAACGATGTATTTCGACCAGATCCTCACTGCCATCGGGGGTTTCGGTAAATACCAGAAGACTTTGTACATATGGATTTGTTTACCCCAAATCCTTCTCGCCTTCCACATGATGGTGAGCATCTTCACCGGAGCCACTCCGCCCCATCACTGCCGGGAGAGCTCCGGTTCACTGGCAGGGAATCAGTCTTACCTCCAAGGTGTTTTCAGCCTCAACTTCAGCCTCTCGGATTCCTCCTGCTCTTCCTCCCAGCTCCCGCCTCAGGGCAACCGGAGTCAGCGCGTGCCATGTGTCCACGGATGGGTGTACAGCAGGGAGACCTTCCAGAGTACGACAGTCACAGAGGTACACATCCATGCCCTGGTAGAAGAAAGTAGATCTATGTAAAATCTAATACGAACCCCCACTCTTACGTGGGTCGTGTAGAATTGGTTCATAAAAGTTAAGTATGAGCATAATGAGTTTAAAGGCACGTGACCCATAGTAAGAGCTCACATCCAAGCTCTGACAATCTAATATATTTGGCAGCGGATTCATTAACGTGGATAAAATATCTTTTTTCCCCCTTCTATCCATCCCAACAATATTCGGCTCCATACAGCCATTAGCCATAATATTACAAACATCTGCCTTAAATTGGGTTGGTCCTCCTCTTACCAACAGCTGTGCGATGCACTGCCTGTTCTGACACCTTTCTATCAGAACCAGCATGAACTTTTTCCAGTAAATTGTGCCACAGCTCCTCTGTGGGTCAGAATTTCATAGGCTAGACTTTGTGTAAATCAGTGAGACTTTGTCACTGGTTGTCCTTCCTTAGATCCCTTTGGTAGGCTCTAATCACTACAGACAGGGAACTCCTAAGAAGACATTAGGCGTGACAATTTTCTTTCTTTCAATCAACCAGTCAATCAAGCTTTATGTATGTAGCACTTTTCATGCATAAAAAAGAAACATAAAGTGTTTTACGTGATACAAACATGTTAATTTGCCGACAAATATATCCCTACAACTGCCAGGGGAAATTTTTATGAAAAAAACGATTGAATTCTGATTTCACCTGCCATCGTTTAGAATGGCATGGCAAGTGGATATACATGCGCTGCAGTGTACACTGCTGATACCTTCATGAACACACTCAGCAATGCATCGGCACAAAAGAAGAATCAAAGATATTGATAAATCCTGATGACCTATTTTAGGTGACACAGAATCTTCAGAAATAATATGAATTTATGGGGGGATTACAAATGATTGGTTTGAAATGTACAGATTCGGTTGATTTTTAACCAGCCATGTAAACTTTTGTCCTTTAAGCTTTACAATAGTAAGACAATATGTTTTTTTACCCAATTTAGGTCAAGCATTATCGTGTCACCTCACTGAAAATTGGATTTATACACTGTTTACTGCACTTTGAGATTTGATCCAAATGTAAAGTGCATTATAAATTAAATGTTTTATTATTATTATTATTACTTTGTTACAGGCTAAATACGATTCAATGGTACATCCCCCTACTACTTAATGTTTTCTGCCTTTTGGACCAAGTGTTATTAAACACAAATGTCACTGACAATGAAAGGTTCAGTCTGACAAGACTCACGACAGTAATCACGCCTGTCTTTGAATAAATGGAATATCATATTCATAACTAGGTATTTTTGTATGTCCGTTCAGCTGAAAGTAAAAATACATTTTTTAATGTTTGTTTAGAAATAGGGCTTTTTCATCTCCATGGAGCGGGGGCCAGATTTCTGTAGTTTACCATGTTGGTACGGACTGAGAGAAATGTCATGTTTTTTTGTGTTTCAGTGAAACACTAAAAACCACAGCAATCACAAAGATTCATGAAACATTTAGATGTGGAAACCTCCAGCACTTAATCCAGTTCTTCCTCACATTAAAGTATATTTGGTATAAGATTTGAAGATGATTTTCAGGGTTGTAATTACACATATCATAATACATTACATATACATAATTTCACACCCTGGCTCCAGGTTCAGGACAAAACAAGAGAGACTGGCTTAAGTGTAATAACGTGTCCAATTAATTAACAGGAAAATAATGCAAACAAAAAACTGCAATGTAGTGTTTAAATCAGTGGTATCAATGTGTCTGTCGTTGGATGAGTGTGAAATAGTGAATGAAGTTTTGTATTGGTAAAATCAAAACAAACATGGCTGAAGCCAACCGATCTCAAGACATAGTGCCGTACTCACACTCATCAAGGTGTGAGCGTAGTCGTGAGGAAAGAGAGACAGCCACTGGAGTGAATGAGACTACCAAGTTTTAAACACTTTTGGGGATTTACCAGGTAGACCCAAGAGCACTAATAAACTCCCCTTACTAGGAACCTGCAGAGGAAAACAAACATACTGGAAGGGGAAAAAGACGCAGCAGGCCCCGGTTAAGCATGGGGCCGTCACACCCGCCTCTTTAATGTGTCGCCATTTTCTTTCTAGTATATGAGTTGTTTGTTTGAGGTTTCGAGTCAGCCTCTGGTAACCTCTGGTTTGGGCACTGCAGAGAGTTGAGAAAACTCAAAGGGTTGTGGTGGGTGTAGACCACAACAGACACGACACCAGAACCCACATAGACAACCAAATGCTTTAATGACTGGTTTATCAAAACCTATGTCATCAGCCTGTAGGAGAAAAACACCTGCCCCTACGTGACTAGCATCTAACTGCAACGGTAAGGGACGGTCAAACCGTGGTGCTGCTAAGACAGGGGCGTCACACAGAAGTGCCTTAAGCTTTCCGAATGCCTGATGGCAAACTGGAGCAAACATGAGTTGTTTTCCATTTAAGTAGACCAGTAAGAAGAGAAAATACTTCAGAAACCCAGAAACCCCTGTGGTAGCCAACTAGCCCTCGGAAACGCATAAGTTGTTTCTTAGTGGTAGCTGGTGGATACCGTTTAACTGCTTGGATTTTCTCCTGAACTGGTCACACTATGACCAACCCCACCACACGACCGAAATATGTCACCGTCGTTCTCGCGAACTCCCACTTAGCAAGGTTGACAGTGAGGTGCACCTCAGTCAAGCAGCAGAATAGAGCCTGGATGCCCTCTAAACCACAACACCATGTATCAGAATATACAACTACATTGCCTAAATAGACTGTACTTCCCTGAAAATCCTTCAGGATATTGTTCATGAGTCTCCGTAAGGTTAGCGGGGCGTTATGCAACCCAAAAGGCATGATGTTATAAGAATAAAGACCCTTCTGTGTTACAAAAGTGGATAGTTCAAAAGCCTTAGCAGGACCCAACTGATCAACACAATCTTCAATGCCGGGAAGTGGAAACGCATCGGGTTTGGAGACCAAATTCACTTTAGGGCAGTCTATGCAAGAACGAGTTGAATTATCAGACATTGGGACCATGAGGCACGTTGAAGTAGAAGACAAGACTCACGACAGAAATAGGGTTTTACTAACTTTATATGGCAAAGCGCAGATTCTTTTCTGCGATCTGGAGTGGATATTATGTCTTTTTGTTCAGACAGTTGTTTGATAACCTTGTGTGGACCAGTGAATTTAGCCTGAAAGAGCGAGCCGATATTAGGCAACAACGCCAACACTTGGTCTCCTGCATTAAATCAATGTAGCTCAGCATGTCGAACAAACACTTTTTTCATTTTACTTTGAGATGACAAGTTCTTTCTTGCTAATTCACCTGCCACATTTCACTTATGCCGAAAACCATGGACGTGATCAATTTGGTTTGTAGGTTGTCCTGCTTTTTCCCAGTGATCGTATAACACCGTCAAAGGACAAGGCATGTTGTGACCAAACACCAAATCGTTAGGACTGAAGCCAATGCTTTCCTGTGTCATCCCCCCAAGCTGCAAGAATCATCCATGGCAAACCATCCTCCCAGTCACCCTCCATTTGGATACAGTAAGCCCGCAACAGCCTCGTGCATGGTACGCTGAAGCCCTGTTGTGCTGAAAGGGAAGTTCTTTCAACACCTGGCAAAACAAATGTGAGGAGAAATTTGAACCCTGGTCGGACTGGATTATTTTTGGAATCCCAAAAATTGCAATGAACTGGCTGAGAGCATGGCCCACAGACTTTGCGGTTATTGTGCGCAGTGGAAAAGTGGCTGGATAACCGGTATTTGACGGAACTTTGATGGCAACTCTATTTGACGGATTAAATAACAACGAGAAATCCTTTCCTCCTCCATGGGAAGTACCTGCTCAACGAGACTCATGTCTACAGCCACAGGCTCTTATATTTTATAACCAGATGCAAAATCAACATTTGAACATGTCATTATACGTGTCACTACACATGCGGTAGACACCTCAGGGAAATTTATTTCATCCTTCATCCAAAAAATTTGTGCATTTTTCTGATCGACATTTTTTTTTCAGTAACAACGCAATATTTCATGTTATCAGGAAATTGATCTTATTTGCTTAATAGCTATACTTTTGTGATCTTTTCTAGGAACTCCTCTGACGGAACCTTTAGAAAATCAGTTTCATCCAACATAGAAGTCACAATAATTTCCCTCTCCCCAATAAACAAAAAGAGAACACAAGGTGCACAAGGTCTTCTTAATTAGACTTCAAACCTAAACATACGTTAGACACACACATCCACTTTGCATTATGCCTGCCTACGCAAAACTCACCTGCCCCTAGCTCAGTACCCCAGTACTAGTCTTCATGCAGCTCCGATGGTGGGTATTTATGCACTAAATACCGACAAGTTAGGAAAAGGCGACCAAATAATGGGAACCTCCCCACAGCTACGACTTTGCTCCCGAGCAATACTCTAACCACGTTTATTGCAGCAATACCAGGAAAAAAACCCAAACCTAACGCACCCAAAGGAGTTCTGTCGCAATGACTCTCAGGGGGAAATGCTTCCATATGTCCATTCAAACACCCCGGTACATCCCTCTACTGCCTAATGTTTTCTGCCTTCTGGACCAAGTGTTATTAAAGGTTCTTTTTTTTTATGTCCGTTCAGCTGAAAGTAAAAATACATTTTTTAATGTTTGATTAGAAATAGGCCTAAGCTAAGACAGGGGCGTCACACAGAAGTGCCTTAAGCTTTCCGAATGCATGTTGGCAAACTGGAACAAACATGAGTTGTTTTCCTTTTAAGTAGACCAGTAAGAAGAGAAAATACTTCAGAAACCCCTGTGGTAGCCAACTAGCCCTCGGAAACGCATAAGTTGTTTCTTAGCGGTAGCTGGTGGATACCGTTTAACAGCTTGGATTTTCTCCTGAACTGGTCACACTATGACCAACCCCACCACCCGACCGAGATATGTCACCGTCGTTCTCTCGTCGTTTTTATTTTCCTCTATCAGTGCAGAGTAATAGGTCGCTCTGGCGCTGCAGATGGCTCTCTTATATTTTTTAATGCTATCTTGCCAGGCTAATTGGGACTCAACAAGTTTAGTGTGTTGCCATGTTCTTTCTAGTTTATGAGTTGTTTGTTTGAGGTTTCGAGTCAGGTTGTGAAACCATGGAGCTGCTCTCCTCTGTTTCACTCTCTTCTATTTTAGGGCGGCGATAGTGTCCAGAGTTAATCTCAGGGAGTTTACAGCCCTATCGACGAAATAATCGATTTGCCCAGGACTAACGTTAGAGTCAGAATCTTTTAAGTTGAGACATGCAACTGAATTCAGGGCTGATGGAATAGCTTATTAAAATGTTATAACAGCTTCTTAGGGTATATATTTCTAGCGTAGAAAGATTTTTCTATTGGTGAGTGATTTAGCATTGCAAATTCAAAAGTTATCAAACAGTGCTCCGATAGCAGAAGATTCTGTGGATGTCCCCTAAAGTGCAATTTTTATATATAACCGTATCTTGAATAATTCTTAAACTGAGATGGGTACTAATTTTAATCAATTCTATTTAACTGTCTTAAGCTATTACAAGAATAACCTTATACTGTCACCCACAATCCTTTACCCACGCTACCATGCCCCGCCCTCAGCCAAATGGTAGCAGTGGGAAGTTATGTATGAGGGGTAAGGAGAGACATGAATGCAGACAACAGATGATTGGCATAAAAGAGATGACTGATGTTAATATAAAGGAACTTGAGACAATGCATCTGCCACTACATTCTCTGAACCCTTAATGTAATGGATATCCAGCAAGTATGACTGAAACATCAGTGACCATCTCATTAACCTCTGGTTTGGGCACTGCAGAGAGTTGAGAAAACTCAAAGGGTTGTGGTGGGTGTAGACCACAACAGACACGACACCAGAACCCACATAGACAACCAAATGCTTTAATGACTGGTTTATCAAAACCTATGTCATCAGCCTGTAGGAGAAAAACACCTGCCCCTACGTGACTAGCATCTAACTGCAACGGTAAGGGACGGTCAAACCGTGGTGCTGCTAAGACAGGGGCGTCACACAGAAGTGCCTTAAGCTTTCCGAATGCCTGATGGCAAACTGGAGCAAACATGAGTTGTTTTCCATTTAAGTAGACCAGTAAGAAGAGAAAATACTTCAGAAACCCAGAAACCCCTGTGGTAGCCAACTAGCCCTCGGAAACGCATAAGTTGTTTCTTAGTGGTAGCTGGTGGATACCGTTTAACTGCTTGGATTTTCTCCTGAACTGGTCACACTATGACCAACCCCACCACACGACCGAAATATGTCACCGTCGTTCTCGCAAACTCCCACTTAGCAAGGTTGACAGTGAGGTGCACCTCAGTCAAGCAGCAGAATAGAGCCTGGATGCGCTCTAAACCACAACACCATGTATCAGAATATACAACTACATTGCCTAAATAGACTGTACTTCCCTGAAAATCCTTCAGGATATTGTTCATGAGTCTCCGTAAGGTTAGCGGGGCGTTATGCAACCCAAAAGGCATGATGTTATAAGAATAAAGACCCTTCTGTGTTACAAAAGTGGATAGTTCAAAAGCCTTAGCAGGAACCAACTGATCAACACAATCTTCAATGCCGGGAAGTGGAAACGCATCGGGTTTGGAGACCAAATTCACTTTAGGGCAGTCTATGCAAGAACGAGTTGAATTATCAGACATTGGGACCATGAGGCACGTTGAAGTAGAAGACAAGACTCACGACAGAAATAGGGTTTTACTAACTTTATATGGCAAAGCGCAGATTCTTTTCTGCGATCTGGAGTGGATATTATGTCTTTTTGTTCAGACAGTTGTTTGATAACCTTGTGTGGACCAGTGAATTTAGCCTGAAAGAGCGAGCCGATATTAGGCAACAACGCCAACACTTGGTCTCCTGCATTAAATCAATGTAGCTCAGCATGTCGAACAAACACTTTTTTCATTTTACTTTGAGATGACAAGTTCTTTCTTGCTAATTCACCTGCCACATTTCACTTATGCCCAAAACCATGGACGTGATCAATTTGGTTTGTAGGTTGTCCTGCTTTTTCCCAGTGATCGTATAACACCGTCAAAGGACAAGGCATGTTGTGACCAAACACCAAATCGTTAGGACTGAAGCCAGTGCTTTCCTGTGTCATCCCCCCAAGCTGCAAGAATCATCCATGGCAAACCATCCTCCCAGTCACCCTCCATTTGGATACAGTAAGCCCGCAACAGCCTCGTGCATGGTACGCTGAAGCCCTGTTGTGCTGAAAGGGAAGTTCTTTGAACACCTGGCAAAACAAATGTGAGGAGAAATTTGAACCCTGGTCGGACTGGATTATTTTTGGAATCCCAAAAATTGCAATGAACTGGCTGAGAGCATGACCCACAGACTTTGCGGTTATTGTGCGCAGTGGAAAAGTGGCTGGATAACCGGTATTTGACGGAACTTTGATGGCAACTCTATTTGACGGATTAAATAACAACGAGAAATCCTTTCCTCCTCCATGGGAAGTACCTGCTCAACGAGACTCATGTCTACAGCCACAGGCTCTTATATTTTATAACCAGATGCAAAATCAACATTTGAACATGTCATTATACGTGTCACTACACATGCGGTAGACACCTCAGGGAAATTTATTTCATCCTTCATCCAAAAAATTTGTGCATTTTTCTGATCGACATTTTTTTTTCAGTAACAACGCAATATTTCATGTTATCAGGAAATTGATCTTATTTGCTTAATAGCTATACTTTTGTGATCTTTTCTAGGAACTCCTCTGACGGAACCTTTAGAAAATCAGTTTCATCCAACATAGAAGTCACAATAATTTCCCTCTCCCCAATAAACAAAAAGAGAACACAAGGTGCACAAGGTCTTCTTAATTAGACTTCAAACCTAAACATACGTTAGACACACACATCCACTTTGCATTATGCCTGCCTACGCAAAACTCACCTGCCCCTAGCTCAGTACCCCAGTACTAGTCTTCATGCAGCTCCGATGGTGGGTATTTATGCACTAAATACCGACAAGTTAGGAAAAGGCGACCAAATAATGGGAACCTCCCCACAGCTACGACTTTGCTCCCGAGCAATACTCTAACCACGTTTATTGCAGCAATACCAGGAAAAAAACCCAAACCTAACGCACCCAAAGGAGTTCTGTCGCAATGACTCTCAGGGGGAAATGCTTCCATATGTCCATTCAAACACCCCGGTACATCCCTCTACTGCCTAATGTTTTCTGCCTTCTGGACCAAGTGTTATTAAAGGTTCTTTTTTTTTATGTCCGTTCAGCTGAAAGTAAAAATACATTTTTTAATGTTTGATTAGAAATAGGCCTAAGCTAAGACAGGGGCGTCACACAGAAGTGCCTTAAGCTTTCCGAATGCATGTTGGCAAACTGGAACAAACATGAGTTGTTTTCCATTTAAGTAGACCAGTAAGAAGAGAAAATACTTCAGAAACCCCTGTGGTAGCCAACTAGCCCTCGGAAACGCATAAGTTGTTTCTTAGCGGTAGCTGGTGGATACCGTTTAACAGCTTGGATTTTCTCCTGAACTGGTCACACTATGACCAACCCCACCACCCGACCGAGATATGTCACCGTCGTTCTCTCGTCGTTTTTATTTTCCTCTATCAGTGCAGAGTAATAGGTCGCTCTGGCGCTGCAGATGGCTCTCTTATATTTTTTAATGCTATCTTGCCAGGCTAATTGGGACTCAACAAGTTTAGTGTGTTGCCATGTTCTTTCTAGTTTACGAGTTGTTTGTTTGAGGTTTCGAGTCAGGTTGTGAAACCATGGAGCTGCTCTCCTCTGTTTCACTCTCTTCTATTTTAGGGCGGCGATAGTGTCCAGAGTTAATCTCAGGGAGTTTACAGCCCTATCGACGAAATAATCGATTTGCCCAGGACTAACGTTAGAGTCAGAATCTTTTAAGTTGAGACATGCAACTGAATTCAGGGCTGATGGAATAGCTTATTAAAATGTTATAACAGCTTCTTAGGGTATATATTTCTAGCGTAGAAAGATTTTTCTATTGGTGAGTGATTTAGCATTGCAAATTCAAAAGTTATCAAACAGTGCTCCGATAGCAGAAGATTCTGTGGATGTCCCCTAAAGTGCAATTTTTATATATAACCGTATCTTGAATAATTCTTAAACTGAGATGGGTACTAATTTTAATCAATTCTATTTAACTGTCTTAAGCTATTACAAGAATAACCTTATACTGTCACCCACAATCCTTTACCCACGCTACCATGCCCCGCCCTCAGCCAAATGGTAGCAGTGGGAAGTTATGTATGAGGGGTAAGGAGAGACATGAATGCAGACAACAGATGATTGGCATAAAAGAGATGACTGATGTTAATATAAAGGAACTTGAGACAATGCATCTGCCACTACATTCTCTGAACCCTTAATGTAATGGATATCCAGCAAGTATGACTGAAACATCAGTGACCATCTCATTAACCTCTGGTTTGGGCACTGCAGAGAGTTGAGAAAACTCAAAGGGTTGTGGTGGGTGTAGACCACAACAGACACGACACCAGAACCCACATAGACAACCAAATGCTTTAATGACTGGTTTATCAAAACCTATGTCATCAGCCTGTAGGAGAAAAACACCTGCCCCTACGTGACTAGCATCTAACTGCAACGGTAAGGGACGGTCAAACCGTGGTGCTGCTAAGACAGGGGCGTCACACAGAAGTGCCTTAAGCTTTCCGAATGCCTGATGGCAAACTGGAACAAACATGAGTTGTTTTCCATTTAAGTAGACCAGTAAGAAGAGAAAATACTTCAGAAACCCCTGTGGTAGCCAACTAGCCGGCGGAAACGCATAAGTTGTTTCTTAGTGGTAGCTGGTGGATACCGTTTAACTGCTTGGATTTTCTCCTGAACTGGTCACACTATGACCAACCCCACCACCCGACCGAAATATGTCACCGTCGTTCTCACGAACTCCCACTTAGCAAGGTTGACAGTGAGGTGCACCTCAGTCAAGCAGCAGAATAGAGCCTGGATGCGCTCTAAACCACAACACCATGTATCAGAATATACAACTACATTGCCTAAATAGACTGTACTTCCCTGAAAATCCTTCAGGATATTGTTCATGATTCTCCGTAAGGTTAGCGGGGCGTTATGCAACCCAAAAGGCATGATGTTATAAGAATAAAGACCCTTCTGTGTTACAAAAGTGGATAGTTCAAAAGCCTTAGCATGACCCAACTGATCAACACAATCTTCAATGCCGGGAAGTGGAAACGCATCGGGTTTGGAGACCAAATTCACTTTAGGGCAGTCTATGCAAGAACGAGTTGAATTATCAGACATTGGGACCATGAGGCACGTTGAAGTAGAAGACAAGACTCACGACAGAAATAGGGTTTTACTAACTTTATATGGCAAAGCGCAGATTCTTTTCTGCGATCTGGAGTGGATATTATGTCTTTTTGTTCAGACAGTTGTTTGATAACCTTGTGTGGACCAGTGAATTTAGCCTGGAAGAGCGAGCCGATATTAGACAACAACGCCAACACGTGGTCTCCTGCATTAAATACATGTAGCTCAGCATGTCGAACAAACACTTTTTTAATTTTACTTTGAGATGACAAGTTCTTTCTTGCTAATTCACCTGCCACATTTCACTTATGCCGAAAACCATGGACGTGATCAATTTGGTTTGTAGGTTTTCCTGCTTTTTCCCAGTGATCGTATAACACCGTCAAAGGACAACGCATGTTGTGACCAAACACCAAATCGTTAGGACTGAAGCCAGTGCTTTCCTGTGTCATCCCCCCCAAGCTGCAAGAATCATCCATGGCAAACCATCCTCCCAGTCACCCTCCATTTGGATACAGTAAGCCCGCAACAGCCTCGTGCATGGTACGCTGAAGCCCTGTTGTGCTGAAAGGGAAGTTCTTTCAACACCTGGCAAAACAAATGTGAGGAGAAATTTGAACCCTGGTCGGACTGGATTATTTTTGGATTCCCAAAAATTGCAATGAACTGGCTGAGAGCATGACCCACGGACTTTGCGGTTATTGTGCGCAGTGGAAAAGTGGCTGGATAACCGGTATTTGACACATCACAGTGAGGAGGTACGGTGAACCGGATCTAGAAGACGTTAACGGACCCACACAGTCAATTATAAGATGTTAAAAAGGCTGCCGAATAGGTGGAATAGGAGAACATGGAACAGGAGCTACATTCTAATTGGTCTTCCCTGTTAGCTGACAAGTTTGTCTGTACGCAACAACATCCTTTTTCACGTGATGCCAAAAGAAGTGTCTCAAAACCCAATAAGTTTTACTAACAACCCAATGTCCACAATCATTGTGTGCCAACTTCATCAGTGACTGACGGAACTTTGATGGCAACTCTATTTGATGGATTAAATAACAACGAGAAATCCTTTCCTCCTCCATGGGAAGTACCTGCTCAACGAGACTCATGTCTACAGCCACAGGCTCTTATATTTTATAACCAGATCAAAATCAACATTTGAACATGTCATTATACATGTCACTACACATGCGGTAGACACCTCAGGGAAATTTATTTCATCCTTCATCCAAAAAATTTGCGCATTTTTCTGATCGCCAATTTTTTTTCCAACAACGCAATGTTTCATTTTATCATTTTCTTAATTTTACATTGTAGAATTGTTTGCTTGAAATGTTTTGATCAAAATCTCTGACATTTTTAATCTGTATTATTTGGAATGCAGAAGAATCTCCTTGCTACTATTATCTGCAGTCATAGTGGGCTAAGCACAACTGTTTAATATAACTCATAGTATGGTAGAATGGTAGAATTGTTAGGAGCCTGAGGAATAAAGTACGGTCTAGACCTGCTCATTTTGGGAAGTACATTAAGATAACAGTTGATGTGGTTTGGTGCTTCATATACAGTATATATAAATAACCTTGACTTGGGAGATTAACAAATATAGGCTACAATACGGTAATATATGATAATAGAGCCATACATGGCTAGATTACCTTGCTTAGGATATATTGTATGTCAGCTTCACTAAAACTCCCTCTTACTTGATTTCTTATTCTCCCAGTGGGATCTGGTTTGCGACAATGCTGTACTGAACAGTCTTGGTTCATCCATCTACATGTTGGGCCTGCTGGTGGGATCTCTGGTGTTTGGAACCATGGCTGACAGGTAGGCTTTGCTTTTATGTCTTAGCCGGAGCCTTCGGACCTATGAGTTCATACGGATACATTTCAAAACACGTCCAGATCCTCAGCATCAAAGCATGACCACAAAGCCTGAAACCATGGGAGTCTTAAGCCTTTAGTAATGTATGAATACAGCAGTGGGTCACAAACACATCAAAATTAGATTTGGATTTGGATTAGATGTGGAAGAAACTCATTGTGCGAGATAATCCATATTGATGTTGTAGACTTCCATGGTAGCCTCTTACATCACTTTATGAATGTGTGAATTCTTGCTTTAAGTGGTCGGTCAGACAATACAAGCACAGTTCACTTACAGTGGTGGAGGTTCGGGCTTCTCCGAGTGCAAGTTATATCATGAAATATTCAGTGTTTCACATATCGGTTTCCGGATTGGCCTGTATAGCCTCATCCTGTCATTTCTCACTTATATATGTGCTTAGAAAGCAAAATGATGTCCACACCCTCTCTCTCTGTGCAAGGTACGGCCGGCGTTTCGTCTTCCTGCTGTCCATCGCTCTTCAGACTGTATTTGGAGTGGCTGCGTCCTTTGCCCCCAACTACACCATTTATGTGATTCTTCGCTTTCTGGTTGGCGCAACAATATCAGGAGTCATCATCAATGCCTTTGTGCTTGGTACTAACAAAACACAGATATGCTTCAAAACGCAATCATGATGAGATGTGACAGCATTACATAACATCAATTCAGAATTATCACAAATCACATTCGGCAATATTTTGTGACTCATTGTAGGGGGAAAATAAATCAAAATTAAAATATGGCAAATTAGACATAAAGAGAGAATTAATGAGGTTATTAAATAAAAATAAAAAAAGGACTTCATGCCCTGTTTTCTCTCTCTACTGACCATTTTCAGACAGTTCTTGTTGATTAAGTAACCAGATTGGAGAGAAGAGATGTTGCTCCTCCACTTCTTCTTTTTTTTACTCTGCAGTCAGAATTAGATTTTAGTTATGAGCGGTGTGTTTCCAGGAGCTTTGGCTATAGTCTTAGAGGTTATGACATCCATTATATAAATACACTGAGATTACAGTATCTTCGATTATAACATGATTTTTTTGTAAATTACTTTAAAATTGTCTGTTAGCTCCAAAATTAAACAAACACCATTTTTATAGATGTTAAACATCTAAAACACAATTTAGAAATGGACGTTTAGCTTGTACCACGGTGATGACTGTAAGTCCACCCCTTTGGTCCAACCTGAATATCTCAACAACTATCACACACATTTGTGGCACGGCTGAGTGAAACCCAACCATCTTAATCATATCCGACAATTCACTTAGCACCCCATCAAGAGGTTGACATTTGTGGTTCAAAATTAATGGTATCCACTGATTAGGCATTACATTTGGTAAAAGCAGCCATTTTCAACTTTTATGGTGTATTAATTCCTTTCATTTCTGTTTTCTATATATTTCTGTGTATGATGCAAAAGCAACGACATTCACATCAGTTTGAGCTGCTGCTTGTGTTTGTGGCGCTAATCAGAAAATGTTAGCAAACAAAATTCCGACATTATACAAAACATCTTAATGCTAACACTGTAATTATTAGCATGTTAGCATGTTAACATTGCGTGGTTGTGTCACGGATCCACAGAGTCTCCGGTATGAACTTATATTCTTATAGCACACGATGTCAAAACACACAATAAGCCCCCTGAGTGTTGGATTCTGGAAACCGACAGTAACTTTCAAGGAAATCAGTGGATGCCGTCATATTTGTCAGACCTGTGTGTGAAAATGTGTCATGTTTTTTTTGTGGTATTTTGGCCCAGTCCCTTGTCACGCTTTGCGCTCCAAACAACAACCACAGTTTAACCCTTTCCTTATGATTCCTCATTCCCTCCCCTCTCCTCTTTTCTCACCCTCTCCCAAAACCTGCACTGTTCTTTCCAAAGGCACTGAGTGGACATGCACAAAGAGGCGCATGCTAGCTGGCATCATCACAGACTTCGCATTTGGTGCGGGCTACATGTTGCTAGCAGGCATAGCATTTTTGATACGAGACTGGAGAAAGCTTCAACTGGCTATATCATGCCCAGGCTTCCTGCTCATCTTCTATATATGGTGGGATATTCAATCAGCATCGGATCAATAGATCCACGGTGTATTCATACATGACCAGATATTAATTCATCCTTTTTTATTCCTTTTTTGTCTTGCTATTTTCTACTTTGTCACCTCTCCTTTCCCTCGCCGTCTGCTCTTTCTGACTCCTGTCAGGGTGGTACCTCATTCGGCCAGGTGGCTGTTGGCCAATGACCGGAAGGAGGAAGCCATAGCACTCCTTCGCAAGGCAGCATTTGTTAATGGTCGAGTCTTACCTACTGCTCTGGAAGTATGACTTGGAATGTAACACACCCACACTCATGCTGTCTACTTGAGTTGATATTTCTTGTCTGCTGTCTACACTACGGCCTCTAAAGGATCACTTGCTATGGAAAGATAAGGATGTTGTTACTCCACATAGACATGGGCTTATAAGTGATGATACCTGTGAACCTTCACCAGGTCTTTGTGACCTTTAGGACGCGTGGAACAACACAGAATATTAATCAGCATTAGATCCTGTTTGCATATCAGGAGATGACGTTAAGTTATTTCAAACGTAAATGAAATTGTGAAATATAAATGGGTACCATGAAACAAGATATACCAATTTGCCAGGTACAGGCCTGCTTGGACTTTAATACATGAAGGGTTTTAACACGCTTTTAACACGCCAATCTTAATTAACATCATTAAGCTATAAAAAACGAGTTGGGCCTATCCCCAAATGAACTCTCATTTGTTTAATCCGTAAATTAAAAAGCCCTAAGGCAAAAAAAAAAGAATAAGAATATAACAGGATTTCATTACAGAGATATACAGGTTATCATTGGATTTGTTAAAAAGGAGAAAAATATAACCATCCATTATTTACCAAGTATTTGGTTTTGTGTGTCCAGGTTGAGAAAATTCAAGGTGGAGGGATGCAAAGCCATTCCGCACTGGATCTCATACGAACACCTCAGATGAGGAAGAAGGCTTTCATTTTGTTTTATATCTGGTAAATTGTGTGTGTGTGTGTGTGTGTGTGTGTGTGTGTGCAAGTTTGCTTCTCGTTGTTTTATTTTGTACAAATGTAAATACTTTTACCACTCTCATTCTCTTGCCATTCTCTACGTCCATGTCTCTCTTTTATTCACCAGGTTTGTGAATGTACTAGTGTATTATGGTCTCTCGCTGGGTGTGTCCAGATTGGGGACAAATCTGTACTTGACCCAGTTTGTGCTTGGGTTGGTTGAGATCCCTGCTCGTTCTCTCGTCCTGTTTGTCCTCCCCAGAAGTCGTAGACTCTCTCAAAGTGGATTTCTGGCTACTGGAGGTCTCGCCTGTCTGCTTATGCTCGCTGTCCCTGCAGGTATGATGGCTTCTCTGCATTTTGTTGTGATCAGACAGGAAACTGAACTTTTTTCACACCTTAGAGACAAACTTTTCCTTTTATCCTAGCTTATATTTCAAGGCGTTGATATCTTTCCTCTGTCTGTAGATAATATTAATGTCCTGGCTGGTCTTGCTATGGTTGGGAAGTTTGGCATTACAGCCTCCTTTACAGTAATCTATGTGTACACCGCAGAGATATTCCCCACTGTGATCCGGTAAGTCTTCACAGGTTAGTTCTTTTTTTTAATAAACACTCAATTAAAAAATATTTGGATAATATCGACATTTTCACCTTTTGGGTCTCCAGACAAACTGGAATCGGTGTATCGTGTATGTTTGCGAGAATGGGCGGTGTGTTGGCACCCATCATAAACATGCTACACAACCACAGCCCTGCTACACCTCTGGTAATCTTTGGTGTCTCTCCGCTGCTGGGTGCTGCCCTGGCCTTGGCACTGCCTGAAACTGCTGACAGGCCGCTTCCTGACACAGTTGAGGACGCAGAGAACTGGGACATGAGGTATGACTGTGCGGATGGATATTCTATTCATTTACGAGGAAGGTCAAAGCAATAGTTCTCAAACCTTTTCACACCAAGGACCCATAAACTAATACAAATTAATTTAGTAACCTATTTGATAAATCATCAGATACAAAAAAATATTCATAGATGTTTTATCATACCAAGACAAAACCAAGTAGGCAGCGTTCAGAGACATGCATTATGTGCCTCTGATATTTTGCACATTTAAATGTAATAATGTGATAATTTCTTTTACATATTATTGCTATTCATACACAAACCATAGAGCCACTATCTGTTTGAAACAGAATTTATTCATCCTTAATTGTCTCTTTTGCTTCATATCTTTCCTTCTCCTAATTGTAGATGCTTCTATTTTACATTTATACCCTGGTTAATTTTAACCTGCATGTTGAGCACCTTATGAAGGTGAAATAAAACCTTTCTGATTCTGAAATTACGATGTTTGTTCTTAACATTGATCACCACTGTGTATACCATTCTGAAATTGTGTCTGTCTTTGCTGATTGATATTTGAATCTCAAATACAACGCTTGCATCCAGTGATAACAAATCTGTTCTTGCTCATTTCTGCTACTCATGTTACTGAAAATATTTAAAAACATTTGTCATTTTGTTACTTATGGATGGAATTCTAGTGAAGATAACTTATTCCCTGTGTTGAGGACCCCTGAGGCTTTTTTCAGAATAAAGAAGAAGAAATATCCTTTATTGATCACATACTGCAATACACAGTTCAACATAGTGAAATTATTTCTCTGTATTTGACCCGTCCCTGAGGGAGCAGTAGGCACTTATTTACATTCCCAACTACTTTTAAGCTCTTTGTTGATTGTACTGTTAATGTTTCTTTGCCGCTCAACCTCTATGACCCTGAACAGGATATATAGTCTAACTGCCCTGTTTGTTTCCGTGTAAGAACCCTATCTATATGAATGGCTCAATGTGTGCCTTGTCTTATTTATCCTTCAGGTTACCTCCCAAAAAGGAAAAGATGTCTGAGAATATCAGCCAATCAGCTAGGTGCACTGAGGGGCAGGAGCTCCAACAACTGGCATGTCAGGCCTGAGTGTGTATAAAAAGGATGACCACACTGAATTCCACTTTAATACAGCCTCAACTTTGCTACTGTATTCTATACGTAACATAACATCTTCTATGCAATAACATTTCTCAAATAAATGAAGGACGTTTTGTAACAAAACCAAACTGATTTCATCTAATTAGCGACTGCACAGAAACAAACCAGGAATTCATAGATGCAGCCACGGCAAATCAATAACCCACTATTCTATCAATTTTTAAATTCGCCCTTTGCTTTGTAGTCTTGTGCGTTCCGGACATGTATAGACCCTGATTGCATTTGATAATTTTTTTTTTTTTTAATCTGGCGTGTCAGAGTAAGCCATGTTCAACTGATCCGGTGAATCAGGTTTATAATTATAATGATAATACGTTATACTCATATAACTCGTTACACAATACTCAAAGACTCTTTACAGATTATAGTTCGAGAGGAAAAGCGGCGAACAAACGACGCAATTCTCTTCATAATATAAAAATATTTACATGTACAGTAGTAGTGTTCAGTAATTCTTTGTTTGACCGGATGTCTCCAGTTGGGTGCCACTTGCTCTCTAAAGTACACACAATCCTGTGAAAATATTTACACAATTTATTTGAAGGGACTGAGGGACTTTTGCTCATTTACTAAATAGCAAACTATTTTTTTATAAAGGTGCTAAAGGTGTCTGTTTTTCATGTTATCAACTAGGAGTGTAACGATTCATCAATCCATATCAATATATCGGTACGTTGGACAATGATCCAATTAAATCGATGGAAAGTCAAAATACCGATATATATCGTTGTTTTAAAGATACACGTTTATTTGGAATTACTACCAGTGCAGGTCTGCAGTGTTGTCCATACACAGGTGCCCTTACCTATCAGCACACAGACCTGGGGGACCAATGGGAACTGCAGGTAAAGGCTTCCAGGTGCAATCTGATTGTTTTCTGCCTCACAACAGTGTTGAAAAATAATAAGCGCTTGGTGAATTAGCTCAATGCTAACATATAGTGGGAATTTAAATTCTAATGTAGTAAGCACTGACGGCGTTACCATGAACAAACAGTAAACGAGTTTGTACAAATAAACTATTTGGTTAAACATATATTTTTCAGTTAAACTTAAAAAAAGTGTTTGTCAATGAGACGGTGAGTTCTAACATAAAACAAATTAGTCACGAGATGCGAAAAATCAATATTCAGACTACATTAATTATGAGTGGCCGGTAACAGAAAACCCCAAATTTTTGTTGACGTTTGATTCAGTATTAAACATTCAGTGTTTAATAGCTCCAAGCCACTGAGCACAGTACCTATCAGAACCATGTAAATACAATGTCATGAAACATAAATGTAGACAATTATGTATTTAAATTTAAGGTAAAAAATTTAAAATTGCTTTATAATGTTTAAGGATTAAATGCAACCAATTTTGTTGAATGGTTAAATTTCTTAAATCATGGCAGGCTTTGTGATATCGGCAAATACCGTATCGTGATGGAACTTTGTTCCCCAATTTTCAACCCAAGAGGAATAAATTAAATTGAGACTGCATGCATTAATTCATAATGCCTCATGTAGCTTTTAGTTAGACTAATGGGAACCAATTTACAGTAAGACTTCCTTTATAACAGCGCTTATAAAAGGATCTATAAATGGTCTAGTTATTTTATGAATTTGGTTTTAAAAACTTTATAAGACATTGATAAACCCTTAACTTATAAGGGCTCACATTAATCAATGCGGGTTCTCGATTTGGCAATATCAAGTTACTGCAACACTTTATTTAACAAAGTAGTACACATAAGTGTGAGCTATGTGCCAAGCAACAGGTCTTATTCATAGTTTACGGAGTACACAACTTCATTAGTAAACTTGTACAGAGCCATTTATAAACCCCTAATCAGGGGAATCTTTTTGTAAAGTGGAACTGAATAATGTAGTTAATTTGTCATTTTTGTATAGAAACTGGTATGTCACTGTTACGCATGTGAACATTACATGTGTGTTTGTTTTTGTTTAATGTAATGAAATGTACTCAGATGTAAAATCACTTGCTGTGGTGACTTATGTGATGTACATATAGTACATTTTACAATTGTTAAAGGGCTGTTACTGTGTAAGTAACTTTGTAAAACAAGGCATGTATCAGGAACACAGGCCATACAACATGACTCAGGCAAAAGGAATTTGATTCCACAAGAAATATAAATACCTCGAACATTGCCTTGTGATAATGTACAAAAATGTATACGTGGAGTAGAATATCATGCATATTCCACTGCATGGATTTAGAAAAAAAAAAGCATGTCTTACTGCTGGATTCACCAGAGAAGTCACAGTAGGGACACATGAAACAATTTATTGTATTGACACCAGCCCATTCCACCAGCATACAACAAATTATGAAGAAGAAGTCAAATGTACTTTGTACAATCCACTTGAAGGCAATCCAGCAATAAACCTGTTCTTCTGTGTGCATGTTGTACAGCATTTCATTTCACTCCGAGACTATTGACTGTAACATTCAAGAAATCATCACTATACAGCTTCTCTTTGTTCCGATATCAACAATGTGACGCATCCAGCAACATTAGGTTATCGCTAAATAGCTCTGTTTGTTCCAATAAACTGTGTAACACAGTGTGACAATTCCAGCATTACGTATCATTAGTCCTCAGACACTTACATAGTGGCATTAACACATGGATCAAAAATATATCCTTTGAAAAATCTACACCAGTGTAACAAATGTAGCATCAGTGCTGACCCCACAGTTGTTATCCTTCATAGACATGAGGACATAGCCATCATTGCCCCAGTATGTGGACCAAGAGTTCTTGATCAACCAGTATGGCTCCCCGTCTAGGATACCATATCCCACTGCAAGCACAGCATGGTCCAAACTATCAGTGGTGTTACCTGGAAAATAAAAGTGAGCTTAGATTACGAGAGAGAGAGAGACTGCTGCTGTAAAATGTTGGAGCACCAATTAGCGGTAAACTAACCACAAGCTGGCTCATAGTAGACGCCGTTGCTGTAGAAAACAAACGATGGATTCGAAGCGTCAATGCTGACAGCTACTGGTCCATTTTTGTAGAGCGCCAGCTTTAGAGCCTCTGCGTCTCCTGATGTGACATTGGTGTAGCTCTGGATTTGTGCTGTGAGTTCGGATGGTTTCACATGGCAAAATCCATTCTGTTCAGATTGAAACAGAAAATGGAATATTGAAACTTTAAAAACAGATCATTTTATTAAAGAGGTAGTAGTAACTGACTTGGGATGAGCTGACTCCAATAATATCGTACAGATAAAAATTGTTCAGTAGCGTTTGATCAATATATATTCTGGCCCAATTATGACAAGCAGTAACTTCATTTAGTTGAAATCTGGTCATTTAACCCAATTTCAGTTACTTTAAGCGGCTGTATCTCAAAAAATAAACAAATAAAACCTTAAAATGAATCCTAAAACGCACTGGTAGCCAGTGAAGAGAGGCCAGCATGGGGGAGATGTGCTCTCGCTTGCGTGAGCCAGTTAAAAGCAGAGCGGCGGCATTTTGAACCAGCTGCAGACGTGAGAGGGAGGTCATGCTCACGCCAAAGTAAAGTGCAGTCCAGGCGGGTTGTAATAAAAGCGTGAATAAGCTTTTCAAAATCATTAAGGGTTAAAAAGGTCTTAACCTTAGATAAACGCGTCAACTGATAAAAAAAAACGGATTTAACCACAGAGTTTCTGTTTATCACGTTTAAAATCACTGTCCATTTTGACGGCAAGGTTTGAAATAGTAGATTTTGGAAACTGCTGCAGGGAGCCCAGGTCCATAGCAGAGGCATTGATGGTACCACTAGGTCCAAACACCATGACTTCCGTTAAGGGCCATCCAGGCTTTGATGTCCTTCCGACAGTCCAACAACAAATTTAAAGAACTGGCATGATATCTTCTCAGTGGCAGGTAAATTTGCGGGTCGTCTGCATAGAAATGGTAAGAAATACCATGTTTCCTTAAAAGCTGTTAGATCTAAAAGCATTAAAACTGTGAAATCACCATAGTCTGTGGTTAATAAAGATCATTAAAAACTCTTAAAAGTGCAGATTCTGTGCTGCGCAGGGCTTTAAAACTCGACTGGAAGACCTCAAGAATGCCATATTTGTTTAAAAAAGACTAATTGAATGAGTAAAGTCTTTTCTAAAACTTTGGACATGAATAGGAGTTTTGAGATCGGCCTAAAGTTTGAAAGAATGGAGCTGTGCAAGCTGGCTTTTTTAATTAGTGGTTGTACAACAATTTTTGATTTGTAAGTATGTTGTTTAATAAAGGAAGCCACATGTGTTTTGCTATCATCTCACCATTCCCATGTAGGCTCCATAAGTTTCTGTCGTGGCGATGCCGCCATGTTTCATGATCCACTCATACCCTCGCCACTCCTCGCCTCCATCGCAGCCGTTATTTCCAAAACCCCAACTGCAGTCCACCAGCATCTGCTGGGACAGGACCTGCAGGGAGCCCGTCTGAAAGAGGAGAGAACATGATCGCACTCCACAGATAGATTGGTTACCTGTCCAAGTCCACATTAATCACATTATGTGAAGTATAACAGAGGTTTCATCAAACTATGTCTTCGGATTCACTACAAACCTATTTAAAAAAAAAAAGAAAAATTGCAGGAAAATTACATAAAAGCTTGTAGAAAACACAAAAATATAAATAGGAGACTGGGCAGTGATGTTTACAATCCGATTTTTCATTAAGCTGTACGGCAGCCACAATGCAGGGCATTTGTACTGTTGGCTGTTGTATCTTACAAATTACTACCTGCTGCTTCTGAGCTGAAGACAAATGTGCAGTGATTTGCAACAGTTCTTTATCCCAGCCCAGTGAAAATACACATGCAAACACTGAAACAATGAGTGGAGTGCTAATCCACTCAGAATTTCATACGGCTTCTTCTTCTGTGTTATTATTATGCTTTCTTGCTTCGCTTGATTTCTTACTTAGGTCTGCACTGTTTGGTACTTCCGTTTTAAAACAATAATGTTTTTCCCCTGCAGTGTTTCAACCACCCCCTTAACAGCCTACTAAAATTGATCAATCCACAACAAGAGAGAAAATAAGGCATGTTGAGACAGTCAGAGAATTTGATCACTTCAATGGAGTGCCATGAGATCCCACGATAAAACATTCAATGTTTGGGTCGAGTTGCCTGGCAATACGGGAAAAAGAATTCCTTTGAGCTCTGGCCTACGTGGGATGTAGGCAGGCCAAAGCTGACATTCAGTTTTATTTCCTCACAAACACCATCAAGTCAGTGACACGAGAGTGAAATTGGCACAATGAGCTGTCACGTAAATCCACCCCATCCATTGAGGAGGACCAATCCTCACTCACTCACTGGGAAGCTTCTCTTTAGGTAAATAGAAGCAAATTAATTACGACTCAAATAAAGAGCATGAGCTGCAGATTTGTGCTGCTGTTAAGTGCAAAAAGTTTACCTACTACAGACTGGCCACAATCTTACCAAGATTTTATAAAGGTTTTTATCTCTTAACTTTTTTTGTTTCGTTCTCTTGGTGTTTATACAATAAAAAAAACATGACTTTCTCACACGAGCACAAATCTGATTTAATTTTATTTATTCATGCGTCTGTATCAAAGTTGTACTGTGGTTCATAATTCCGATTTAAATTGCTGTATTTTTCTGCTTAAGTTGCGCGATCCATTAGGGCAAGGATTGTTATAGTTGGATCTTATAATGTCATACATATTTAATAAGATGTCAGTAATTGACTAACTCAAGGACCACTAATGCACATTAGACAGAACATTAAAAGATGCAGTGCCATCGTTTCTCTCCCTTTACACATCCTTAATTGCCGCTCTTGTTCCTATCTTTTTTTTATTGTGTACACAGCATTAATGAGAAGCTCTGTAGAATGAAAACACTTGAAAGAATCTTCTTCCTGTGGGCTAGCTCCTTTTACCTTTAGGAAAAGAGCACCCTCTAGTGCTCCAGTGGTGGCAAAGCTCCAGCAGGAACCACAGATGGCCTGGTCCTTCACTGGTGTCACAGCACCTGCAACAGCAGATTTCATTTACAGTATTTTTGGTTTATTTGATAAGGACAGATACAGAATATATAGATAAAGCTATCAATATAAGTATCAGAGCTTTAGGTGAATGCCAACTTCAAGACGTGTCCATAACACTCCACTCCTCAAAGTGTTAACTGGAAGTTAGAAATCTATTGTTGATATTCTGCAGGAAATTTTGATGATAGTAGTCAACTAAATTGTTCCACAATTCATAACATGAAAAAAAGAAAAAAAGGCCTTTATTAAGCATTATTTCTATGAGTAAGACCATCCTATCATAGCTTGGCAAGTGGATAGATCAACAGCAGATCTTTCAGGCTTTGGACTTAGACCAATCAGTGATAATCACTGATGGGTGAAGGTGTCTTGTTACAATGGCACATGTCAGTGACTTATATATATTAAGCAGCAGGCAAACTATTATTCCTCGACGGTGACGTGTTGGAACGAGGAATATTGTGCAAGCGCAAGGATCTGTGATGGCTAGGCAAGTGAGGCAGAGCAACTCCAAACCTGTAGATCCTGTTGGATATCGCCAATCTATAGTGCATAGTGCCAACCAAAGTGGTCTGAAAAAGAGGAATTGGTGAAACTGCAAGACGGTCATGGTTACCCAAGGCTCGATGATTCACATAGGGCGCAAAGGCTAGCTTGTGTTGACAGATCCCACAGAAGAGCTACTGTAGACAAAACTGCTGAGAAAAGATAATGCTGACTCTGATAGAAACGTGTCATAATGTATCTTGCATGACAAAACTATATTTTTCAGCAAAAAGGGGGCCGACACAATATTGAGCGGGCGGTTATAATTTTATGGCTGATCAGTGTATATGGCAAAGAGAAAGATGTAGGGATAGGTAAAAAGGCAGAGTGCATGTAAAGAATCTAAAAGAGCGATCAGGCAATGTAAATAAAAGCTAGAGTAAGGCATACATTTAAAAGCATTGGATTAAAATGAGTGATGTCCTGTCATGAAGATGCATCTTAACTGAACATTTTAATTTGTATAGACATACCGTATAGCCGCCAATCAAGTGACACAGGAACTGTCACCCCTTCGTAAATGTATGATGGGAAGGGGAGCCCTCTGTTTGGGGTCTTTCCCTGCTTTCTTCCTCTCATTAAAGCCAGCTCTGACTTAGTACGATCTGCCAGAGAGTTGAGAGCCAGAGAGTAGGACAGACCCGCTCTGTTCTTGGAGTGGACAAACCTACAGCAACGAGAACAAACTCATAAGAAATTTCATCTATGTTAATGCTGGACTGCTGCTAAGGATTTGGGATTTGACCTCTCACCGAAGATTACTAACAAAAGCCTGCTGCCTCTTCTCGTGTTCTCTTTCATCGCTATAGCTACGCTGGAACTTGTCCTTGAAATAGGTGAACATGTGGTGGGCGTGGTTCTGTGCTGAGATGTGGATGAGATCTTTCATTGGATTGGCCAACATGTGGTGCTCAACTCCTGGACCTGGAAAGGTCCCACACGTCATCCCTGTCGAAACAAAACAGAGGAGCTTTTTTAACGGTTATTTTTTCCCCTCAAACATCTCGATGCATGCAGCTACATCAGAGCACAAACCTCTAGGCAGCCCAAAGACTTCGGGGTCCACTTGAGTGCTGAAGTCTTTGTAGTCCACCAAGTATTTGTCATAATGTGAGCCAAGCAGTGTGTTGTATCCCATCATCTCGTAATGAACAGGTGTGAAAGGCACATTCTTTCCATCTCCACTGCTCTCTAAAACAGTCACCCATAGGGTGTAGGTGTTCTTTTTGTTACCCACGGTGTTCACATGCTGCCACACTTCACACAGGAACCCTTCATAGTACTCCACCCTCAGGAACTATGGGAAGAATAAGTTAGAAATCACGATCGGAATTAGTGTCAAACTATGGTACAATTATTTTGAGAAGAGTCCATTAACATCATTGTGTCCTATTTTAAAGAGCTGAAGCTAATTTCACTTTTTTCAACTGTTCGGCTACTGACGTTAAGATTATAGATCATTTAGTGGCTATAAGCACCACAGCACTGATGTGACATGTTATTTTGGAGTAAAATTAAAAAAGAGAGCCCAGTAACTTCAACATGATTTGTCGAATATGTAGCAAAAACACAGTGCTCAAACCAGCTATTACCACTAATCTAAACAAGGACATCTTTGTTCTACGACATAGACAACAGACTACTAGAGACATGAACACGGGCCAAATGATTAAATGGGAATAAAGTTGAATAAACAAATAAAAAAGCGCGGGTTTAGGGCTCCTGAAAGTAGAGTTCAATTCAAATTAATAAACTCCGACAAACTGTTGCAGTTGAAAGTTTGAAGCAGTTCTGAAGCTTTCATAAGACAGTATAAATAGCATATATATGTAACAGTGCCGATAAATGTCTCTTCTTCTTCACAGTGTGCATCAGACTTATAATGGGGATTAAAAGAACAGAAGATGACCGCTAATTGTAATTACATGATCATGACAGCTCTACTACCGTTATAACCTTTGGTTTTCAAACATTGTACAGAAAGGTTATTTGTTTAGCTTCCTAACACACACACACCGACCTTGAAGTCCTGCATGTTGGGCAGCAATGCCTGTGGTTTGACTGCCTCAGCCTTTGTGCCATTGACCTGGAAACACTTCATCACATTCTGCTCTACCTCCGTGGTCTCAGGAGTGATTTTGTAGGAGACACCCCATTCCGTCTCACCCCCCAGCTGGTACGTTGACACTTGGCCTGGTGATGATCAAAATGAGAAACGTTAGACAACATTATGTCATTTCATCTAAGCCTTATTTTGTTTTCAAAGCTCTACAGTTGTTTAGTACTGCCACTGATATTTATGTATGCTATACCAAATATGAAGACATTTAGAACTTTCAATTTTTGAATATTAGCAAGGGGCAGGGGCAACCAAAACAATTTGCCAGTTCCTAACAGGGCCCTTCATCCTACAAACAATTATTCATGCTCACATTTACTCCTACAGGTAATTTAGAGTTGTTCATTCCCCTATACCGCGTGTTTTTTTGGACTATGAAGGGGCACAGGAGGAACTTACAAAATCCAGACAGAAAGGGCCCAGGTCCCGAGATGGATTTGAATCCAGAACCTGCTTGCCATGAGGTATCAGTGCTGCCAAATAATATGAAAGTACCCAGGCATGGGCAACTCATGATATTCCATCACTATACGCAATTGCATCAAGGTCAGAAAGCAGATCTGGTCCATCAGAATATGTATTTAATATTTGTATTCGGCGCTACCATCAGTATGTGGCTTAGATAATGCAGACTCATTCAAATGGATCTCTTGTTTCAGTCAAAATGCAAAGTAATAGAAAAAAAAAAGTTCCATCATGATGGAAAATCATGTTTTTTTCAATCAAAAAACAAATAAAAACTTTAACGAGTATGAAACATGAGACAATAGATTTTCCCAAAAAGTGCATACTCCTGTCTCACTTCCTCATATAAGAGTGCTTATGATGTTCTTCTTTGGTTATTTTGGTCTTATGCATCAGCAGCTCGGTCACACATCAGTAATCAAGGAAAGGAGGAATACAGTGTCAGCTTTAAAAGAAACAACCATACGGTTTCTTACCATGGTAGTAGTCACTTCGGCTGGAATTCCCCGGGAGGTCATACCAGGCCTCAAACGGCTCCTCGATTTCAGCGTAGGGTAGAGAGATTACTCCTGCAATGAAAGGTCAAACAATAGTTCAATAGGCTGAACTGGGAGCAGAAAAGACGGCACACATAAGGTCATGTTCCGCTTACCTTTAACATGATACGTGACACCAAAATATGGAAGTGCTGGAGGGGCTGATTTTCCCTCTGCAGCTGAAAACAAACAAAAGAAGCATTAAAAGATGCTCTAATAACACAAACAATGGATTGAAAATGCATTGCTCATTTTGGATTAATGTGAGAGACTTTTCTTGATTTTGGTATTAGTTGTATACCTTCAACGATCCCCCATAAATTTAAAACCAACTGTGTAATTTTGTGTAGGTTTCCTTTGTTAGTGCTGAAACAGCTCTGTGATACACTTTGAGTTCTGTCACCTATGAGACATTTTCAACTATTTGTGCTAGTTCTTCTGTGGTTGGACAAGGCAGGCTAGCCCTCTCTTCCTAGATGCATCAATGAGCATTGAATGCTGTCACTAGTTCACCAGTTGTCCTTCCTTAGACCACTTTGGTTGGCATTGACCACTATATGCCAGAAACACGCAAGACCTGCAGTTCTGGAGATGCGGTCCCTCACTCATTTGACGATTAAAATTTGTTCTCTGTCAAGATCGCTCAGATCAATAGGCTTTCCCATTTTTCCTGCTGCCAATGCATCAAGTCGAAAAATGTTTACTTGCTGCCGAATATCCCATCCTCTGACAGGTGTAAAGACAATCAATTTTATTTGGACTTTGTCAGTGATAACAATTTTATGGTTGGCTTGGGTATAGTAAGAGCAAGATTTGTGATAATTTTCCAAATCCAAAGTTGGATAACACCCAACTGATTTTTGTGCATAGTCTTAAATCTGTAAATATATATATTTTCGAGCTAGCCACAATGCCTTTACCAAAAATAATCTCCAATGACCATTCATTTGTTGAATTGACCAACTATAAAAGAAGCGTGAAGAACGGGGAGAAAATGATATCTGTAAGAATAACACAGCTATGAGGAAACAACACCAGGATTGCAACATTAGCGCGTTAATGTGGTGTGAAAAATCAACTATTTTGAAATAATGAAACAGACCAGGGGAATAACAAGACTCTGCCTGCAAACTGGTCCTTCATGTTGATTCACACGGTAGTATGACCGACATAAACAGCTGCTGCTGCATGTTGGAAACATGATCAGACATAAGATTTAGTCCATCATAGGCCTGCACTTCCAAAAACATATATAAATCATCTTATGTAAACTGACAACCTACGGTAGTGCAGTATTGATTGGATTCATTCACCAGGCACTCTGTTTGCCAGAGAAGACCTTCGGAGCACGAAGCATTCAACATAAAAATGCTGCACAGATGAGTGACCTAAGAGTAAACCACCATTCCACATGATGACATCCAGAGGTTGTGCCAGACTATGATGTGGAGGATTACTACTGTAACTATATACCAATGAGGGTGACTCTAATTATCGATTGTGTAGAATGCTGGATACTCCAGTTATGCATTTTGAGAAATGTATGGCACCTATATTTTTGGTTGTTATGAGATAATAATTAAGAATCAAAATACAGATTGTTTTAAGATTTGACTGATTATTTTATTTCACAGACAGTGGTGCAGTTTGAATTGCTTGAGAAGTCTTTGTGTAAGGACAGACATAAATATTCCTGGTTAGTTGGGAATATTGAGCCATCGACTCTGTGCCTCCATCTTTTCACTCAGCTACGGAACGGCTTAAGAGTTTGACAGCTGTCATACTCATATCTGAACCTCTCACCGTAGCATGAACAGCAGAATAAGAACAGTCCATTTTAGTCTATTTAATCTGAATAAAATAGATTAGTATATGATCACGTTTCAGCAGTTTGGGCAGTCAAAGCAGAATTCATGTGGCTTTTTCACTGAGTGAGCTCACATCAATTTCTAGTCAGCAGTCAAACAAGAAGTATTGAAGCAACAGTAACGGGGCGACATGAATTGTAAATTAATTTTAAAAAATGGCAAAAAGCTTCAATCAAATCCAGTTTTTGCCTTTTCGGCATTATCCTAGAAAGGCGGTGGACTGCCTCCACACCCCAGTCACCACAGCAAATACTGCACAAACGATTGTCTCACTATTTTCAATCCTAACGATGGGCTGACAAACCAGTCGTTCATCGGCTACTTGTTAAAAATATGGGATCGCTCTAAAGATTTAAACTGATATCAGATACTATTCACATATTATGTCTAACGTCAGAAGTGAACGTCAATCAAGAAGTCAGAATTGTGTCATTTATAGCCGCATTGTGAACATCCAAACAATGACTGAGTAAATACAGAAGCAAAACGGTGCCTATTCTTATCAGGCAAGCTTTTCATTAAATATGTATTTACTGCTGCTACAAAGTGCTAAAAAAGTACTCTAATGTCCATTGAAGGGCTTCAAACAATAAAACTATGCTTTAGGTTTGTAGCTAGTTAGTTAAGTGGGTGCAAACATTGGCTATTTATTAGTTGTAGTTTAGTTTTTTCTTACCTAAAGCCCACAAAAGAACAGCACCAACGTACACGAGCATTGCTTCACCGTCAAAATAAAACTGCAGGTAACGCAGTCAGACTATATTAAAGAAATTAACCATGAAGCTTCAGCATCTGCTAAACAAACATGATTTAACGGCTCATAAATACATTTTCTCAAAGCCAATCACAGCGCAGAATGTGGCGATTCTCCAATCATATCAAAGAGGTGGGATTTACGTGAGGAAATGTCATGTGACCGATGTCATATGACTGCTGTTGTCGGAAGGGAGTTTGTCCAGTTTATTATGAAGTCCTATGCTTCAGTCGCCACCGGTTGTTAATCAGAGGTATTTGTGACCAAACTACACCTATACGGAGTCCGTTGTGTTTTTTCTTATCTTGACCATTCATTTACTTTACTGAAATTACAAATAAACTCAATTCCAACGTTCACTTAGTCAAAGTCAAAACACATGTTGTTGATTGCCATGAACATAAATAGTGTGGCCATTATCGGCCGAAACCACATTTATACATCCTCTAAGGCTTGGAGGAGAACTGAAACAAAACATGTTTTATTACTATTAAAATAAAAGTTCTTCATTGTGCTCTAACATGGTCTCAGTGATTTGTCATATAGGATGTTTTGGACTAATATTACTGCTGCGTTCATGTTAAGGGCAATTCAACTGATGCAGATTTTAAAGGTTAAGATTTGTGTTGCTCCTTGCAGGACAAAGATTGATGAAAACAGTTAAGTGTATTTATAAAGTTACAGCTACTGATCGGCTGTGCTGCAAAAAAACCTCACCTTAAAGTTTTACCCAGCTCCTCTTCTGGCAGGGGATTGATTTTGATCAATAATAATGATTTTGATCAATCATAAACTCGACACTTAATTTAAAATCTTTAAAGTTCATGCAATACCATATTTTTAAGGAAAACTAACACGGCTAAACCTGAAAAAAGAACAAACATTTTAAGATGAGGTTTTGCAATGAAGTGATGATGTGTTTTGTTCTGTCATGTTCAAGTGTTTCCTTATTTCTTCTTCTTTGGTGCCCCCTTAGCACTCCCTTTTGTTTCATCTCCTCATAGGAGAGCTAGATAATATATTTTACTTCCTTAAGTTATTATCTGTTAACATCCTATTATTTACTTTAGGTTAGATTAATGTATTTGTGTTCCTTCATGTTTTTTAGATTTACAACTTAGTGTAGTAAAATCAAGTCCAGTGTCCAATGAGACTTGTCTGAGTTAATTTCATTTAGCGGAGAGCTGAGATTGTTTGCACCAACTAAGTCCAACTTATTTTGTCAAGTATATTGAAATATTCTATAAAGTTAATAATAAAGCTATATTAACTTCTTTTTTTTTTTTAGGTCACACCTTTTCAATCGATTCCATCATGGGGGAGTCAAGGTTCGGGCCAGTGTATATGCTGTGTGAAGTGAAGCACATGCCCTGTTGGGTCAATTACAAATTATCCACACGCAGGACAAAAATCCAACAGATAGATTGCAGCTCAAAATAAAAGACATAGTCAGGCATGTAACCACCTTAAAAAGAGCAAAGTGTTGCAATTACACTTGGACTCATAAAAATCCAGCAGCCTTTAATTATGGTTGCGGGGCAATGAGTTTGATTGTGGGTAAGGCTTGACTGGACTGATGGGACCTTGGTGGCTGTTAACGCTCTGCTAATTCTGCTAAGACTAGTTCGTTTTATAACTTTGAGTGCTCATATAAAAATCCATGTAGCACGTTTATTGCTTATTTTTTGTTAAATCATTACAGCAATAACCACATACCGTTGTTCATATACAAGAGTACACAAGTATAAATATAGAATATCTGTATTACAGAGTAGTATTAGACATTTTAGACATTTATCTAAAACAGATATATACTCAAAAAAGTCATTCGCTGAATCCCCACCACCTCCAACGGTGAGCTGTACTACTGAACCCATTCACTCATTCATTCACAAATCCAAAATGGAAGAACATTTGCGTGTCAAAGGGGTTTATGTGGTCCAATCTGAAGGCAGCCTTTTCAGGGTTAATACCCAGTTTGCTCTGCTCGCACACCGCCTTACTCCCTCACACGAAAAAACCACATTCTCCCATTGGCATTTAGGACTGACAGAATATTAAAGTCAAACATAAGTCTAACCATTTGCTTTGTCCAATTTTGACCCTCGTGTGGAGATACAGCTCCAAAAAGAGAAAGCAAAAGAGGTTCATTGTTCACTTTAACATAATATGTTCCATAGTGGTGCCACATATAGCATTCTGTCACATCAGACTTTGACATTCACTATAAAGCTGTTGGCAAGTTATGCCAAGTTATGGTGAGAGGTTTGACAGCTTCTACAGTGTGCCAAAGGAAATTTTACCGTACAACAAAGATTTCTTCATGACACAAAATAGATAAGTTTTTTTCTTTTAGCAGAAAAAGAACGAGAAAAATCACTTAAATGGCAACAAGCAATTTGTTTACAATACATCCGCATAGGGTCACAATTTATGTGCTGAGAATTAAAGTAGCTCTAGCAGAAGTTCAGTCAGAAAGACTCCTGCTTTTCAAGCTTATGCTTATAGTTTATTTCTCCTACCATCCTGTCATTACCTTCTCTCATGCATGCTCAGAGCTGCAGTTTGTCTATTTAGAGATAGTAACGCACTTTCATTGTTAGCCTAGCCACCGTCTTGCTGCCTTTAGGTCATCATTGTTGCAAATTCACTTCATCATCTCTTCAGGCTCAGCACAGTCATCAGCCACCACAACCACCACCGCCAATGGCTGGACTCTACGTTTGGTAAACATCTTGCTGCTGCGCAATTACATACCACCTGCTACAGTAAACACTTCTCTTTACTTCATTAGCGTTGAAAGATAATTTTGTCCAAAGCTGGGAGTATGGACTAGAGCTTGGAGATCAGAATAGGTGTATTTAAGTTGTCCGTTAGACACTGTTTAGGAGTAGAACGGTAGTGGCTGCGCTTGGAGAAGAGATTTCAGGGTTAATACAATGGGGGTCTTGTTCATCCCCCGAGTCCTCTTGTTCTTCTCGGGCAGCAGTCAATGTTAGCTTGTTTAAACCGGCTTCAAGAGCTGCCTCTGCTCCTTCTGCTCTGTCACCTAAAACACAGTAACGGAGGACATAACATAACTAAGGATACATTTTTTACATCTTGGAAATTATAAATTGGAAACTAAATCAAAGTTGAAAATGTAATATATAACTGCGGCAGAATATCTATATATTCAATTACGTAAATACAGAGAATTGTACAGCATTGCATTGAAGAAAGGAATGCTGCACTGCATCAAATCTTGGATACACTCAGATTAAGATTTAGTTTAAAAACCTCATCCACAGTCATCTTCAGTTTTATTTAAAATCATTCATAAATTGGTTGTCCGATCAATCAATAATTATAATTACGAATAATTCAATAATTGTATAAAAAAGACATTAGATTTGACCCAATTTAACACCACTATATTTTGTCTCACTGTATAAATGTCTGATTTAATATGATGATGAAAATTAGACATTAAAATTCTGGGTTCTGTGGAAGACTTCCTGAAGTGTTGACATCACAGTGAGCCTGAATGGATTTAAGTTATCGCCGACTCTCAGAAGACAATAAAACGAATAATCTTTACTTTGTATGAGGGATTTATGAATGCTTTGTGAATGAACTTTGTGAGGGAACTTTTAACGTCCAGGCTTAAAAGATAATATATTATACATTATATATAATATTATATATATATATATATATATATATATATATATATATATATATATATATATATATATATATATATATATATAATATATATATATAATATATATATATATATATATATATATATATATATATATATATATATATATATATATATATATATATAATATATATATATATATATATATATATATATATATATATATATATATATATATATAGAGAGAGAGAGAGAGAGAGAGAGAGAGAGAGAGAGAGAAAATATCATCCGAGTACACAGGTCCTACTTTGATTTAAACACTATCACTATGTGTGGGTGGCTTAGGGAACTGTTTTTTTTTTTTTTAATAATTTGTGCTGGTTAGGCAGTAGTAAAAGCTGTACAATATATACACACAAACATCAACTAAGGAATCTTCATGCATGCACACAGTGATGTGATGAACACACACCTCTCTCCTGGTCGCAGTCTGGAGAGGAGGCTCCACTGCACCGGCTGCGAGGGCCCAGGAGAGGTGAGGAATGCCCAGAACCACACATTGAATCTGGTTCTGGGCTACAGGGGCTCACTAACCCCAAGTTACCGGGACAGGAGGAGGGGGAGAAGATGGAGGAAGAGGGGGATATGGAGACGTAGGAGCAGGGGCTGTAAAGTGAGGAGGAAGGGTAACAGGTGGAGGGACAGCTTATGTCCAGCGGGTTGGAGGCAGTTGTGGATGGGTGGGAGAAGGATGAGGATGGTGAGGAGGGTATGGCTTGGGTTGAGGAGGTGGATTGAGTGTCTTTCTCCTCATCCTCTGAGCTGCTACTGTGACTGCCGTCTTCATCAAACACTACGGACACCACTGAAACACACACACACAGATGTGACAATAAGCATGCAGACATACTGATGCACCAACAAAAGGAAAGTAACGGTTGATGGAATGATGGTGGATAAAAATAAATGAAAAGTTAGGTCTACTCACTTGACAAACCATCTGACTCCAACTTTAAGTTGGGGATGTCATCGTTGCCTACATCTTCCTCTGCACCTACACCCTGTTCCCTGGTTCCCATGGCGAGGGAACGTCGATGGGCGTGGATCTCTTCGGAGATGCTCTCTAGGCTGCGTAGAGCTGCGCGATACTCGGACTTCGCCATCACTAGCTTGGTTTGACGTTCGTCCACAAGACGCTTCAGTTGCTGTGAAGAATTAAATCTTCTTAGTAGTACGTATGAATTACATATATTCTGAAATAAATCATATTAGAAAATTGTTTCTAAATCAGCATCACATATTGAATTATTCATCCTCCCCTAGTTATGTGGTTGACTAGAAAAATATACTATCTTATAGCTGTTTGTAATGTATGAAATTAAACAGTTTAAATGGCTAAATGCAACAGATATTATGTTATTATCATTATTTTAAGATAATGGGATTGATACAATTCTATAGACTATAATATTAAGATGAAATTGAGTGTTGTTTTCCAGATACAATAGAAAATGCTACTTTTACTGACTATTTTAGTCTCAACATGAGTCAGCCCCATAATTGAAGGCATTTTTAGCACTTTATTGAGACTTCTATGTAATGTGTTATCACACACCAGCTTCTGTCAACGTTCCTGAGTAATCTTGGACAAATTCCCCCTGTTCAGTTTATGTGCTTCAACAATCTTCTTCTCTGGCATTCAGAAAATTTAGAAAAAATTGTCATTGTTATTACCTAGACTAATGCTAATACAGAGAGGATGAATCCCATTGCAGCTTATGAGCTAGCTGGCAATAACAGTCATTAGATTAGCATGTAACCATATATAACATAATACCATATATGGTATAATATCCACTAAATTCACCATCTTAGCTACTGATCACTAAATCAAGTACATCTGGGTTTAGCAGGAATTTGGCCCAAAAAGTAAGTACTTGACGAATTTAATCTTACCCAACTATTGTAATGTATAAAATTTTAAGAATTCAATTAAGTTGAAATAGTTAAATAAATTAATGTACGCAGACAATGTATAATATATCCACTGTCTTCTGACGGGGACAGAAATAAACACAGAAGGTAGTGGGCTCACAAAAAGAAGTATTGTTTATTAAAGTAAATAATTAAAGTCTTACATACCTCAAGTTGCAGATAATACTTAGCTTTCAGTTCAAAATATGGCCTACAGGGGGAGAAAAAGAAAGAAAAAGTAAGAGAGTGGGAGTGAAAATACTGTTGGAATAATAACACTCCTCTGAGAGTAGTCGAATTCCTTGGCTCTTAAAAAGGGTGCACACCCCTACACTGCACAACCAGCGCAAGAAACATCTGGACCGCATCAAAATACATAAATGGAGACAGGCTCTCTCACACACACAGAAAGAGTTACACAGAGCAAAAAGAGACCAAGCAGCGTCACAAAAGAATAGGGAATAGAGACACACACCTCGATTTGTTGATGGAGCGTTTCAGTTTCTTCTCTAACTGCTTCATGTGACTGATACATGAGTTGTAATTGGCTGCGGTTTTCCTGTGTTCAGTTTCACTGTGTGTTCTCGCCTGCTCGGCTTCCATCACCTGTAACATTCAAGAGAAGTGGGTTGGTTTGTTTTACAATTCCCCTAAAATAACATTCATTACTTCCATTTTCACTACCTCCAATGTCAGGAATGGTCTAAACCTCCGCCTTCAGCACAAACTACTTGTTAGGATGGAACCTGATATTTTTCAGCGTTTGCATTCTGTTCATACCCTCTTTGTGGCATGGTTGAGCATTTCCTGCCAGGCGGAGTCAAACTGACGGGTGTCCTCCTCCAACAGCCTCTCCTCAGCCAGAGCGATGGTCTCTTTGGCTGCTCGCAGGATCTCCACTGCCCGCTGGAACTCCTGAGTAGCTTTTTGTGCTTCAACTTGTGCCTAAAGTTAAGATAAAGGAGATTGTATTTAAGCACAATACATTCGATTTTTATATAATTTACATTGTAATTAGGAATGGCTGGTAATCAGAAACCTTGAAGAAAAATCCTGCTTTGGATTCTCCATTTGAAGTGAGAGATGTTCTGATTTACTGGAACGGGCCTCATGGTCACCATCAAACACAATCCATACAACGTCCCGGTGAATCTTGTTGTGCCAGTTCCGAGCGAACTGAGGTTATTACAATGCATGTATAGTCGCCCTCCACCCATTACCATGTTGACTCACACACATACACAGAAAGACAACCGTTCATTGATTGAGTGGACATACAGACGCTTTGTCACTCAGAAAATCAGACGCTTTGCCAGTGGGCTCCTCCTGCCCACAGTGACAGTAAAAGGAGAACTGTTCCCATTATGCAGCAAATCTCTATACTCTGACAAAATATGACCTTAAGTCAGAGCACTGAGTCAATATCAAGATTATCGCACTCATAAAACAAAGAAGGCATAAATGTGTTCACGCTCACTAATCAGGAAGTAATCGTCTGCAACAGATCGTTCGACAAATTGTGACCAAATTAAATGTAAATCATTTCTTCTTAGATCCTATAGGTTCCAGGTATTTCTTAAAAATCCGAATACCAATATAATATGTGCCACGAAAGAAATGAATAAAAAGGGCAACAAAGTCTACTTATCATCAAAGGCACTGGCAGTATCCTCTAACCCTCTGGAGTCTGAGGTTGAAATGAACCTTTACTTTATCACAATAAATAGTGTGTTCAACATGCCAGTGTTTCAATCAATCAATCAATCAATCTTTATTTATATAGCGCCAATTCACTCAAGGTGTTTTCCAGAAAGAGCAGGTCTAGACCAAACTCTTTATATAATTATCTACAGGACCCAACAAATTCCTCCTTGAGCAAGCACTTGGCGACAGTGGCGAGAAAAAACTGCCCTTTAACGGGCAGAAACCTCGAGCAGATCCAAGACTCAGGGTGGACGGCCTACTGCCATGACTGGCCGGGTTTGTTTGAGATCTGTTTGACAAAATCAACTCCATAACGTGAAAATAACTTCCTCACCTAAGCATAATGTATCAATACACTGAACCCAAGACACGTAGGGTCGTGGTTCCGGATCATTCAGTGAGATCTCAGATTCCAGAAGGTTAGGAAGGAACTCCAGTCTGTATACCACAGACCACCATCTCCTCCCCGTCATCGCACACACACACACACGCACACACACACACACACACACACATTCACACACACACACACACACACTCACACAAAGCACCAGCAACTTTCAAAGACAATATGAACAAAATATGCTGGTACTTGTCTGTTTTTGCACTATGATCAACAGCCACACAAAATTCTGTACACAGTACATTGCAGTTTTTATGCTGTACAGTACTTTTCAAGGACCCTCCAGTAACTTTTATACTTTTACTAATTTTTCTCTCCTGATGTCTTACTTTTATCTTTATTTTCTTAGTCACTAATAGACATAGTGCACATACAACAAGACTGGGAGAAATTGTGTCAGGAAGGGCATTCAACATAAAAATCTATAGCAAATCAATATGTAGAATACCAAACGGGTTTGCAAAACCTGCCAGGGCCAGGGTTAACAACGAAGCCCACTCTTATTCTTAACCAGTAAGTTGCAAGTGGAAACTACGCTACCGTTGGTGAAAAAACACTGGTTTGTTTTAGGATCAAGAGAAAGCATAAGACAGAGAGCAGAAGCAAGAATTTTAGTATTGCATGAAAACATTTAAAAATGATAATGTTAATTTTTGGAATACTCTTCTTCTGTATATCAAAGATTACTAACAATCAGAAGAAACAAGAAGAAAATAGTCTGTCAAGCTTTATCCAAAACCCTACTCCCACGCCAAAAAACAAAAGACTGGTGAAAGCGAAACCTCCCTGGGGGAGGCTGCAACTCAAATGACTAACACACGCTTAAGTCGCCTGAAGAGAAATTATACTGGTGTCAGAGGGCTCCAGAATTATGCAATAACTGGTTGTTCCACTCATACTTTCCTCCAGTCCTTACGATGAGGACAGAGTACCTTTAATGCAGTGTTTTAACATTTAACATGAAGAATTTCTATGAGCTGAAGGGAAGTTGTTATAACCCTTTGAGATTTTCAAGCAGATCCTGTAAGTCCCCAAGTACACACCCCCCATGCCATGCTTTGACTGTATTGTTTTGATTTGTATGATACAATGAAGAGTAAAATAAATGTCATTGTTTGAGTTTTTGTCAAGTTCATTTTCCACACATTTTTGTATGTCATTGTTGGAGCTATTTCTCCATTTTTCCCTATGAAATAAAGTCACACATTCATGCTAAAGTAAGTCATTCCACATTATTAAAGAGAAATTGTTTGAAAATACTTCTTTCTATTTGTGTTTCACAAAATCAATAGATGGGGTGAAAACTTGACCTGATCCGCGGTGGAACTGCAATACAGTGAATGAGTCAAATGATCTTATTTTAATGAAAGCTTGGCTTCAAAAAGTTGTATTCTAGCCTATATGCTATCGGCCAGAATGAGGGACTGGTCCATTTCAATGTATTAATATATCCATTCCTTTTATACATTTAGTGCTGTTTAGCCATTTAGAATGTTTTGTTAGCGATTTGTCAGGTTTTTACCATTCACACAATTCTCCTTTATTGATATGATCAAAAAAGGAGAACAATTCTCCTTTTTTGATCATATCAAGACAATGCTTTATGGAATGTTTTTGTCGATCACTTATTAACTAATTGTACTAATACGGTTAATCTGGCTGGAGGATCCGGCATATATCTTTCAAGAAATTATAACATTTTGGAGCCACAATATGAAGAAATTGGAATATCATAAAAATTCCAAATTATAGAGGTTGGATTTCATAGTAAAAAAGTTCTACTACGAAGGTCAAGCAATAATGGGAGTTTTGATTTTCTCAGCAATTACCTGTTAAAGTTATGCTGGCTTGTATTTTCTCCCATCAGATCGGACCTTTGAAGCCAAATTAAGCTGCCTTGGCGGAGGTTTGCATTCTCGTATTGCTGTCTAGTTTTCTCTGTGTTGGCTATAACAGATTTAACATTAAACATGTCTAAATTAATAAACTCAAAAGGTTTTTCTCATGGCCTTCCCCTCCTTTCTTCTTCATTAATCTCTGTAACTTGACCCCTTCCCACTCTCTGCCATGTTTATGATAAAGGCTGAAAGAGTGACGTAAGCAAGAAAAGGTCTGCAACGTCTCGCACAGATTGTGGGAAACCCATTTAACTGTTGCTCTGTGGGGGTAGTAATCTGTTACTTTGAGTGGCAAGATGAACCCTTCCTCTTGCTTGTAATCATGACCCATTTTCCAGGCTTGGGTGTGGGGCAGACAGAAGGACCGTAATGGATATTTGATGAAGAGAACCAAGAGTGGGAAACAGAGTAGGAGACTGCAAATCAATGAGTTTCGTCAAATTAGAAATAAAAACAAAATCACTCAAAATTGCCCATCCTTCATACTCAGAATAGAGTTAGAATACGTAGTGAAGCAGAACAAACATCTGAGGGCTTCTTTTACTTTTGCAGAAGAAAAAAAACCTATGAACAAATGACAAATATTACCATACATCAAATGAGGGCATATAATTACTGCTATCTGTATGTCACAGTAGTTTGCTGATCCTAGAGCAGCAGGCAAATGAATGAACCCCAAATATGTGACTTTTGAAAGAAGACAATAAGGTTTTGGTCTGAAATACTGCCACACATTGTCCCTTTCAATATACTTCTTAGTAAATGTTGTTTTTATCATTCGCCAGCCAGTCAGTCGGTTTTCTCTTAAGAAATGTGTCCCACTTACAGTTTTTAGGAGATGAGGGATGAGTGGTGCAGAGGTAGCGAGGGATTACTGAAAACAGAAGCTTCTTTCACACGGCCTGTTCAATGAGGGACTGTTTGCCCGTTATTTGCCTCATCATTCTGCTGAAATCTACTGACGGCTCATTTATACTTCATTTAAATACACAAGTGATAGTTTGTTTCAAAGAGGGTTTCATCGCCCATATACCTCAATTTTGTCATTAATAGATCCTCAAAGTGGCATCGAAGACTCAAAAGTTTTAACACCTACAAAAATGGTAATGCAAGAAGACATTGTAATGACTCACCTAGTGAGTAGTACATAAATAAAAAGGAGCAAAGTGGAGGTGGGGTGTACTCATTACTGGTCTGGGAGCCCATTGAATATACTGTAACTTGTGAATGGAGAGTTTTAATTTTCTTCTTCGTCATGTTGGTACACATTTGTGGTGTCATGCTTGGATTATGGACCCACTGCCCCCCCAAAGGTATAAGCTATCAGTCATCATAAATGTTCAGTCTTTATCTGTGTTGTCTTGAGCTTTAATTGGCTGTAGCCCAGTGCGAAGTGTTCTGTCCCCTCATCGAAAGATCTGCGATCCAATACCCAGTCTACATGTAGGGTCCTCAAGAAAGACCCTTAATCCCAGTTTGCTCCTAAGGGATGTGCCAAATGTAGAAAATCCCCGATGTACTGTCTATAACAAAGTTATACTGACGAGAAGGCATTATTATTCTTACTTTACTACTATTATTATAAATGTGCCCAGAAATAAGTCAAGGGTCGACATGGTCTTTGTTTAAAAAGGGAGGATACATCTTAAATTATGAGCAGATATCAGCCTTAGATAGTAAAAGGGGGTCCATGTTGTACTGCCGCCAAGCCAGTCTAACATCACTGGAATCTACATTAATATATAAAGAGCCAGTAAGGCAATAGGTTCCCAATGGGCTCCCAGACCAGCAATGGGTTTTATGTGTGATCAACACATTTAAAAAAAAGAAAAATCAACCGAATGTATCTTGAATTTTGAGAGACAGTGAAACGTCTTGAAGCTCCTTACCCTCCCAGCAGTAAAGGAGACCTCTATGGAAGAAGGATAATCTCTTTTTGTTATTTATAAAATAAACACTGCTGTGTTATATGTCACGCCTGTTTTGCTTGCAGAAAGCTGGTTGGCTATTACAAAAACACTGCATTGGTGTTTTTTGGCCATTGACTGGTTCAGTAAGTATAAATAAAGGACGGAGAAGCACTTCTGCCTGACCTCTGTGTAAAAAAGGCTAAAATGATGGCTTTGGTCTGAGACAGTGACACATTACCTGGTATGCAAGACGTCTCTTCACTTCATTTTTGAAAGGTTGTTTTTTTGTCGTGTGTGTGCGTGTGTGTGTGTGCGTGTGTTTGTGTGTGTAATCACAGACATGATTCATTTTTAATTCATCTGTCAGACACTGTCATCCAGTCTGACGCTTTTCTCACAAGACCTTAAGGCCTAAGCCAACCCCATTTACAGTTTTTGGGAGGTGAGAGATGAGGGCTGAAGGGATTTGGAAGGGAGAGAGGACTAGAGCAGGCAGACACCGAGACGGACAAGCAGTGGCACAGAAGAGAATGCTGGGTAAAAAGGACAAAAGATAGGACGGTACAGACAAATTCCTATACACTGCCCCCCTCCCCTGTATCTGCTGGAATGCATGGGGGAAAACATGGGGGGGTTGGGGGCAAAAACAGGCTTATGGGTGGGGGTAGGTTCAATCTTTATGTGTGTGTCTGTGTGTTCCTGTAGGGTCAGTGAGGGTAAGAATCCCAATCCCTTAAAGCAGGTCATGTATTAAATATTAAATATTCATCCATAAATCATTACCAACAACATGCCTTTTAACCTGAGGCCTTCTCCAGCTCTGCTCTATCGAATCCCCTGATCTTTCTCTCTCACTCTCTCTCTCTCACAAAGAGAGGACTCACACAAGACTGTGTTTGTCGGACTTGTGCGACAACAACGATTGGAAGGGCTTCTGATCCTTTCAGGGCCATTGGAAATTCAATAACTCCCAGTAATCCTGTACACTTTCAGGGCAGACGCTGCTGGGAGGTATCTCGTCTTTGGTGTGTGTCAAGGATGCACATAAATCTATTTCAGTTTGACAGCTCAAATCTGACAAATGTCTGCCTCTGATGAAGGGGGCTGGGGTTTTTGCGCAGTAGAAGACATTTGTCATCAGAGCATGACGTTCCACTAACCATTCAGAAAAAGGACCTACACTGCATCTACCTGCAACAGAACAGAAAACATGAAACACAGAAGCCCCTTTCACTCTGTTCAACAGTTTATTGTGCCTACAAAAGTGTTACAGGGAGTCATTGTTCTGCCTCTGAGCCGGCATATTAACATCTGTATGTGAGCATGGAGGCGGTGGTTCTGGACACGAGTGTCATGTTTCGTATGTATTATAGGTGCGACTTACAACTGCGAGATTCGGAAAGCAGCTAATTGAACTTAGCAGCTAAATCAAAGAAGGAAATCCACAGAAATGTCTTCAAGCTGGCCAGAATGTCCAGAGTCTCCAAACCAGAGCCGGGCAGTTCACCAAAAATATCAGAATACCGACATTTAGAAGCCCACACCGGTGAAACCTTGCTCATGTTGTTTTATTCAATCAATAATGTACACAATACCAGCACTCATGAGCACTCCTTAAAGACGAGTATGTCATGTCAGTCACGTCTCCACTCTGTCCAACTAACGTTAGTCCCTCAAAACGAAGGTCCTTGCAATTGACAGTAACACACTCACTCTCCTTTTGACAGACCACAATTCTTCTGTCTGCGTAACATAAACTACCAGCTCTGAGGGCCAGAAATATTCAGGACTGGCGTCAAGACGTTCAGGGCTGTACCAGGCCGGACCCAAAGTTTTAGCCCTACATGCACATATGCTGTGTTCCATGTTGACATGAGGAGATTTTCTGTGACTGCAGACATTGTGTGAGCTTAAGAGACTTTTTAACCTTCATTCGCACGGGGAACCAATCAGATTTCTTTGAACGAAATGTCTTGGTGAGGGGGATAATCTGCATGTTGGTATCCAGCCCTGTGTAGTGACTCAAGTCACCATCCAGCAGGAAATCACATATTTTGGATTGAAAAATAGATATAAGATAATTAAAAAGCAAAAACTGAGATCGTTCTGGTTCTAGAGGATCAAGTGAGAGGAGCATATATCTAAAAATGATGCCCTGTCATCATTTAGTTAGTGAAAAAACCATTGAAATAATTATAATATCAATTCTGAGTCGTAGCAGGCAGCCCGACTCCAAACCCTGCAAGCAGAAAACGAGATCAAGCCCACTTTAAGGGAGGTAATGGATAACTTTACTGCTGTGTGAAACGACTTACATCTTTTGCTAGTAGAGCGCCAGAATGCTACCTAAAATCACATAATAGAGAGGCATCATGGCACCATTGGTTTGTTGAGCATAAACAAAGGCGGTGTGTCTGTGAGGAAAAAGGTAAACACTTCAAAGATGCATCAATGGAAGTAAATCAGATTGATATGTCAAGTCTCAGTGTTTCAGTGCACTTCAGACTATTCTTCCTCCACACGCTGAGTGTGTGTATGTGAGACTATTTGAACATACCGTAAGGCCGCATCTAAAAATAGACGCCACGTGAGGGTGCTTCATTGAAGTAGATATAAGCTGAGCTCTTTAAACTTCTCATCACTAATCCTCAGCAAGCCTTTATTTATCACTGTCTACCAACCTCGGGGTCACTCCAGCTCCGCTATGTGTGTGTGTGTGTGTGTGTGTGTGTGTGTGTGTGTGTGTGTGTGTGTGTGTGTGTGTGTTTGTGTGTTTGTGTGCGCGCATATATGTGTGTGCGTGTAGTATACCTGTCTTGCTGCTTTGCGGGCTTCCCAGTATGGTTTTGAGTCCTCCACAGCCCGCCCGATCTTCTTCACCTGCTCGTCCAGCTTCACTGAAGCCTCCACCAGCACTGCACGAAACCGCTGACGGCAGTCCTAAAGACAGACACACGATCAGATGCAATTTCTTAAACGTATCAGTACCTTGACAGTCATTATAAGGCATTTATGGGCTGTGGGGTCAGATGAAACTAGAGTTATGGCCATGAGAAATGAAATTTCATTTGTCTTAGCAATGCAATGCTATAGACGCCTGCCATAATACACACATAATCACCTGATCAGAATCATTCGCATGGTCATTACAATTGCTTCGCTCCTTCTTTTTCTTCATAAGTACAGCTGATAAACACTGAAAAATTATATTTCATCATCATGTTGACTGTTTTCCACTGTTTAAAGCTTTTTCTGCTATGAATGGAGATCTTAATCAACCCTTTGCAGTAAGGACTGATAACGTTTCTCTGAGCATCTACTGGCACCAGCATAAAATGTCACGAGGCAGCAAACACCAAAGTGCCAATCTGAGCGTGTTTTGGTTTTAAGCGTAATGAAAAAGGATGGCGTGGAGACAATGTGTTGGATAATTCTGACCTAAGACACATCCTTACAACACGGCTCATGGGAATCCATTAAGTAGTGATTGTACTGGATGACACAAGTTATACATGATGAAGTCTGTCATCATTTCTATATGAGAGGGTCATGGTGGGAGGCCATCTGTTTTCATGTGTGTGTGTTTGTGTGACTGTAGTTGCATCTGTTGTGCAGTGTGTGAGTTTTAACAGCAGCAGCAACTGCATCCTGACCATAAGGCTGAGGGAAGAATACAAAAAAAAGAGTTAAAGTAGGAAGGGGCAGGGCTCTGCAGGAAGCACTATTCCTGTGAAATTATTATGTTTCCTGACTTCCTGTTCCTGCGATATGAAATACTGACACAGCAGGATGGTTGGGAGGTTTCTATTAACAACTTAAAAATGACACCTCGTCACTATCAGATCCTTTCTGTGTCTTTATTGCAAAAATACACACACTCTTAAGGCACATGAGATGTGAAAGTTAATGTTGGCAAAGAACAACAAAACCTCACATCTGAGCCTGGATTAAACATTAGTATGTCAGTCTTTCCTCTGAATCCACTTTGTTTCATCCTTAACCAGACTCTTTAGGAATACAGTATTCCTGACGTGCTTTTGCCATTCTTCAGCTCCTGAATGTCATTCTGCCTCATGATGAATAGCCTCCTTTCTTTTCCTGTCTTTGTGTGTATTTATATATTCGACTCCACTGACACATCTTCTTCTGCGGAATAAAAAAAAGCGTTTCCAAACAACTCACAGTTGATTCCTTCACACCAGATGGGTAAAAACAAATAGGTTTTATAATCCAATATTTTGCTTAAAACATGACTTCATGATTCATGATTTACAAATCCTTGTCCCCTCTGCTTTTCGCTCTGCTGATATAATTTCTCCAGCACTGCTTTGTGATGTTGCAACACGAGTTAATGTATAATGAGAAACAGAAGAGGCCTGCATGGAAAAGGGAAAAGAAAAAAACATGGCCCGGACCTTCCCTCTGGAATGTTTTCAGTTTTCCTGAACAATACAGTTCAGCAAAATTCCAGCCACATATAAATTAAAGAGTTGTGAAATAAAAATCATCAATCTGTTTTGTTCCTCACTGTGTCTTTTTGCTTTTCAAAATTGTTATATGTTTTTTTTAAAGACTGAGGGAACCCTTGGATCTAGATTGCACAAATGGGCCATTTATACTTTATATTTTGCATTCAGATCATTGCTATTTTGCCCTGCGAGTTCTCTCAGTTCAGAGTGATTCAGATGTCCCCTTTTTTTTTCCATTTAAAGCCGTTCCTGCATTGAGAAAATTTCCATTTTTGCAGGACAATACATGCAAACTGTGTCTCGGCAGTGGCCTTGTTGCTAGGTAATCTCCCAAAACACATGAAACTGTTATGGAAATGAAACACCTCTTGCTTGTCTTGAGTAAAAAAAAAAATCTTAAGTCTGAATGAGAAACTCCCTGCACCGTCAGGGAAAGCTCCAAAACGTTGAGTTCCTTCAAAAAAATGTAGGAAAGAGTATCCCAACTAGCTACTCATATCAGCACTTTTGGCAATGACAGCTATGAACCCCTTTAAGCCTCCAATGAAGGCCTTACAGTGCTCCTCAAACAACCCAATCACCCCTAAGCAGGGCCCCTTCCAGCTCTCATATAAGAGCTGGATATCATTAGTCTGGACGACACTAAGACTGAACAGTCGTGCAACTCCATTCCAAAAAAGTTGGGAAAATCAGTAGAAAGAAACATAACCTACAAATACAGAATGTGATAACTTCCTTGTCCTTTTTGAAATTCAGATAAACTGTAAATACAAATATGACTATACAGTAAATTCTGGGGTTCTTGCAGCAACACATCTCTCAAGAATTAGTTGGGACTGGTCAAAAAAATTAATAGAGAAAGAATTGGAATCCTCGTACAAAGGTGACAGCATCACATTTAATAATAATAATAATAATAATACATTTAATTTATAATGCACTTTACATTTGGATCAAATCTCAAAGTGCTAATTTTTGACCTTGAAAGGCTCACTCGTTCACAAGCAAAGATGGGGGAGGGTCACCACTTTGGGAGAATCTGCGTGAGTAAACAGCGGGTTAACTATGTAAGAATAGTGTTTTTAAATGGCATTTACAGGAATTGGAGGATTTCACCAGCCATAGTCTGGATAAATCTCTGCACATTAGAGGCTTTAATGAAGAGTTAAGGCAGTTAAATGTAAGACTCTAACATGCAAAGGACAGGAAATTTATCAACCACATTGTGAAACGTGGCCGACATCTCTGGACCCGAGCTCATCTGAGATCGACTCATGCAGAGTGAGCTTTTGTCACGCCCCTTTTCAAATTTAAGTGTTTGGAAACTCCAGATGTTGTGTCCTCTGAGGGAAAGGCCTTGTTATTATTAAGTCCTAAACCCAGCATCTGTGATTACATTAAAGTAATCAGAATCTACAAACACCCAATTCCAAATAAGATTGCCCAATCTGAATGAAATTTCTTTCCATTGCACGGAGGTAGAATAAACCTTTTGGATTAACCGATCGGAAGAAAAATCGGGGCATGTACACGTTGGAACGGACTACTTCCTGGTAAGCTTGTGTCCAGTGTCGCAACTCACGAGGACTATTTAACAAACTATACCAGAGCAGAGAGTTTGTTTCTAATACAAACTCTCAAAGAATCAAGTGGGAAACAAAAACTAAATTAACTCAATAGACGAAGCTATGAATAAATTAAAAACTGCTGGAAGACTTTGAAGATGCAGATTTTAAGGATAAACCCCACAACATCAAAAGTGGATCAGACCCTCCTACTTTCCTTTTCATGTGCGCGTGGGCTTCTTTTGCCTGGGGCTCCCCATCAATGAGTGCCTGAGCAGGGAGTTTTCTGCAACACAGCACAGACGTGGCTCGACCCGGCAGGCAGAGGCACTAATGAGGATGGGAGTTTCTGCTTACCTCCAGCTCAGTCTCCCAGCGGTTGATGTCATCCGTAGACTGGTTTAACTTCTCCAGTTCTCCCTATTAACAGAAAACATGGCCCAGGACAGAGTGGGAGACAGAGGAGGTTAGCAGAGAGACTCGAGGCTAAAGAGCGTGACTCCTGTTGACCAAATTATTGAGCATGCAGCCCTTAGTCTGTGTGCTGCCAGAGCTTCGAAGTGAAAGTGCTCTGCAATCTATTAATGAACACCTTTGAACACGAGTTACCCATGTAGAGCATGCCAAAGCTATAGCATGCTGATCTTAGTTTTGGATTGCTTTAAGTTTCAAAGGTTCCAGGGAAAAAATTATTATTCCTGTTTGGCAATTTGTTGTGCAGCCAGCAGTGCTGCAATAATAACAAAAAAAATGAACACAACGAGAACATCATTTGTAGATTCTTATAGTCACGATAAATAATATGAAATGTTGGAGAGGTGTAGGCGAGGATCGGCCGGTGAGTGGGCCTTCTTAAAGATCTGCAGCTCGTATAAAGGTGTCGTGTCATGAGAGGTTGTGCATGCAATTTTTCACGTGCAGACTGCTTCTGTTCAAGTGGCAAATTCTGCCACTACAGGGACATTCCAGGTCTCACATTTAACATTTAGAGTTAAATTAAACATGTAAGTGTCGTATATAATTTTTAAATTAAACATTTACCTCTAAAAATATGCTTAAAACATGTATCAAACGTTTAGTTTGAACATTTAATATCTATATTTCAATTCAATATTTCATTTCAAAATTAAATATTAAGAGTTAGACCTAACATTTAGTCTTCACACTTAACATTTTGGTTTAAAATATGAAGATTTGAAATTAAGATTTAGATATAACATTAAGGTTCATCATTTGATTTTAAGATTTGGTCTAAATTTTGAAGTTTAACATTTAAGATTTAAGTAAAAAAATATGGGTCTGTCAGTGTTAGCTGAAACATTAGGGCTATCATTTATCATTTAGATTATGATTTATTTTACATATTCTTTTTAATAAAAGCTCATGTAGGAAAAGTAATAAGGTTTTAAACTGTATGTGAGGATTTCATTTTTATCCTGCACAATCGTAATGTTGTTTTCTTTGGGAATTTTCATCTCAATGTCCCTGAAGTCAAAGTCTGAACCAATTTAACGATCTCACCTGAATTCTTGGGTCCACTTGTTCTTCCTCCACAGCACACTGACAATCCTCCTCCTCACCATTGTTCTGTAAAGGGTCCATTATCAAGGTAACTGGAGATTTTTGGTAAAAGAAACTGTGGGTCCTCACTACAAACAAAGCGCGACCCCAGTGTTCTGAACGGCAGGGTGTCCCGCAGTAATCACCCTCTCTGACCTTTACAGACAGACCATTCCATTCTTCAGCGCTTTAAGCTATTTACTGAGGAAGAGCAGCGGCGTTCGCTGTCTGCGCGCGACCAACCGCAGGGAGGTCACTGAGGAGGATCAGCCTCAGGGACCAACAGCAGAGAAACTCCGGGAAAATAAAACTAACTGTGATCATCCAGAGAACGATTTGCCGTTTGGCTTTTCAAAATAAAAGCATGTTTAATGCTGAAGCCATTTAATTTGAATAAAAAATGGGGCAGGTTTTGGCATTATACATCCAGCCAGCCATCCAGACGCTCATAATTACACCTATTCATTTTTTGAGCCACTAATTCACGTACTTTTTCATGTTTTTAAATGCATTTGGGTGCAGACTCAAGGTGAACGATCAAACTCCACACAGAAATGAACAAATCTGAATTCAAAATAAGAGCCATCTGGTTGTGGTCACTGTACGGCCCTACCATCCATATGAAATCATACTTTATCCAATAGTTTATGCCATATAAACTAATCTTTCCCACTACTTTGTGTTTCAGCTGGTCTTGATTTGAAATACTTTCAATCCATTTATCTTACATCAGGCTGATTTTGAGTCACCTTCATTGTTTTATGAATTATTCATGTGTCACAATACATGTTGTAACCTGCAAGAATGTCCAGGTGCTCAAAAAAGCTGACATAGTCTATAAGCCCTAAATTGCATGATGTTCGCCACATGGCACAGGGTAAATTCGGATTTGAAAATGCTGGATGTAATGAAAGATAATAATAATGTGTTCACAAACTGTAAATCTGATTTAAGATTTTTTGAGAAATTCAACCATGGATACATTCGTCTATGAATAACAATTGAGAATAAGCCTATAGCCATCAATAGCTTGAAATTAGTTGTTGTCTGGTACTTGTAATCAATGACTCAATTTTTGAGGAGCAGCAAATGTCAAAAATTTATGATAAGACAAGATTAGAGGCAAAAAAACACCTCCTTTATTAACCCATACAATAAAATCTAGTTGTAATATCAACACAAGTTAAGTAGAAAAGGTTGAAAACAATAACCAAACAAACGGCAACAACAACAAGGAATACATAATATAGAAGAATAAAATAGTCTATATACTGTAGATGTAGGTAGAATTATGTATAAACATGTGTGTACACTGTAGTAGATAATGAAAGAGTCTTGTTAAGGCTCATAAAAGAGTGTTCACGTGTCTGTTGTCTCGCTTGGAAAAAGTTATTGGCAGATAAAAGTTGCCATGGTGTCCAATGGTGCGCTGAGAGGAATGAGTCTGTACATGTATGCAATCCTGCTCTGCCTCATAGGCTCATCGTGGGAACAACGGTAAGGGTTCTTGAGGAGGACATCCAACTTTTTACTCATCCAGTTCCAAAGAACCTACCTCCAGATTTTTCCAGTCAAGACGCAACCACAGAGCTTGCTCTCTTCAAGCTGACGGCACATGGAACCATATTGTGGTTCTGTGCCCGACTAAAGGACCATACACATGCACGTCATCTTGATGGTCAAAATTATACGATGGCTTCTGAGTGTTATGTCTCTCAGTCCACTTCATTGTGAAAGTGGAACCAGCAGCTGTCCACCACCTCCATCTGTTTTCAACTGTGGATAGGAGAAATTATATAGTTAACACGTGGAAGATTTTGGTTTGCATATCTCATCTCCTTAACTAACTGATGAACTCTCTCCATATTTGCTATCTTCGCCGAAATGATGCTTGTAAATTGATAGGCCCCCAAGTGTTCCGGCCTTCACAGAGATACTTATCACCAACTTTATGCAGCCCCTGCCACGGATTCTGAGTTGGTTTCACGCTCCCTCTAGTGGCGAGGACTCTTAAACGCGGCATTATTCTTAATCTTATGTCTAAATGAACATTTCCCTCTCTTATAAGAGTTCATTTGTGAAGCTACTTTGACACCAGAATGAATAATCGACAAAAATGAAATACTTTCTCCAGGTATGTCAACGACAAAATGGGCTGTGTTTGATGATAAATAAATGATAAATAACAATATTAAAATGACAAACCACGAACCCATATGTGGATCCAACGTGATTTTGAGCCCTTGCAGCATTATCTTTTAAAAAGCATTATCTTTAAAAAGAAAATAATGCTGCAAGCAGTATGACTTCAACACATGCTAAACTCCATAAACTGTGTTTATTGTGTTATTGTGGTATAAGCACTAATGTAGGCTGCTGTTATGATAATGCAGTTTCTTGTCGGCAGGTTATAACATGTTTCGATTTTAACAATTTAAAACTGCTGCAATAGGCTAGCAGTTTTGGCTCGTATAACTGTGATCGGATATTCCTCTAATAGGCTCATCTGGCAGGAGTGACTATTTGCATGTTGAGAAATCTCTCCTTCCTGCACGATGCCTTCATTTTCCAGCCTCCTCTGCCCTGCAGCGGGAACCATGTGCAGCAGCTCAGTCAAAAAAAAATGGACGGCTGCTCGGCTCCACTGTTCGTCATCGCGTTTTTTCCTGCGTCCTCCTGCGTATGAATTTATGCGACCGACGGGCTGATTTCATAACGTGAGGAGGAAGAGCGGAATAGGACTGTAGAGCGGATGAGCACCGGACCCGGCAGGCTCTGCACCAACAGAGGTATCTCGGTCTCCGGGCCATGCATGCGGGGCGCTAGACGAGATGCGGTAGTGGAGGGAGGCTGCTGATGCTGCTGTCCGATCAGCTGTTTTTTGTGTCTTGAGCATCATCGTCGTCACGGACCGAGAGATCCAGATCGAAGCCAGTGACGGTGCACACCGGATAACTGAGGATGGAGTTCAAGAATCTGGTTGAGGCGGCGGAGAAGTGGTGCGCCGCGAACCCGTTCGACCTCATCTTCGCCGAGGAGGACGACGAGAGGCGGCTCGACTTTTACGCAGAGCCCGGCGTCTCATTTTACGTGCTGTGCCCCGGAGGCACCGACAATTTTGTAAGTGAGCCTTTTTTAAGGCCCGAAATTTCTCTTTCTCTCTATCACCCCCCCCTCCCCTCCCCTCCCCTCCTCCTCCTCCTCCTCCTCCCCCTCCTCCTCCTCCTCCTCCTCCTCCTCCCGAGTGTCGAGGTGCGTTGGAGGAGGAGGTGGGGTTGTCCCGGTTGGTTCCCGATTTTCCAGCTGCTACATATTGGGGGGGGGGGGTGGAATCTTTGGTCCACAGTTGAGGGTATGATGTCATTACAGTGTGGGCGCGCGCACAAACCCAGCTAATATGTGAATGCGGGCCCCATTTGGTTTATGGCGGGTCTACATGGCTGCTAATCTGGGTCCAAATGAGCGTTTTGGGTCAGTTTTGTTGGTCCCGCATGGTCACGTGGGCTCCCTATGTGGCTTCTAGCAGGTTAACCGATGGGAAATGAGGGAATGGGCTTAGAATGAGGCTCATTTTGGGTTTATCAAATGGTTCAGACAAGAGAAAACAGAACCAATCCCATATCTGCTGGTCACATGAGTCCAGTAGTGCACAAATAAGACATCTTTACCATATATCTACCGCAAAAAATACAAACAGGGTGCCTGATAAGTAAGTCCCACAAGGACTTACTTTCCCTTTTTGAGGTCTAGCTGGGACACAGATGGGAAATGAGGGAATGCAGATAGAAAAACTAGTAGCATGAACACAATCAGATCCCTATCTGCTCTTTAGATCAGACCAAGATGGTGCAAAAATAGATTATTTGATAATGGGTTGAAACAAACAGGGCCCAGTTTGTTCAACTAAGGAGCTGGATGCAAACCGATGTGGTTCTAGCGGGGTCACTCTTGGATTGAATGTCTTGGGCCAGTCTAAAATCAAGAGTCATTTCTACAAGAAGTCAGACAACTGGCATTTGGCCCCCTAGTTTATCTTCTCTTTACTGGTTACCGGTTAGATTAAAAATGTATTCTAAGATGTTTACAGCACTTCATGACTGAGGGTGTCACTACATTGTTGATGTCCTGCGTCCTATGAGCATTAGATCCTCAGCAAAGGCTCTCCGGCTGTCCTGAAGACCCAGCTACAAAACAAGAGACTACAAAATGTGACTGTCTTTTACTGTTCAGGGTCAGCCGCTCTGGTACGCTCGGATTGAGGATGTATGTAATGTATTTATTATACTATTTATTTTGCCTCATTTTGTCATATAAATAGCAGAAGTATCACGGTCCATGTGAAGTGTTTTGCAACTTTTTTTTCAAAGTGCTCTTTAAATTAAGTTCATTAATATTATCATTTCTATAACCGGCTGACAAACTCAAACAACGTTAATATTTCAGCATGTGTAGTGCCCCCTTATAATACATATATGTATTATGGCTGGGAGTTTCCAAATCCTCTCCCAATATTGCTTTGACCTCCCTCATTAACTGTGATAGTCTTCTGAACCACAGCACCACCAAGTTAGCCATTACAGGGTTAGGAACTTTCACATTAAAAGCCTTACAGACAAAGCATTCAGCGCTAGATTTATATCACAATTAAGGAAAAGGGAAAATAGTTCATCTCATGTGAAAAGAAGTACGATTTCTAAGAACTGCATAGAAATATTGGTGACTTTGAAAACAAAAATTGTTTAACTACTTCTTAACAACACAAATTAACTAAGAATTAGCTATATAGCTATATTTTGAAATCAAAATTGAAATTATGTTGATAATTTCATTGAATTATTCAAATGGCATTTCCTTAGCTTATAGAAATGTAGTATTGTAAAAGTTCACTCACAAAGGGTCAGTTAAAGAATCGACCTATTACAGACATTTTAGAAGAGATTTGATCCAAATGTAAAGTGCGATATACATTTATTGGAGAATTAATTTACATTGAGGTGATTTGATTTGAACTGCATGTATTTTAAATGCACCTCAACATTGGTGCACAAACAAGATATTGGAAGGATTTTGAAAGTGTGACAAAAGCTAATGAAAAAAGAAAAGAAAAAGTATGTGCACTTGGTAATAGGATATGATATCTACTAAAATTAAATGAACATTTAATTGTAGTCAATGCACACTAAATTGTACTTTTGGTTGCTATACTTTTTATTAATGTATTATAATATGAACCTCAACATTAGTAATGATAGTCTACTCATTTTAAGTACGTTTAAATACTATTGGAGTTAAAAGACACTTTTAATATAATACATGTTATATACATTTTGCTGCACCTATATAATAATAAGTGTAAATATATTTAAATATATATGTTTAACAGACAAAATATTTTCAGAATGCTGTAATGTCGTTAGATTTTGGTATTTTGAAATATAATTTATTTTTACCAGATGAAACTGTACGAAGATAACAAGAGTGGTTTAAGAATAAAATATAGAGCTGATTCACTATTTTATCCATGTAACACACAGATGAGGAAAATGTTAAGCCAAAAATATATACGAGATGCTCTTTGGTGTCTGCTGGTGGGCATGGGCCCCTCAGCAGGCCCTGAGGCTAAGTTCACACTGTAGGGGATGTGTCCCACGTCTGATTTCTTTGCTCATTTCTGCATTTTTCAAGGCAGTGTGAACAGCAGACACCATGGAATATGGAATCTGATCTTTTCCAGAACCCATTTGGACCACATCCATATGAGTCCTAAATCAGACACATGTTGTTTTTTTTGCAATGGGGCCTCAGTCTGAACCGTTAGATCAAAATTCATCCCATTCTTCCATCAACATTTGTCCCAAAGCTACACAGGACTCTGAGTGTTGCTTACCACTTGTTTTTTCTATCTAATCAATTTTCCGTCCGCCGCTGCATATCCCATTATAAAAGAAAGCGATCATACTTACTTTAGTGCCTTCCTTTTTGCCTCCATATTGACAGCATGCTACATGCAACATCTTTGTTATTCTTCTTTTGCACATGCGGGTGAAGTGTTCATAGACCACATTTTAAAAGGAATGTCAACAGCTGCTCAAAACTAAAAATCCGATCTGAGAAGAATTAGAATTGAGAACTTAGACATGCAATGTGAAAGTAGCCTCAATTTGTATTTGTTGTTGGAATGGTTCTGCTTGCTATCTAAAAGCTGAAGCTCTGATTTGATACAAGAACAAATGTGCGGATAAATCTCTCTAAAGTGATCAGAGACATTGATCGCCTGCAGACATATACTAAATAATAAATACGCCTTAATAATTAACAAGGGATTAATGTCTTTATTTTGAAGGAGTTAATGCCAGTTTCCAATGTTGAGTTTAGAGCAACCCCGTCAAACCTTTTCCACATAGTTATCTATGATATTTATGCAAATAACTTCCACAAATACAAATATTTCATTTTACAAAATGTCTTTCTTCAACAATTAAGTCATCCTCATTATTAATTATTTGTGTAGGGGTGGATTGTGGGCCAAGGATGGGTCTCTTTGAAGAGTTTAAATGTTGAGGGGAACCAGGTTCAGATGCTTGGCATATCATTTGGTATATACATTAAAATGTATATGGTTTGTGTATCTTTGAATGTTAAGAAGAAGATAAACATATCGTTGATAACACGTTAGCAACTGGTGATAAACATATAATTCAAAATTAAGGAAAATGACACCATGGTCTAGGGATTAGTTTCATTTGGCAAGAAGCACATGCCAGTGAAGCCGTATCATGAGTCATCACGTCATAGTGTATGCCATGTCCTGGGCCCAGTGATGCAGCAGTTGATCATGATAGTGGCAGATCTGTTCTCAGCATGCCCATCGTTTTTTTATTGAAACAGCTCTATTACAGCCTAAAGCAATATTACAGTCATGGCATGAATAATTTGTCTCTACAAAACCCCAGAACCTAAGCAAAAATATGTCAAGACAGATCAATACAGAATCCAAGATCACAATCATGACAAGCACTCATTGGGATTTACAATCTTTAGACTGTACACACCCTGGACCTGCCATGATCCTCTGCAGGCTGTCCTAACATAGCTCATTACGTAAAGTCTGCGTGGTGCAGTGGTGTTGTTGTGGGCCATAAAGCTGAAGCCTATCCCGTTCCGCTCCCTCCTCATGCTCTGTCACAAAGGCTAACAGGGTGGGGAGCAAGTGGAGTTTACCCAGGAGTGGAGGGCTTTCCATGCATTACAGGGGGAACAAAAAGAAGAAAAGTCCGAGAGTACGTGCATGAATGCATGATGTGGTTTGTCGCCTTCGTCCACAGTGCATGCATGTGGCGGCAGCTGACACTCAGTGACACAGCAATCGTAACTGCTGCACATGTCTTTGCACGTTCCCTTCACTAGAGGGTACTGTCAGACCAGTGCTACCAGAGTATCATCACAGTTAAAGCTCTGTGATTTCCCTCAGGGATTATCTTTGTAGAGTCCAGCCATACAGGCCATGTGATGCGGCCCTTAGCAGCTGATAAACAACATCTAGTGGATATGCTGAACCATGACGTATCATGGTTCAGACCATCTATCAGTATCACAGTGGATCAGCTATCCCTGATCAGTCAGGAGTTCGGTACCTTCTTACTGTGTTTCGTCTCTCAGTCCAGAACCACAAGACTCTAAGTAGACTGCTAAGACTCTCATGAAGGTGTGTCACCACTTATACGACACTAACTCACCAGAATCAAGATGTTTGTTAAATCACTACATCACCCAGCAAAAATGGTGAAAGGAGGGTTATTTTACTGGGGGTAATCTGTGTACAGTATGTCGAGACTATATTATTGCTGGCAGATATATTTTACACACTTGCTTGACTTGAACGCCCGAATATTTCATGGTTTCAATGGAAACATGTAAACCGAAACCCCAATAATTTGAAATGATATTCAAAGATAGACAAAGTCAGTCATGCTCATAAATTCAGTGTAATCTGAGGTTTTCCCCTTCATTGCATGACACTAACACTATAGGATCAGCCATCTACATATTTGCATTTTAGAGTCACTACTACAGCTGTACTTCATACTGTTTAACTGTGAGAGGAAACCCACACAGAACGAGGGGGTACATGGAAACCCCACACACAAACAACCCAGATCTGGTTCCAGTACAGTTCCAGAGTCTGGTTGCTGTGAGCTGACAGTGGAAACCATGTTGCCCACATCAGAATAGAGAACTTTCATTTTCCTACCTGCTGGTTTTTGGTTTGGTTCACGATGTGGATAATGAGTGATGAAAACTTAATTAATCAACTCCAGTGTCAGGTTTGAACTGTTTCTGTTGATGTTGTGGGGTGAAATACAGACTATCACTTTATAATGTGTAATGCTTTGGTATAATATAGTCCATCGTGTTTTTTTAAAGTTTTTTTTTTTTCCAGAGCACGCCTCAAAAGTCTTTTTCTTTTGAGGCGTGGATTTTGGACATTTTTCTCTTATTTCAGCACTATAGTTACTGTTTATGTTGTGGCTAATGCTACTCATTTAGTCCTAGCGATGATTTTTATGTTGAAAATTTTGTAATTGACGCGTGTACTCAGTACCAAGACTTACGAACCAATTTACTCTTAATTCTAATAATAAATGAAGTGAAACAAACATATAGAAATGGCAAGGCACGACTTAACCTTACACGGTTGCTCTTCCCAGATAATCCCTGTTGTAATCAGGTGACTTGCTCTTGTGAGCTCACCTGAATGTTTTTCCTACCACACCCACCTAGTGTGTGTGGTGCTCAAACATAACGCTGCAACAAATATACAAAAAATATGGAAAAATCAAAACATAGACAGAAAATGGATGCAATAATTATGATTTTAGTTAATTCCTGGAATGTTGTACTTTACTTTGAAGCAGATCACCAAGTACTGAAATTGGAACTATTTGGCTATTTAGAAACTTTTACTTTTTGCATATTTTTTATTCACAGTTCCCTTTCAAAGGAAATTTAGAATCATTTTGTGAGCAGAGATTTATTTCAGATGATGTTCCAGGTTATAACTGCAATAAAAAGCTTTGAATGTATATACTGTATGACTTCCATTTTTCTGATATTTGATATCGAGAGGAATTTTACGCATTGTATCTATTATTTTTAATTTGGAAACATCAAAAAGAACTTATTCTATCTAACTACTCTATGTTTCTTCAGTGAAATGCATCAGTGCTGGTGTTCCGGACTATTTCTTACTTATTGTGATTTTTAGGTGAAGCAAAATAAATCCATTCAACTTATTCCTAAACAGTGTAAACCCATTATACTTCTTATTTTTTTCTTAAAGTATTGATCGTATTGGCAGGTGGATCCCCTGAGCAGGCCCCTCCCTCCTGGTGGGTGGGGTTAAGTCATGATGGTGATGCAGCACACCTGGTCTGATGACTATAAACCATAACCTGGTGGCAGTCTGCCAGTCAGCCTCACAGCTGCTACTCCAGAATGTTTGTTTTTGTAATATTTAGTGCCTGCACTTCAAGTTCCCTTTTAGCCATGCAAACACAACTCCACTCATTGTCCTGTTCTGAACTGGGTTGGCATAAATCATGGGTTTATCTGGGATCAAATTAACAACTTTGATAAGAGGGAATAATTCTTGTGGTAATCTGGTCCAATGAAGCGCTTGTTGTAGCTGCCTCTTCTTCTTGTAACAGTGGCGGTTTAGCCATTGTGGTGAGTTGCTAGGTTTTCAAATATAAATAATAATGTTATACCACACTAGTCCTTTTGTCTCAGGTTCCAAACGGTATTCTTCTGAGGTGTGTTACGATTTAGTTTTTTCACATTAGATTGTCAAATGGAAAAGGAGCCAGTGGAGTTGGTTCAGGCATTTTATTAGGATGACTCCGGGAAATCTCCCTTTTTAGGTTTCCAGACATGTCCAACTTAAAGGAGACCCCAGGGTTGACCCAGAACTCACTGGAGGGATTATAGATCTCATCTGGACGAGTGTTGTTGGACATTATAAAGTTTCTGAGTAGTATTTAGGTTAAGGTTATCAATGGTATTTGAGTTTGGTTGAATCTATGTAGTGACTGTATTTGATTATGTATTGTTGAAGTTTTTATGCGATCTGTGAAAAGAGTAACTGTATTTATGTTATTATTAAGAAAGTGGAAGGTTATATAATAATTATCTTCTCCCTGCTCCTTTTTGCATCATGGACTGCGTATAATTTGTTTATACACAGTCCTACACAACTACAATAAATAAATGTCAAGAAAGCATGAAAGGTAAAATCATTTCTACCAGTGTTGGAAAAGTAATCTAATTTTTAAGAAAAAAAGCATATCATTGAAGATATTCCAGCTTATTTTGAGGTACATGTAACCACCAATGTAGATGTATCATTCCCAGCAGGGGCACCAGATAGTTTGTCTCATTTTAAGAACAAGAGTGTTATGAAAAATGAAGTTTGTCCATCTATTTGTATTATTTTTTACATATATTGTATCATATGGTTTTTCTTGTTTTAGTAAAAATGCACACAAAAACAAATTCCTCAAGTGCTTTAATTTGAGATGTCCCTAATTTTCATAGTGTTGTTTCAAGAAATTGCATCTTATTATAGTAATATTTTTAAATTTTGTTCATTTTAGAGAGTAAAATACTAATTTCAACTGAGTCTATATTAGCTAATTGAGTTTTAGTTTCCTGTTACATCCACAACTCAGAACATTTTTGTCTAGCAGGTCTTTAAATGGCAGTTTTAATAATTCTTGCCAAACAAAGACATTTTTCCCTATGTCATTATGCACAGTACAAATTGAAAAAATAAATGCCTTATTCTCCATTTTCTATCATGCTTTAAGAAGGACGTATAGCTTTAGAACGTTAGATTGACGAGACCAAAGTAAATGGATGTAATTGACTGAAACTTCATGTTTTTACCTTTTAACTTACCTTTGAAAACTCAAAATTGTGACTAAATGTAACCCTCTAGTCTAAGATTAAGCCCGGCTGATATGACATTCTACTTTTCTTTTCTTTTTTTTGCTTCTGCATGTTAATGAAGTACGTGGAAGTTAAGGAATCATTGTCAGGTCAGAGTGACCTCACCAAAGTGACCACAGATCTCTTCTTTGTATTTTTGTTTTTGGAATGTTTGGTTTGGAATTAACTTTTTAATATAAATTATGTGTGAGGAGGAGGAGGAGGAGGAGGAGGAGGAGGAGTTTGACGATCCCCTGAGCAGGCTTCATACCTGGAGCCTGATAGGTGGAGTTGTTGTCAGGTTGATTCAGCTCACCTTGTCTTGTGTGACGACTATATAAACCTGGGCAGTCAGTCTGTCTCTCCTGTGCCTTCCACACTGTTTGGGTTTGTTGTATTTGGTTTGTCTTTAGTTCTGTGAAATAAACTTACTTTTAGTCATTGTTTTTTGTTTTGTTTTATCACTTTCAGATTTGGTCAAGGGTTTTGAAACGTGAATTGGTGTAAACAATTGTTGCCTGATAGGCTGATATTTGTGTTGTGCAGAGAAAGAGAAAAAAGAACCAGACCTCAGTGGATAGAGACCGAAAAAAACGATTACAACGGTTAGATAATCTTCTTTTTCGTTCCACACATTCAAAGATATGAGTGCAAAGCATTTCCATTTATAAACCTTTTATCTGGAACATGATGTAACCATATCTGTGATCTGCTACTTCTCTGCCCTTTAATATCCATGAATTCACTTTCTAGTCACTGAACCCTGGAACAAATTGACCACATTTCTGCACACAGACCATTCACAGCCCAGACATACTGTTCATTGGGTTTTCATCTAGTCTTGTTTTCCAAAGGTCTTCCTGCTCACTCTGCCAGGCAACCATCCCCACCCAAAGCATTAGGTAATACATAACCTAACAGCGCGGCCTTTCGACTCCAATTTACCAACACTGACAGTAAGCGAGGAGGAACTGCTCCAATAATCTTCAGCTATCTGAGGGGTTTATCTTAGAGTTCAGAGCTAAGCCATTACATCTTGTCTTTATAAATAATATTTTATTGGCCACTTGTGTCTTTTATTCTACTGGCCGTAATCACAGCATTTCAGACCCAAATTACTGACTGGATGGGTCGGGTTACAGACTGTACCCATAACAACTCTCACGCCCTGTGCCTAGAATAAGGTTGTTTTGGCTCGAGTATAAGGCACACCAAATAATGAACAATCCTGATTACATGCCACACATTCCTGCTCAGCACACCCCTGAGATGGTTCTTCTCTAATGGACCCAAACATTTTAGGCAATGGCGAGGTCAAAAGGAACAAAAGTGCATGAGGTGAATCAGGTGAATTGATGACTTGTTGAAGTGGCACACAGGTGAATAATGGTTGGTTAACTTGTGACTCCTCCATGGTTTATCATGCCTCTTTTTTTTCTTTACTTCAAATGAACAGTTATGGAAATTCTGTGAATGGAATTTATAGGGAACTAGATTAACATAATTTGAGTGTCACATTGACACTCAAATTACATTTGAGTGTGACATTTTCTTTTTCTCTGTTCCTACAATGGCTATTTGATAAAACAAGCTGACAAGTCTTTTTACAAGTATTTTACATTAGAAAAGTCAACAATATTTAGTCAATATAATTCTGCTCCTACAATGAATATTTGATGACAATATTTTCAATAATAGTTGATGTGATTTATGTGGACTTCAATGCATTTAATGTAACCCCTTATTTTAATTTTTAATGGATTTTTAACATAATTAAGATACTTTAATGAATGTCTTAGGGGCAGCTGTGTGCAATGCACCACTTTTGCTTTATGTTAAGGAAAAGGAGGGAATTTATGCTAAATGGTTCATCATAATCCAGCGTAAAGTTCTTCAAGATTCTGATCAGGCTCTATTTGTCCAGAATTTCTGTTATTTTTGTTCCTAATGTTCTGGGCTTGCTGTATCTTCCTGTGTTGTTGTTATTTTCCTCCCTTTGTTTGCTGCATATCCCTGAAGAAATGTCTCTCTAACTGGTTTAACTGCTTTGTTCTACTTTCTCCTCCACTGTTCTGCTGCTGACCCAGCTCTACTTATTCTCTCACATTGCAGGTCAAAACCCAGCTTCTACACTAGACGTTTGGTGGAAGTAGTGCAGTATTGCAGTATCACACCTGTCATAGAGTGTTAAACCCATTTGACTGCAGGAGTGTTTGTTCAGTCTTTTTGTATCTGTGTCTGCAGCATGTGTGGAGCGAGAGCGAGGACTGCCTTCCGTTCCTACAGCTGGCCCAGGACTATATCTCCTCGTGTGGGAAGAAGACTCTGTTGGAGGTGCTGGAGAAGGTCTTCACATCCTTCAGGCCTGTAAGGAAACCATTGGGAGTCACACTATTAATATTAATACACTGCTCCACCCACAGCACATCTCCTGCCTGCTGCGTCGTCACATATCTGATTACCTTCTGCTTTCACAAAACAGGGCCAACTCCAGAATACACCAGAAAAAGAACATTTTAGTTTTGCCTCGCTTATTTACAAGTGATCCAAAAGCAGAACGGAATAAAAAGGCCTTTTATGAATTCTTGCTAATAAATCTTGAACTTTCCGAGAATCTACAGTAGCCTTCAACAGCCAAAGTTTATACTCTGTAAAACTACAGGTCAAAGCTTTCGACTCAAGGTAACAAATATTACTATTTGTTCTACATTCTGGTTACATTGACAGCTGAGCCAGCCGTTCCTATTTTCAGCGTCTTATACACTAACAAAAGCCTAACTATGAATATTGTATTTACTTTAGTCAAAGAGATTCAGAGAGAGAAAACTTTAATTCTTCTTATATCCCAAAAAGTTGGGGATATTATTGAATTGTCATTGCTGCCGGAGACCCTTTTTCTTAAAACAATAACTCAAAAACTGTTTCGTGGATCGCTTTCAGATTGTATACCCACATAGACGTTAGTGCGAGGAAGAAGTGGATTCATTTTTGGAAAGGTCAGTTATTAGAGAATATTTCCAACACTAGGGGGAGCTTTATCTCCCACATTTTTCAGGCCATAAATCTCAACTGTTGGTCGTGTCTTCCAAATTTGTTGCATATTAATCGACTGGAGGAGATCTGTCTGGTGTATATATATATATATATATATAAAATACTTTATAATATTTTTATAATACTTATAATACTTTATAATAATTCATTTTTTACTCACGAGGGGGAGCTTTTTTTTAACTCTGTCTTTTGGACATAAGTTCACATTTAATTATATCCCATAAAACTGGGGGATATCATGGAACTGTCATCGTTGACACAGATACTGTGTGTTAAAGCGATAACTCAAAAAATGTTTCATGGATCATTTTCAAATTTTATCCCCACACAGAGCTTACCGGAGTCATTCTGTCATTTACTTTTTTACACTAGGAGTTTTATTACCAAAGGTTTTCGGGCCATAAATTCTCTGGCAATGGTCCGATTTCATCCAAATTTGGTCCAGATGAATTGGTTCTAAAGAAGTGTCTTTGACTATTTAGCAGGATGTGTTTTTTCAATTTACATTGTTACAATTTGGACATTCAGTAGGCTGATTCATGGGGTTATATTTTTAGTTCTGAACCTCAAACACTATTGAATTATTTTTCAAAACCACTCTCTACAACCAAAAGCTGAAATGGTGAATTTGACTTACAACATTTTATTGTTTGTATTTTATCTTTTTCCATGGTTACAAGTTGAACTTTTCTGTTAGTGAGATCAGTCTCAGATTAAGGTTTCTCATAAATTCTTTCTTTTTTGTTTTGAACAAAAATGTATTTACACATTTTCCAGATACTGTAGAATAGATATTATTTAGATTTTACAGTATTTCATTTAAATATCAGCTTGCTAGCTGCTTTCAGTTAAATAATGCTTTGACTGGGGCTCCTAAGTATTCCATGCTTGTTCGATTATAACTGTGGTATAAATTGTTTTAATTTTACTGCTGGTAAATACAAGGATAGTGAAAGGCAGCAAAAATAAAATTGGCCTAAACTGTAATTACTCAGGTATTACGTATTCAGGTATTTGGTATATCCGGTATTATGTATTTAGAATTGTGCATTAGCACAGCACATGCGCATCTGTTCTGTACTTGTACTTAATTACTCTCAGTACTCTGGATGTACGGCATGTACAACTGACAAGATCATCCCATAAATCAACAGAGGCCATTACATCTACCTGCTACTGATTGCTTGTTTGCTGATAAATCTAATCTTAACTTGGCCTTGTCCTTCTACCCCGCTCAGCTTCTGGGTCTCCCGGACATAGAAGACGACAGCTTTGAGCATTACCATGCCGACATGGAGGGAGAACCAGGGCCCGACCACCAGCAGATGGGCGTCAGCCAGCAGTGACGGCCGGGCACCACGATTAATGCCTGCAGTTGGGATAAAGTCGCTCTGTACCGCTGGACCTCAACTTACCCCCCCACCCCCAAACACTTAACAACACACTCTTATCCAGACACACACGCTTACAGTCATCTTGCTAAAAATGCACCTCCATGTTCTTGAATGTCTGATTGCTTCTCAAAGCGTGCACTCCGTTGCACTTTGTAGACTCCCGTCCCTAGATACTCTTACAGCAATTGCAGCTACGTGAGCCCAGGCCATGTCAAATGCCATTGTGATAATCATTCAGTGTTTGGTTGGTTAAAGTTCCACGGAAAAGCAGTATTACATCAGCCTCAGCCTGTTACGCAGAAATACAGTCACCTGTTACCGCAATACACATGTCTTCCCCGTGGGTTTGGAGATGAATGGGACAGATAACCTACTTTCTCTGCCAGTCTGTTGATACAGAACAGCTAGATGAACAATAAAGTGGTGAAAACTGACGGTTAGTGGCTGTGTGAGTCATCTGGTTTGACGCAGATAGAGAGAGGGGAGGAAGGAGAGGAAAGCAGTGCTGTTCTCCACTTCAAGGAGGACAAGGAGATGTGAGGCGAAACCGTAATGGTGTTGATTCAGATGGGGCAGCTCTCAAGCTATTAGGTAGCCCCCAAAATAATGGTTCTGTCGGATATCACTCCATAACTTTTCACAAATCTACTCTCATATGGGAATTAGAGTACGCTGGTCCACAACAGGACGAATCACAACTGGAGGTGCGCTTCTATGCAGCCCACCTCAAATGGTTTCAAGTCATTTTAATCAATATAACTGTCTTATGAGCATAACAACAAAGGCCCATGCTGCAGCTTAAGCCCCCTCTGGTCTGGGTGTCTCATTGTCACATGATGGCCCAGTTCTGTCCTTTAGTCTTCCGTCTTGGGGGGTTCCTGTTTGCCCCAACCTAATTAGGCACCCACTACAGCAACCCAAAGTCTGTTTCTGTGTGTCACTTTGAGTTTATGCAGTTCTTTTGAGACCGGGAGGGGACAGTCACTCTTCGCCTACTTATTATCTCTAGTCTCACAGCGTGTTGTCACATCCAGCGCACTGCAATGCTTCAGGCTACCATCGGCAACAACCACTGAATCCACATGATAGACTGTTTTAAAGGCTACCCCTTCCTTGAGCTTGTAAATGTTTTGTCTTTTTATTGCCTATTTGGATGTTTCTCATGCATTGTATTTTCTGTTGTCGGTGGAACTGTTCAATAAACCTTGTGAGCAGAGCGGAGCGTCCCACGTGTCTTTTCTCTCTGGATGGCCTGACATTATCAAACACAAGGTGTCTCTGACATATAATGCTTTTCATATCACAGAGAGGGTACTGCTGAGCCAAAAGACCCCTGGTGTAAGGATGGTTGACGTCATGAGCCTCCTGAGGCGTCCACTCAGTGCTGATCAAGCTGGAGTACAGACAGGAAGCTGGCTACAGACCTTCAGTGCAAAAGCTGTTTGTAAAAGGTGTATTCAATGGTGGGTTTCTATTTAATTTCCCAAAAGTAGAAACACTGCAACACATTTTTATAAAAATCGTAGTATAAAGCAATTAAAGGACATAAAATTCAGATTTGTGACCTTTAATCGCCTTAAATCAAGAAAATGCCACACATTTCAATAAATACATTGGTATAATTAATGGTAAAGTACCAATATGACATTGGTATTAATATTACAATGTCCTCTATGACCTTTAATTCAAGTTATTCAAAAAATATCTAAGGATTTATTCAAGCAACAATATATAACGCCAAAAAAACATTACATTCTAAACTCATGTTCCCCAATTACTGCCACCCTTAGGAAATCTTTTGATTAGAAGGACACTGAAGCAGATTTTGGGTTTTGTTTAATATTTCAAAGTTCACCTGTTTGTGTAGGACTTCTTGAAGAATCCTTTATTGATCACATTTTACCCATCCCTGAGGGAGCAGTGGGCGGCACCTGTGAAGCACCAGGGGGAGCTAGGGTTTCGGGGTCTTGCTCATGGACCCTATGACAAGTAGACCCTGGTGGTATATGAAACAGCTACCTTCTGATCTTACGATTGGTAGACGGCCGCTCTACCCACAGCCGCCTTAAGTTGTGAACCTCGACTTCCTATTTTACTGGGTCGTTAATATCAGATGACGCAGGTATAATTCTAACTCTTTCACGTTCTTCACAAATTGAAAGAACCGAGAACAAAGCAATGATGCACAAAGCTGTAGAGCTGCACAAATCTGGCAATGTAACTACAAAAAGAAAATCTCTCAAAAGTTAAAAAATGTCAGTTTCAACAGTTAGATCAGTAATTAAGATGTTTAAAGAGACTGGAGGTGTTAAATATCGGCCTTGAGGAGGACTTGTCTGCCGAACAAAAACCCCGCACTAATGGGAGAACGGATCAACTAGTAAAAAGCCATCCAAGGATGCAGCTAGATATTTGCAAAGTTCAGTTGAATCTTGTGGTCAGAAAGTCTTCCTAACCACCATCAGATGGCACATACACCAACGCAAGCTGTTCAGAAGGTTAGCAAGAAAAAGTTGGAGATTTTCTGTATGGAGGAAGGATCTCAGATCTTCTCCGTGTGTTTGCAGACCTCCTCACACACTAGGAAGGAGATTCAGGGCTGTTCTTGTGGCAAAAGGGGGCGACGAGAAATATTTAATCCAGGATGACAATAAGTGTAACACACACGTTTTAGAAAAAGAATATTTGTTTTATTTGAAGAGCGAAAGTTTTTTTTAAATACCATTTTGTTACTTAAGTCAGTGGGTAGAAAGTTGTGAATAATTTGAATTTAAGATCATGGGTATATTCCAAACAAAGAAGACGTTTTTTGGATCTTATGTTCACTTTTGTCTAAAATGTTCAAATTAGTCTGGAATACACTATACCTTTTTCTTTTTTTAAATTTATTCTGCTGAAATGTGTTGATATTTACACAACTCTCTCTTACAGTTGAGAACCTCCTCCACAGAAAGGAGGTTCTTGGCTCAAATCCTTCCGACACCTTTCCGTGTTGAGTTTTCATGTTCTCTTCATGATTGTGTGGGTTTCCTCCGGCTTCCTCCCACAATCCCAAAACATGCAATACAGGTGAATTTGTGAATCTAAATTGCCCATGGGTGACAATGTGACTTTGAATTGGTGTTTGTCTCTACATATGCCCTGTTGCCACAGGTTACTTGTCCAGGGTATACCCTTTCACTCAATGTGAGCTGGTATAGGCTCCAAACCACTGCACCCCTACACAGGATAAGTAATTACAGGAAAAGGATGGATTGATTACGTTATTCATCAAGAACATACCTTAGTTTCAACAGAAACAAGATAAAACATACCTGTTTTGTATATTAATTTGCCATGAATGAACACAATTTCCCAACTGTGACATATGCAATTGCAAAAAAAACAAACATAAAAACAAAACCCAACCAACATACCATTAGGTTTTGTGTTTTTTGCACCATATTTTTAAAAACACAACAGTCCAACATTGATTTATATCGATGTAAGAGATGAATGATTTAGAGATGGTGTAAACGATCATAGACGGTAATTTTTTTGAATTGAGTTATAGTTTTTGTCACATTTTTATGACTATAATTAGGGCACCCTTATTCCACCATCCATGCTCATATGAGTATGTTCAAACAAGGGATTGTACCACATATTCCGAAACGGATTATTTTGAGAGGCTTGCATTCTCTGAGAAAAAAGGTAAAACCGTAAAAAAAAGAAAAGAAAAGAAGAGATTTGGAAAGTTCCCAAAGGTAGAATTTCACTAATTTCACTTCTAATAAAACACTGTAAAAATATATATATTTTTTTGATTAACTTTAAGAAGTTACTTCAACTTCTTATCTAAATTATGAATTAAAGTATTATTAAAGTATTTAAATGTATTAATTTAAGTTTGAAAATACTTTATTTGATTTGGGTTTATCAAACAATTCTCTTTTTACAGTGTAGTTTAATTTTCTTACGAACATACTCCAGTCTATCTCTTGAGTAAGACTATTATTAAAGTTTAATAATTACATAAGGAATAAGTTATTACATCGCCCTTATTCCTTCGTTGTAATGTACATAAGTAGAATTATGTATTATATTCTTTATTATATTAGAATAATATAATAATAATTCTAATATAATTAGAATAATAATGTCAGATAGATAGATATCAGACAGACAGACAGATATCTATCTATTTGTCTGTCTGTCTGTCTATCTATCTATCTTTTCTTACCCATTGGCAGGTTTTTTTACACGCTCCAGCACTTTCGTATCAAACAGTACAGGTTAAAGGAGTTTACCACCTTTACTTTGAAGGGGCGGTCGTCTTATTTTGGTAAAGCACGGGTACTTTGACGCAACTGCTTGTCGGGGGGGAGGAGTACAAACCCTGTTTTTATTTTTCTTTGCAGAGAACAACAGTCGAGCACAATAACACGTTTATAACAGATGGGCCGTGGGTCAACATTCGCGTCAAAGCGCTGGTAAGAAATTAAGAAACCAAAGACTTTAAACTGAAGTGATCTCAACTTTTAATTTTTATTTTATTTTTGTTGGAAAAAAGGGAAGGGCTCGTTCAAGAAAAAAAAAAAGACCATCTGGAAATTAAGTTATGCGTTAGTGAGTGCGCATTTAACGCACCAGCGTCCCATGCGGCCGTAAGATGTTGTCCGTTGTTGCTGTGTTTGGGTTCGGCTCTTCTTCGGTGTGTCCTCTTCTCCGGGACTCCCAGTAAACATGCGTCTCGGCTAAAAACGTAAAACCAGCATTCAAAACTTAAAGCCTGAAGAAGCATGGGGGGCAAACCGAGCAGCCCAGTGTTTGACGGCAGAACTCGGGCTTATTCCAGCTCCGATGTCCCGTCTGGAGACTCTGGCGGAGGGGAACGGATCGCGGGGTTTAGGTACACCAATGGACCCGATGGGCCCCGAATTCGGTACACGGGCGGAGGGCCGGCTGGCTCGGGGATCAGTATACCGGCCGGTGGTAGGTCAGGGTCACACGTTCTGAATCAGAGCCTCGATGGCACGGGCGCCCACGATGAGGGGGATCTACCTCCTGAGGGCCACAGACTGCTCATAGGCTCCCTGCCGGCTCAACTGTCCCCTCACCTGCTCGGAGGTAAGACTGCATGGCTTTCTCCAAATTCACAACAAAGAAAAAAGTAATGCGGATCATGGATCCGAATTTTTCGAACCTCCACTGCAAATGTATATGTTAGTCATTAGATATAATGCACAATGATGCGTCATCACTGAGTAATGAACAATTACTAACATTTATAGCCTGGTTATATTCATGTCTTGAATCTACTGAAAATGTTTCAATCTTATGTGACACACTTAGATTAAGTTCGGTCCACCTTTTAGTTCATGCACAGCAGGAACCTACATGTTTATGACACTACACAGTATCATGGCCTTACTATCGAAACTTAGTATTTTTCCACATCAGATGTGATACCTGGCACATGGTAATAGCAGTGACTGAAGCCTTTGTTCAGCTCTTTTGCTCTTGTCTTGTAGCCACAGGTGGCTCTTCTGTACTCTACTGCCATCTGGCTTGCTTTGTCTCAGCTCTGTCTTGCAAAACTGGCTTGTTTTTCTCCCAGGCGGAGAGGGAAGAGTGCATAATGTAGGTCAGCAGATAAGAGCTTCCTGCTGGTTACAAATTGCCTGACACACAAAAGCAAACACATTCACATGCGCACAGTCTTCTTGAGTTGATCATGCTGCTATTGCTGGTGATCCACTGGTTAGTAGTTTACAGACCGCGGTGCAACAGTCAGGAATCTAACGTGCCATGTTCCTGGAAAAGTAAAGGTCATAAACGAGCTCCAGTATTCTCAGTATGTAACTGGCTGTTCTTGTAAGTGACAGATGTTGCTATTTCCTCATCCTTCATACCGTGGTCAATAAAAATAAAGTTCAGGATCTCTCCCTTCACTTTAATCACCAGCAATGGTAATTGACCTGATAAGGAGGTCCGATCATTATTAACCACAACAGAAACCTTTTGCAAATCAGATTCCCACAATGGTGACTCCACAGGCGTGTCCTATTTTTTCCCCTCCTCTTGCAAAAACAAAACACGATATGGGGTCCACTGCACACTTGCTGATAACTACTGCCTGCATATGCGATGTGTTTACTGTCCTTTTCTTGTCTGACGTGACAGTTAAACATGAGCTTCAATTATTTGATCTCAGTACAGCTGAGAAGACGCGCAGGGACAGGAGGATGTTTGTTTGGTGGTTTTATTATAAATGAATAAATGACTTGTAATGTGTATTAGAGGACATTTGTGGTTATGATTGAAATTAGATGTGCTGATTGTGTTCAGCAGACAAATAGCAATAATTGCATGCATGGGTTTGGTAATATGGGGTTATATAAGACTACATTCATGCAAATGTTTTCTGTCCCACTCACTAACCCTCTTCTTTGCATACATCAATTATCATATAGATGTCATTAAATCCCATGATCATGTTCTTGTTTATGTTTTCCCCCAGGCTTCCATTGTCCTGTTTGCGCCAAGTTTATGGCCTCGGATGAAATAGAGAAGCACCTGTTCATGTGTTTCAGCAAAACACGCCTCACCTACAACAGTAAGACACTTCAAATAAACTTGTATTTGGATGTGAAACGGAAAAAAGACAATGTGTGACATGCACCACCAATATACCACAGTCTGAGAGTATTCCAATATGTCATTGTGTTACAGATGATTCCCAACCCTTCTGTCTTTTGACGGCTTAAAGAACTTGCAAACTCATCACACTTTGAAAAAAATGTAACAATGGAAAAGCCTCAAATTCGGAAAAAAATATTATATATACAGAACCTTTCTAACACTATGTTATAAAGTACTTTACATACAATGAGATGAACTTTACTTAAAGCAGGAAAATGAAAGATCATAATACATGCACAGTGCGGCAACTCAAAAAACAAACAGAACATAGCTACGTGTCGCACAAACTTGAAATAACGCAAAAAAAACAAATGATGAAAAAAACCCAATGTATTCAACAACAAAAAAATTTGAACCCCAATGCTAATTTTTTTCTGAGGTGTGACCAAATTAGTTATAATATATAAAATATTTCATTTCAATTACACCGCCCGCTGTTTCGACTGAAAGCCTGAAATATAGCAGAAAATACTACAGAACGTTTTCTATTTTTATCCATGTAAACTTATTGTGACCGCTCATATTTATCTTAAGAACCCTTGCAGGGGTCCTGACCCCTGTTGCGCAAGTTTATCTTTGAAGGACTCTGAACACAACCGAACTCACCAATAGGCAGAAAGGGCTAAAGTGAATTAAATTGTAATTACAGTGTAGGAGACTCTGTAGAGAAGTTCCCCCCAGGATGGAGAATAGGTGATTATATTTTAGTCTGACCAAGATCAAGCTGTGTGTTCATGAGTATATTTGCTTCTTTGAAGGAAGTTTTGTCCATACAAATACCCCTAAATGTTATAATGTTATTAGTCTGGATCTGTGTGGAGTTTGGATGCTCTCCCCGTGTTTGTATGACAAAAAAACATGCAGTATTTGTGAACTAGTGACTGAATTCCCCGTAGATGTGAGTGTGTTTTAAATTTTCCTGTGTTGAACTGCCAACTTATCCAAGGTTTAAGAATAAAGATCTTGACCAAGAAGTTTTAAATTAAAAAAAACTTCCAACAGATCTGAAATCTGTAATGACAAGGGCAGTAGAGGAAGGTAAGGAGATGACTAGAAACAAGATTAGACTCATTAGGGAAATGTTGGAAGGTACAACCACAAACTTGATGATGAGGTTAGTGGAAGACGAGCTTAATACAATAGGAGATGGAGTTAGCGGGACACCGCTGAAGACGGTCAGGGCATTCACAGAGGAGGAGCAGTGGATCGGAAAGGAGAGGAAGGATAAGTGTTGAAACCATTAGAAGGAACAAGACATACAAAACATTAAAAAACAACAGTGAATCTTAACTAACAGGAGGAACCTGAATTAAGCCATTTCCAACATCGTTTTCATGTTGCTGTTTATGAATCTCATCGCCCTTGTTCTCAAATGAATGGAAAATTACATAATCCTTTTGCACAACTGTTTATCTCTGAAGGGCTTAACTTTTCAACAAGCTTTTGTCTTGAACAATATTGGGTGACACACCACACCCCTATGGGCATGTTTTGGTTTGAAGCCAAAGGATAAAATAGAACGCAGTTTCTTGGATGAGGTTATTTGTCAAATTTGTAGCTCAACTGTAGCGGTCAAAACTACACTTAATACAAAAAATTTGGATCCAGTACAAATTTGCTGAACTTTGACAGACTCGACACAGGCACTGGAGTCTAAATATAAATGTGACCATGCCAAAACACTTCTCTTATTCTCTATCCTGTGCATTTGTGTTGTTACACTGTTATTAAACTGGCGTCATGATGGCGCATTAAAATCAACCCAAGAAAGCAATTATACATTTTGCAATTATTTGTATGGCAATTGATCATCAGCAAAAATGTCATGATTGTGACAGACCTGATCAACGTTGACCTATTATTCACACTTTTTTGTGTAGTTTTCTTATTCAGTTAGATATTCAATAAATATTACTAAACTGTTTGTATAACAAATTTTAAGTTTTTAGCGTGACATCTACCTTTGGAAGATAAACATTGGTGTTTAAAATGGATGTAATGTAGTAGACGATACAGTATTTGCCCTGTAAAAAAAAGTGGAAGTATGATATACAGTGGCATAAAATGAATTAACTTAACTACAACTACCTCTAAAATTACTTATTCGATTGGACAAATGTACGTAGCCTCAAAAAGTCTCACATGGAATTATTTTAGACAAACTAAGACATCCTGATCACAAACATGCACCTGTAGCAGACTTGATGTAGGGAAGCATCAAAGGATAAAAGCGAATGGAGCTATGTGAGGCAGCTGCACATTTGCAAAGCCAGAGAATAACTGTGTGTTAACACCGGTCTGGTGCACACAGACCTGCGTGCACATACACATGAATGTCAAACACATGCTTTCTGTTAGCCCACTGTTGTCACTGCAAACTTCCTGCAAGTAGAGACTTACTCCACATCTTGAATAGCTGCTTAATGGTTTTTCATCTTAGTACTCAAGCGCATGTGGATATTTGCACGCACGTTATCCATTTGGGACACACCCACAGCTCGTAGGCGTCACGACTCATATCAGTTTATGAAAAGGTGTCTGTAAAATAATCTATGTCATCCCAACTAAATTTGGGATATTCTGCTTTATCTCTCCTGCACTCGTTTTATTATTTGAGAATGGAAGCCTAGGATCTACCCTAGTTAATACTTGCCTCGGGTGTTGACACTAGGGCATGTCATAACTAACTTTGCAGGTAAACACTGACAATCCGGTCTCAGGTTCATCATCAGATAGTCAAATTTCTCCTGGTTATTGGAATTAATTATTCAATTATTGCACACATAAAAGGGGAATAAATGGTGATATTGGCTTCCACAAAACCTAACCCAGCCCCACCAAAGGTTTCATATTTGGACACTGTAGAGCAGTTGTAGCAGTGTAGTCCCAAAGTGTCCTACATCCTGTCCTTATGATACTTGTGGTGGAATTATTGAGAAAATAAATAATTCATGTTTTTGCCGGGAACCCGCTGTGGGAAGCTACAGATGATAGTTAATCAGGCTCCAAAGGTTAAACAGACTGTTATGCTGGGATTCAGTGACTGAGCTGAATCTGAGAAATTATTCCATGTGCACAGCAGCTCTTATCAGCCTGTCTCGGTCTGTCTTGTCTTTCTCAGAGGACATCCTGTCCAGAGACTCTGGGGAATGTGCAATCTGTTTAGAAGAGCTGGAGCAGGGAGACACCATCGCCAGGTTGCCCTGCCTCTGCATCTACCATAAAGGGTAACCAACACACTCATATGGTCAAAGAGATTGTAGTAAGAAAACCTGAGAGGCATTGTTAAAGATATAGAAGCCCTGATACTGTTTCTGATGGCTGGATTGTTAGAAATGTAGTCATTTTCTGTGTGTTTTTGTCGAGTCAGTGAGAAGACTGGCACCTTTTTATTACATATTTCTAAATTTAGACTCAGTCTTTCTTCTGTGTCCTCATTAGTTGTTATCATATTTAGTCACCTTGACACTGTTGTTTTAATCTTAGAAACCTGTACTCTACTTTTATTCAATGAAAAGTGTCGACAGTTTAGTCTTTTGACATCAGGTTATTAATATTTCAGTTAAGCCAAAACTAATAATTTCACATCAGATTTATCCCATCATCCTCTGATGAAAAACCGTCAGAATGATTGAGAAATGATTGAGAAAGCAGCTTTACAGAAAGTCTCTGCTCTGGTGATCTCAATTTAAGGAATTTATTCAGACACGGAACATGTCGTGATTTGTACGTCGATTTCGAACCACACCCGGCTTTAAGCCAGCCAGCCGAGCTTCTCTCCCATATAAAGTTTGAGAATAGGCTGACATTGTTTTGGCCTTAAATCTTCTAATCATTGCCAGAACACTGTGTGACTCTGAGTGCCAGCCTCTAGATGCCTCCATTGACTTTCCCCCCAATATCCAACTCGGATGACTAAATGGCACATCAGGATCACTGTCAGCCCCCACTAGAATTTCCAATAGTCTCTCCCTACCCAGCCTTGGTTCAACATCTTTTGAGTCTTTTCTTACACTCTAATTTTCTACCATTATGTCGGAGCATCCAATGGTGCCTCTGACCACAGGGTCTGGGATCCCACCTCAGCCAGTGCAGGACAGTTAGCTAAACTGCTGCACACACCATCCAATGAATAGAAAATGTGCATCGTAATTTACAGAAAAATGTATCATATTACGCCTCTTCTTTTTTGTGAAATAAAATAAAGACAGATTTCGAATACGTTTTTAGTCACTGTTAATGTTCAATGACGTCATTGTCTCATTTTAGTATGAAAAATATGTTGCTGATAAACACTCCTCTTCCTCTTTCAGGTGTATAGACGAGTGGTTTGAGGTGAATCGCTCGTGTCCGGAGCACCCCATGGATTAGGAGTTTCAGTCTACTCAGCCTGTACCTCTTCCCAACACTGGCTGTTCCAGCAGAGCATCAGTGCCTCTCAGGGATTGTAAGACGTTATTGAATACAAGATTTTTCGTATTGCCTTTGGAATACCGATGGATTATGGATTTATTCCTCTGGACATCGCGGGATACTCATTGAACCACTGGTGGAGTCTTTAGTCTCCAGAAAAATATGTGAATGATCCTTTTTGCCCCCTGTATTGAGTTCATACAAACTTTGATTCCAACAGAACTGTTTTGATAAACAGAGGGGGACTTGTATGATATTTTTGGGGGCTATTCAGCAGAGATTTAGATTCAGAAAAACTTAAGGTTGTGCAACGTAAAAACAACCATAGAAAATGTTATCAGCTTTAAGGGATGATTACAGTGTTGATGGTAGGTAGGAAAAACTTAATTTTATTGCAAATTTGGCTTTTGTTGTTTGTAAGCAATCACGTGTCCTTAACCAAATATTCTCATGTGAACTAGTCTGACTTTATTAATCACCATTCAGAAGCACAGTGAAATGATTGTGTAGTTTTGTTGTGGAGTTCTAGATAAATTAAGACACATCTGACGATGATTCATGCTCTCTCTTAGGAGTGCCATAATATGCTGCTATGTCATAGACTGGAAAATTTCTTATTACCTTTGAAACTTTGTTCATTGTCCTTTATATTTGTACTGTAATGAATTGCACAATAAATGTTATGTCTTGTACATTATTTAAATATTGACAGTAGAATATTTTATTAACTTTATCTAGTGGATATTAGTGGTTAATTTTCTGTCTAAATGTAGATGTAGGGAAGAAATGGGGCAACAGAAGTGTTATATATCATATATATTTTATATATATATGAATAAATATGTGTATATATATATATATATATATATATATATATGCAAAACATGCAGTATATAGTTCACATATACTGCATGTTTTATATATATATATATATATATATATATATATATGAATAAATGTATGTATATATATATATACATATATATATATTGTGCTTTTTAAGTATTCAAAACTTCATTACGAGTTAGTAACAAAGTCACAAAATCTATTTAGTTTAGAGGGATGCATCAGTTTACTTTTCTGTCTCAACATTTTATGAAGTTTCCTGTAACTTAAATGATTCATCATAATTGTCATTTTTTATTACTTCCACTAAAGGAGGCGGTCATGGTTTCACCCGCGTCTGTCTATCTGTCTTGTCTGTTAGCAAGATTACAAAAAAAAAACATTGAAAGGATTTGTATGGAATTTTTACGCAGTGTGAGGTTCTGGCACAGATCATACAGATCTTTCAATTTTAATGGAGCAATCTGTATGTACCTTGTTCCTTTGATGTTTTATTCTAGAGATTAACATGCAATTACTTTTTTTTAAATAATGTCCTCGCTCAAAGTCTCGAAATGTGGAGCAGAGAATAAAAAAACCTGCTGAACACATAAAGAGAATAAGAAAGGAAGAAACAAAGTAGGTTCAGAGGTTGGTTTTGGTCCCTTGGCAGAGCTTTTTCTAGTTCACTATTCAATACTTCTACCAAAAATATACCCACTTACATATATAAATACAAAATATAATATTCATCAGCTGTTAGCAATAAACTAAAGACAACAGTTTTAGAAGCTCAACACGCCAGATATTTCCCTATGTCAAACAAAAAGTGGCATAACTACTACTGCAGACCGATCATGATACAACTCTTTAATGACAAGTGTACACACTTTTCCAACTAAAACCCTTAATGAATATAATCCAGAGCCAGCAGCCACTATGGAACCGTAGCCCATTCCGCAGGGCCAACTACCTGTATAATATTCTGGTATTACATGCCGAAATACTTTCTTCAAATCCAGCCAAGGATTGTCTTGGGGACTCAAATAAGATTACTGTGTCGGCCATGTTCCAGAATATTCTTTGTCATTTGAAATGTCCAATGATGTCCAAGCTTCAGCTTCTTCACAGATGGCAAGATTATATTTTGTCTTTACATCAAAAAGACCATCCCGGACACTCTCGAACCCCTACAGTTTGCGTACCGTCAGAACCGGTCCATTGACGACGCAGTCAATGCTGCCATCCACACAGCCCTCACACATCTGGAGAACGAGGACACATATGTACAAATGCTGTTCATTGACTAGAGCTCGGCATTTAACACGGTCCAGCCAACCAGACTGGCTGAGGAGCTCCTCGCCCTCGGACTGGTACCCTACCTCTGCAGCTGGGTTCTGGACTTCCTCACAGATAGACCCCAGATAGTCAGATTTGGAACCCAGACATCCGGCCCAAGGACGGTGAGCACGGGGACCCCCCAGGGCTGTGTGCTGAGTCCGCTCCTGTACACTCTCTTCACTTATGACCGTGTCTCCACCCAGTGCAACACCACCATCATCAAATTTGCACAACACATCTGTGGAGCAGCCTTCCCATCACTTCAGAACACCTATAAGACATGGGTCATAAAGAGGGCACACAACATCACCACGGACACTACAAAGCCCCAGCACACACTCTTCACACTGCTACCGTCTGGCAGACGCTACTGGAGTCTAAAAGCCAGAACAACTAGACTTAAAAACAGTTTCTATCCACAAGCCATCAGGCTGCTGAATGACTCTACACCACACACTCAACAATAACACTGTGAACTGTATATTCGAACATTTGCACCTTGCTCAATGCAATATCCTTTTCTTTACATTTGCACTACATCCATATCATCTCAGGGCCTATACATAATATTCAAAATGCTCCTAATCTGCACAGACTGTGGATACACTTTGTTCTTTTGAACATATTTATATATTTTATACGTTTATACCTTAAGTTTTAATATATATTTTAATTATTTTATATTGCATTTTCTATTTGTGTGAAGGGAAACTCCAAAATAAGAATTTCATTGGCAAGTGTGAAATATGTTCCTACTTTGTGTATATGACAATACAAATTAAAAAAAAAATCTTGAATGTTTTGAAATAGGATTTCCTAATACTTAGTGAAATCCATCTTACACACTAAATATTGCAGGTTTTAAGCACCTGAGGAAGTAAAGCGGCCCCAAAGAATCACAGAGCCCCTGTCATGCCTTACTTTGTGGTAAGGTGTTCTTCTCGGCACATGATTTATTTGTCCTCCTTTAGAAATACCTCTGATCCACACTAGATTGTATTCAAGCACACTGGAACCAGCTTTTGTTTGCTTTGGATCAGTAGTGGTGTATTTCTTGGAAATTTTAATTTAAGCTTTGACAGAAAAAAAAACAATCTTATTTTCAAAGTAAGTTTATAAAGAATGGCACAATGTTTATCTGCATATAAACCTAATATACAATGAAAGTTGACATATTTTGACACTTTGAGATTTGATCGAAATGTAAACTGCGTTATAACTTAAATGTAATATTATTATTATTATTTATATCTGCATATAAACCTAAGATACAATGAAAGTTGACATATTTTGACACTTTGAGATTTGATCGAAATGTAAACTGCGTTATAACTTAAATGCAATATTATTATTATTATTATATTCTACCTCAAACATTACATGCATACATCACATGCATGTGACGAAAGTACGCCGCTTCTCGACTGTCGCTCTCTTATTACGTCATAGCACGTTAACCCTACGTATGGAACAAAAAGATACACAGTTGCAGTAGTCAACGGAATATCAACGTTTATTTCATTAGAATTAGCGTTCCTTATTCCCAGGGTTGTTTTTTTTAACACATAATTTTTTTTTTTTATATTAAGGTAAGCGCTTATTCAAAATGTACCCTATCCTTCGTGTTCTTATTCCTCCACCTTCTGGGCTGTCCAAAACTAACGTCCCTTTGAGCTCACTAGCTAGCTTGTAGGCTAACTGAATCTTTCCGCTCAAACATAAAACAAAGCATACATGTTGATTTCTGAATGACATTAACCACGTCTAACTCGCGGCACCTCACTGTATGAGAAGCTAAAGTTAAGCGCGCTTTTTTCAGGTTGGGAGCCTACAGTTTACGATCAAGATGTCGTACATGCTACCGCATCTCCACAATGGCTGGCAGGTCGACCAAGCCATTCTATCTGAGGAGGACCGGGTTCTCGTGATCCGTTTCGGTCATGACTGGGACCCAACATGTATGAAAATGGACGAAGTCCTCTATAGCATCGCCGAGAAGGTGAGATGTGCGTCCAAACCATCTCAGCAAAGTTTGTATGCATTAGCACTATTAGCTACTCTCTCTTCCCACAGTGCCCTCCATAATTATTGGCAAATTGCCATGACCTTTTATCAAAATTACTAACAGAAATCTAACCTCTAACTCAAGCAGGGCATTCAAAGAACTTACATTCTAAAAATATAACACTTTTTTTTCTTCAAAGTGTGCCACAATTATTGGCACCCTGCATTTAATATTTTGTGTAGGCGCCTTTCGGTCAATAACAGCCTTTAATCTTCGTCTGTTACATGTGATGAGGTTTCAGAATACCTGAAGAAGATCTGCAACCATCCATCGACATCGAAAGGACTTTTCGGCTGGTTAGAAATTTTGCCAGGGTCTCGAGTCGATCTTCTGATGTCAATCTCAGTTGCCATGGCGACCTGACACGTTGGAATAATAAGTAATTGGTAGTTATGGTGTATAACGTGCAGTATGTGGCTGGTAATAACTGAACAGCATAGAAAAATAAGAATGGTTCGCAGCTGTCAGAGTGCTGCATGCTCTAAAGTTAACACTCTTCACAGTCAAAGGTAGCTCGCTTGCCTAAACGTCTTTCTGCAAATTAGACCAGCGATACTGGCTATGGCGGTTTAGAAACCTATGAGTCCAGAAATGGAAGCCCCTTTTAATAAAAAATAAGTTTCAGCACAGAAGATTGGAAAAAAATTATCAAGACAGCCAGTTTCTGTCAAGTTTCTGTCAAACAAAGTTTTACTATCTCGGAGCTTTCAAACAAAACTTCATTGACAATTGTCATAGCGACAACAGCCTGCGGGAGCCGTACGGGATATACACTGTGAGCAATCATGTGATGCGGGAGGATCTGACCATACATTGTCAGCACACCAATCATGAGCTTCCGCAAACATTTGATTCTTACAGTGTGAGTTTAAATGAAATGGCCACAACTCTAAAGTCTTACGGTGTAACTTTAGGGAGACTTTCTGAATCCAAGATTCAACTGACATCCTGTAGTTCCATTTTTGTAATCCTTGAAGTGTCTTTTGCGATTCGAACCATCCTCGTCTCAGTGCGTGTGGTTGGTCTGCAGTCAAGTCCTCTCCGAGGCTGATTTGTAAATATCCAATCTCTGTTGACTCCTTAATTATTGATCTAAGTGTTTGAATGGCATTTTGAACGTCGGCAAACACAAGAAGACGATTAGAGACGTGATGAAGCAAGAGTGGGACACAATCGCTGGTGTCTGTGCAGGAATTTTGTTTCTATGGCATCCGAGAAGGAGAGCCTTTGTTGTTGTTTTTGTAAGCAGCCGATCATGGTAATCACATAGATCATACCATCGTTGTATGATATCCTCTATGGTCATAGGATGTAGAAATACTTTCGAAAGCAGAACAATGCGGTATTATATTGATTTTTCTCTCACCAATGCTACATATAAAATAACCAGCTACAGCAGCTCAGCGCAACATTAACCATTCTACGTCATCAACCCATAATGCAATGCGCTGTTTAAGTAATGGCAACCTGCGTGAGTCAAATATGACTTAAACTTTGAGGATTTATAAAGTAATGGCAGTATTTTATGTTTTCTTAACACCCTGTGTCATTATGAAATAACAATTAGGGCCTAATGATGCCTTAAAATCTTTATAGTTGGGGTTCCCTTTAAAGGTTGCCAATAATAGAGGGCATGGTACCGAAACATTTTCAATACCATCGCTAGTTGGTGGATTGTGACAAATGCAAAGTAGCTTTGCAAAGAGAGATGAGCGTTTTTGTCACTTCAAACAGAACAGCCATTACAATTAAACCTCTTTCCTACTATTGTGTAGGTTCCCTTTTGTAGCAAAAACAGCTCATCAATACAACATGTTCTGACACATTTCTCTTCAGTACCTGCATGAACGTTTCTTCTGTTTAATCCGACAACATATGTAATCAATCACTCAATGACCATTGGGTGCCCATGACCCTGCCGCCAATTCTAATATTCTCTCTTTAGACCATTTTTGCTAAACACTGACACATTCTTCTTGCATCCAAGGCAATAAATTTCAAAATTAATGTATACTGTTTTTAATATTAATATATCCTACTAAATATTCATTAACCCTTTAGTAAATAATAACCCCTTTAGACTATCTTACTCTGAATGATTTATTTTCATTTAAAAGAGATGCTAAACATGAAAAAACTACATCAGACGTCATATTAAATCATAGTTTGTAATTAAAAATGTACTTGTACAAGTGCTGATCTCTAGGCTGGGTGATGCGGCCATATTTTCTATCATGGTATCTGAATATCATAATAGTACATCATTGATGCAGTAATTTTAGTTCAACTAAGAAATTGTTTAGGGTTGGCTGCCATGTTGAACATATTTATATTAGAGTTGGACCTCCAATATAAATTATTTTGATATCGGTGATTGGTTGAGCAGTCTCAGTATGGCCGATTCCGTGATGGTTACACGCGCAGGCACTGCATGATGGTTCACCTTGCACGTACACACACACACCAATAATGAGCTACCATGACTACAAACATCTCACCAGCTTGGACATCTTTTACTGGGAATGAATAAAATGCAAAACTCGCACTTTGTAAAGCCAGTAAGGCCAAGATAAGCTGCGAAGGAACAACCCCGTAACAGGTTCTGGACAACAAACTTAATCAGGCACTTAAAACTTAATAACCCCGAGGGCCACACCAAGTTTCAAGAAGTTAACTTTGGCTGAGACGCGAGAGCGAAGAGCCAGCCATGAGCCCGCTGTATGTACTAAATGTCACCAATTGTCGTTTTAAAAAACAAAAAACTGAATCGAAAAAAAAAAATGTACCGGCCAGTCAGACTTTTATCAAAGGCTGATGCTGTTCGCTGGTAGCTGCCACTTTGCTATAATCCAAAGACTAGATAATCAATTATCTTTTTCCTTTTAATGCAAATTCGGCTTGTGTCAAAACTGAAACCAAGCAACATTTTGCCACATGTTATGGCAAAATGTTATGGTTATGTATGTCTTGCAAACCTGAATATTTGGTGGTAGTTGTAAACCAGTGAGCAACAGCAGAAACCTAGGTTCTTTGTGTGTTCAGCTTTCAACAGAGTCTGTATTTACTCCCTCCAGTCGCTCCTTTTTTTCTCCCCTCACCTTTCTGTATGTTTTGTAGAGGTTAAGTAAATTTCCCCTCCAGTCAGAAAGGATGAAGACACACTAATTAAAGTTCTTTACTTTCAAGGTTGTTGGATTTAAACATTTTGAGAAAGAAGCTTGAAGATGAATCTTCATTTTAATCCTGAAAGTTTAGAAAATATAACTCAGACCTTCCCACACATGATCTGCAAAGCCCTGCAACACAATCCAATTGTAGCTTATCATTACTTCTAACATAATTGTGCCCTGTGAAGTTAAGGTTTATTTATCTTTATTATGATGGAAAATAATTAAGTGTGTTGGAATCAAACTGAAAATAAGATAGAATAAGATAGAAATAAGATAATAAGATAGGTCTCTTTGATGGAAAACTAAATGTTCGCCTTTTTGAAAAACATGTTTACTGTATAAATTGTAATAATATCTGTGTGTCCAGTTTGCACTAAAACTGTTATATCAACTATCATGTTTCTTCAGAAGAAATGTGTCCGATTTGCTTTATAACCAGGTTCGAGGTGTTGGACGTTCATGACAGCTGGTTTGACTCAATATGTGGGTTTGCATGGACAGCCTAAATGTGAATAGATTTGGAAAAGGCGCCTAATCGGAAAGAAAATGTTGCATGTAAACAGCTATTTCCGAAAGAAAATGCGCGTTTCCAATTGAGATTTAATGGAGATAATAAGACATAAGGTTTGACTTTCTTGATGTTTTTATCAGTTTAGGTGTGTTCAAAGAAGCACAGTGTATTACATATGTAGTACTGGAAGCTCTTTTTTGTTTAATCCAGTAATTATTTCCTCCTTTTAATGATCTACATGCAACATTGAGTGGGTCACTGTTAATGTATTTTGAATATTATTTTGATTATTAATATAATTGTGCCTGTTCACGTCCTGATAGGTGAAGAATTTTGCAGTCATTTATCTGGTGGACATCACGGAAGTGCCTGACTTCAACAAGATGTACGAGTTGTATGACCCCTGCACCGTCATGTTTTTTTTCAGGTAAGAGACTTTGGGTCTCCATTTCAAATGTAAATGTCAATTCTACTCTTATTACTACATTGTTGTTGTGATTGTGTATGCAGTGCATGTGTGGCCGGTTTGTTCTGTCACGCCTTCCTGCAGAGACCTCTGTATTGTGTTTTTAAATTAGTTGTGGACACATCTGTGTCGAAAATCATTTATCCAAGTCATGTTAATCCATGTGGGTATAATCCAAAGCGACTGGATTTCTGTCTTGGCTTGAAGACGTTTCACCTCTCATCCAAGAGGCATCTTCAGTTCTAACTGCCTTCTGGGAGTCAGGTAGTCACCGTTTTTGGTACATATATAGTCGTTGGCAGTTGAATGTGAATAACTAGTGTGGGTGGCAATGGGTCGTCAGGGCTCATAAAGGGCAGAATGGTCTTCCTTGTCTGCTGGGGTATCATATGAGTCGTTAGCATAATATGAAACTGGGAAACAGTCTGCGCAGAGACATGTATGTGGGTAGTAGGAGATGGCGTAGACCGTCACCCCTAATTAGAGGGGGCTTGCTTGATCTCGATGTTATACGGCGAGGAATGAACAGATCTGTAAATAGGGGGGACCGAACAACCACTTCACAGGCAAACGGCCCGGCACAGGAGAGCTAGTTCATCAGGTCATGACTCAGCAGTTTACTTGCATCTTAAGGACAAGGGACACTCTTTTGAGGACTACAACGTTCACATTTTGGACAAAGAAGATAGATGCTTTGAGAGAGGATTTAGGACGCCATCTATTTGAAGCTGGAGTGACACTCTTTAAACAGGGGTGGGGGTCTACGCCACCATCTACGCCCCACATACAATGCAATTCTAATGACGGTTTTGCTATCGTCCGCACCTGGATGCACATAATGCTTACAATTCACATAATAGCCCAGCAGATAATCAAGACCGCTCTGTCCCCAACAACTCATGATGACTCATACCCACCAAAACTAGGTACGCACGGCCAGCTAGTGATGACTCCCGATGTACCAACACTTATTGGAGGTATTAAATCCTGACTCCCCAACAGGCATTTAGAACCCTATAGGAAGAGTATTGAAGAGTCTTCAAGCTAGAATAGAATTCTAGTAGCTTTGGATTCCTCCCACATGGAAGAGATGGGGAAAAGTAACATGGTGGCCTGCTAGTGTTTTTTTTTTCTCTCTGTAAAAAAGACTTATCACTTCAGCAACTTCCCATGCACAGGTTTCTACTTGCACACCTCTCAGCAGAAACGTGTACACTGAAAATAAACCAGAAGTGACCCCACAAAATGTGAAGGGTCACAATTAAACAAATAAAATCTCCCCAATAAAATTTACAAATAAATATATATACAAGAAAAATAACATTATGTGAACAGAAATGTATTATTGGTGAAATGTAAATGTAGAATTTGAATACAGGGGTAACACAATAATGTAGATACTTCATGTTATTATTACTGTTTTTCAGGAATAAACACATCATGATTGATTTGGGCACCGGTAACAATAACAAGATCAACTGGACCATGGAGGACAAGCAGGAGATGATAGACATTGTTGAAACCGTTTACAGAGGGGCAAGAAAAGGACGGGGTTTGGTCGTGTCTCCAAAGGACTATTCTACAAAATACAGATATTGATTTTTTCCCCCCTTGATATTGTGTGTCATGAAACAGAGACTAAGTTACAGAAGTCATGGGACTTTTTTAAAGTTTTGTTTTTGCCACTGCATCAAGCAGTATTCTTATTCATTCTTAATTGTTGCTATGATTTATTCTTCATTATGCCATTTTTTTGAGTCTATGTATTGAGATGTTATTCTGTTCCCTTTAAAGGAGTTTTTGTGGAGAGTCAGTGCCCAGTGAGGTAGACATCCTATTCAAATTTTCTAATAAACATAGATTTTTAGATGTTATATTTTTTTCACTGCATGGTTCCTAATCATTGGGAAATATTGCTTACATTCATGCACTTTCCTGAATTTTTTTATTTTTACCATATTATTTGGGATGACAAATTTTCATGGTGTGGCAAGAGAGTGCCGCTGGAAAATGTACACATACATATAGACAATATCTATCTAACAAGAGATTTGATTTTAAACAATCATATAACAGAGATTTTTATTTGGAAAAACTCCTAAATGAATAATTCCTAACTGAGTGACTGAGCTGTCTTATGGCACAAGAAAAGCATTTACTTTGAATATTTTAAGGTGTCCTTATAAGGCCGATGTTTCTGCAGATATTTCACCAAATATAAATCCTTTTTTCATTCAACACAAGGCCATCACTTCTAGAATGTGTCCCTAGCAGCTCACTAAATGATGTGTTCAAGGGTTAGGTAAATAGATATAATTGTTTGAAATACTGTCTTAAGCCTGAAGGCGTTTCATTAAACCAGCCGGGGGAACAGGATCTATGCAAAGGCTACTGCAATTAATGTTAAATAAGCATCTTAAGAAAAAAATACCATTTTATCATCATTATCAATTTATATTTTTTCAAAGATCTATAATGTTGGTCATATTTACTTTTTACTGTAACATATCCGGGACCTAAAATGATGTAAAGTTGGATCCTATAAGAGCTGAATGCAGCAAAACGCCTCACAAACGTAATAAATCCAAAGCTTTGGTGGGTTTACATACAACATTGATTACTGCCAAACTGGATCATCTATCGTCCGTCAAAGTAGCCAACAAATAATTCTTTATGATCTTTAGAGTTCAAGAACTTTGTCCCCATGATGCACTAGTCACTGGTAACACTAAGGTCCTGATAGAACCTGTGCAGCTCCTTGAACATCTGGAGATGGTACAAATCGGTGAAAAGTCCATTAGAGTGTTAGGAGCATTTTCATTCTTCTGTAGCCGTCTGTCCAGAACTCTCCTCACCTGGTGAATTCATGTTTAGGATCTTCAACTCTTGATTCTTAAAGCACTGGTCAACAGCCGGACCTCCTCCTCTCCAAAAACTACTGCTTCAAGGATAAAGAGCCTTTAAAAAAATCCTGGTGTTATAGTTGGTGCTTGTAATATCTCTTTCTGCAGAAAGAGGTTTTCTCAAGAACAATCAATAATGGATTATTGACTCTTTGATCAATAACACATCGGAGAAATGTGTTATTGATCACAATTTCCAATCGTGATCGATAACAGAGTACAACACTTTGACAAGAAAACTTTGTTTGTGTGGCACAGGAACCTCTTCATCTCTGTGATGCTCTCCCTTTCTTCCTCTTTATTTCTGTGATGCTCTCCCCTTGCTGGTTCAGGAACAACTGGTGACGTCATCCTTCCTCATATTTTTTACTGGAGTGCCCTACAAGATATGATAACATGTTTTTTCATTTCATAATCATCAAACTAGTCTTCAACCTAACAAAGAATATTAGACAATGTTTGAGGGAAGGCGTGTCATTTTGACCTGACTGTCCGTTTCATCCTCCTATATGCCCCTTCATGTCCCAACAGATTTCTGAAAGAAGGTTCAAAGTGATCATTGATTGCATCTATCCAAGCTTTTTTTAAAGAGTTTATATGGGCTCCATACGACAAGTTTAAATAGACAACTATACCAAATATACATTAATCTGAACAAAAGTGCCTTTATACACTCTTCAGCAAACTGGCTGAGGGCAGGAAGGAAAAAAGTTATTTTTTGCTTTGGAAAAAAAAACTAATAGAGAAATAATGTTACATCTTTAAAAATAGATACTGTGTAAACAATGATCGTGATCTAATGAACCCTTTTTTTTTCAAACTTCTGTTTCCACAACCAAAGTTAGTCATAACGGCATTCTTGATCAGCCAAAGGTCCATTCTGAGAGGAAAACAACATTCCTTGTTAATATATAATAAAATAAATATATATTAACTAATAAATGTCAAAGAAAGGGGATAATTTTAATGTGGAAATTTTTAACAAACTCCATTTGATTAAATTTTTAATTTCCAAACAACATATTACAAAAAAATAATGGAAGCACAAATAATAGTACATAATAGTACAATAACAGTAATACAACACATCCATCCCACAAACTGATTCCTTTCATGATATCTACAGATCAAGAAAAAAAAATATTCTTTGACTGTGAAGATCATCTTGATCAAGAACATCGTTTCTATGAATTTCATTACTCTATATAGGATTCTGGAAAAAGTTCAAAGATAAACTTAAAGTTTTCTTTTTAAGAAATACCTATAATGTAAGCCACATCCAAATTGCAACCATCATTTAAATTGTTCAAATTGGAATTCTATGGCCCTCACTGGAAACACAGTGAGGGTAATGTTTTTCTTCTTCTCCAGTCCTTTCAACATGATCCGGCCTCCATGGCTGGAAGAGGCAGGTGTTGAATGCCACCTGGCTGTCGGACCACCAACTACCTCATTGACAGACCACAGTACGTCATGCTGGAGAAGCTCCACCGGGGACCCTGCTCTCCCCTTTTATTTTCAAGTTATACACCTCGGACTTCAGGCACAACACGACTCAATGACGTCTCCGGAAGTTCTCCGATGACTCAGCTATAGTCGGATACATATCAGAGGGGAACAATCTGGGTTACCGGAACACCATTGAGGACTTTGTGGACTGGTGTGAGGTCAATCCCCTTCAGATTAACACTAGCAATACGAAGAAGCTGGTGAATGACCTCCGCAGGGGGTCCTCACAGAACCCACCGGTGGACATCAAGGGCATGGACATTGAACAGGTGAACTCCTACAAATACCCGGGTGTTCTCCTCAACAATAAACTGGACTAGTGGGACAACACAGATGTCCTGTACAAGAAGGGCCATGGTCGTCTCCACATGCTGAGGTCCTTCAGAGTGTGCAGGACTCTGCTAAAGACCTTCTACGATGCTATGTAGCATCTGCAACTGCCTACGCGTTGGTCTGCTAGGGTGGAGGAAGCACTCAGAAGGACAGGAAGAGACTCAACAGGCTTTTCAGGGGGTCCAGTTCTGTCATGGACTGTCCCCTGGTCTCTGTGGAGGAAGTGGGTGAGAGGACGATTTTAACCAAGCTGAAATCTATCCTTACATGAGACTGTGGGAGTTCTATGCAGCTCCCTCAGCGGCAAACTGCAACACCCAGAGTGTAAGATAGAGCGCTACCGCAGGTCCTTTGTTCCGACTATAATTTGTAAGACTTTACTATAAAATCACTGTGAGACTGTGTTGTGTCTGAAACCCAGAACTCTGCTACCTCACGACAGACCATGTGTGTATCTGATAGTCATCAACTGACTACACACCATGTGTGTTCCTTAATTGCACTATTGCAAATCTGTTTATTTTAATTCATATTTACATATGCCATTGGAGTTATGAATCTTTCTTTTATTACAGTATTTTAATTTAAATGTGTATTTTTATTTCTTAATTTTGGACTGAGTGTATATGTATGTACTAGTATTTTCATGTTTATATATGTATATGAATGTATGTAAGTATGTGTGTTTATGTATATGTATGTATGTATATATATAGATATAGATTGATATAGATTGATATAGATATATGTGTGTGTATATACTGTATGTATGTATAAGTGTGTATATAAACGTGTATATATTTTGAGCCACAAGGGTCAAAAGCCAGTGTACATCCAGTACCGGTCCCAAGCCCTGATAAATGGGGAGGGTTGAGACGGAATATGTCTTAGGTAAAACCTATGACAAATTAATATGCAGAACACGAAACTGATTCCCGAACTGGATCGGTTGGATCGACCGCCTCTGGCATTGTTAAACAGCAGGATTCTGGCGGAAACTATGCTGCTCTTGCTCGAAGAAAAAGATTAAGAGGGGGAAGACATTCTAGGAAATGGCGAGCGATGAGGAAAGGCAGCAGTGTGGGAATATAAACTTAAATGTTACAATGACGTTAGTAGATATGATAGACAGAAGGAAGGTCGATATACCAAGAGACCAAGTGGAAAGACAGCAAGGCTAGAAGCATTGGAGGGGGGTACAAACTGTTCTATCATGGAGTTGATGGGAGGAGGAATGGGGTAGGGGTGAGGAAGAGAATCGACGTAAGGCAAAGAGTTATGTTACAAATGCTAATTAAGAGGCCTATGATGAGTTTTATGAGAGATTAGACTTGAAGGAAGGAGAAAAGAACCTGGTGAGGCAGAGAGATCGAGATGGTAAGGATATCAGCAGGTTAGGGTGATTAAGTATAGGGATGGAAAGGCACTAATAAGTGAGACTATTGTGTGGGCATGATGGAAAGAGTGCCTTAGGGAAATGATGAATGAAGAAAATGCGATAGAGAGAAGGGTGGAAGGAGTGAGATCTGTGAATCAGAACATCTCAAGGATCAGTAATGTTGAAGTGAGAGGAACATTGAAGAGAATGAAAACGGAAAGGCAGTTTGTCCTGATGGCGAACGGAAGGAGGTATGGCGGTGTCTAGGAGAGAAGGGGGTGGAGTATTCAACTAGATTGCTTAACACTATCTAGGAGAGTGAGCAGATGAGGAATAGAGGAAAAGTTTACCATACGTGATTTTCAAGAACAAGGGTGATGTTCAGAGCTGTAGCAACTATAGCAGATGATGAGCCACATGATGAAGATCTTGGAAAGAGTAGTGGAAGCCAGGTCAAAAAAAGAGGTGACAATTTGTGAGCAGCAGTATGGTTTGATTCCAAGAACTACAAAATCCATGTTTGCTTTGAGAGTGTTGGTGGGAAAATTTAAAGAGGGTTTAGTTACAGCGTACAAAAGAGTGCCGAGTAGGAATTGTGGTCCGGAATGACTGAGAAGTATGTTGGAGTTGTGCAGGATATGTATGAGAGCAGGTATGACAGTGCTGCGGTATGCCGTAGAAGTGCCGGCTGGGTTCGAGGTGGTGGTGGGACTACAGCAAGGATTGGCTCTGAGCCTCTACTTGTTTGCTATGATGATTGACAGGCTGAGAGAGGAGGTCAGGCAGGAAGCTCCATGGACAATGATGATCGCGGACGAAATCGTGATCTTCAAGACGGCAGTGAGACTGGCTCTGGTGGATGGTTTAGAGACCGTGGCTCTGACCAAAAGACAGAAGGCAGAGTTGGAGGTGTCAGAATCGAAGATGTTGAGATTTTCTTTGGAAGTGACGGGGATGGACACATCCTAGAAAGAAACCCATCAGAAGGATGTTAGACATTCAGGCTAGACGTCTTGGATACAAAGTAAGAGAGGCATGATTGAGATGGTTTGGACACGTGAAAAGGAGTGATAGAGGATCTACTGGTAGAAGGATGCTGGAGATGGATCTACCAGGCAGGTGAAAAAGTGGAAGACCAAATAGGAGATGTTTGTTTTTACTTTAGCACTTTGAGATTTGATCCAAATCCTAAAGTGCATTATAAATTAAATGTAATATTATTATTATTATTATTATTATTATTATTATGTCTGGATGTGCTGAGAGAGGACAGTTAGGTGGTATGTGTAACAGAGGAAGATGCAAAGGACAGGGCAAATTGGAAACAGTTCATCCTCTGTTGCGATTCTTTAAGGGAGGAACCGAAAGAAGATGTGTTCACATAAGATAAGAAGCTTTATTGTCATTGTACGGAATACAACTAAACTGGGAGTGCTGTTCCAGGTTGGTGCATGGAAAACAGATAACGGGGCATGAATAGGATAAATAATGACATAAATAGAATCAAAGAAGACAAATCTCCAAGAAAAACAACAACCAATATAAGACAGCGCTATAAACTCTGCACAGAAACACTGATAAGTGGAGGTAGTTTACTAACTCTTGTCTTGAGCCTATTACACTCGAGGGGCTTATTTCACTCAAAACAGTAGTGCACTTAAAATCTAGAACAAGTGTTGGAAAATTGGGACAAGGAGGGATATTGCACTAATGGGGACCAATATTGCACACAAATAGTTTTTTGTGGGTGTTTGATGATCATATACCCCATGGGAAGAAATTGTTTTAGAGTCTGGAAGTGTGGGTTTTGATAGTCCTGAAGCACCAGCCAGATCATATTGGAGAGTTTAAAAAAAAATCATATGTACAGTTTTAAGGCCTGAGCTGACAGTCAAAAACATTAAACGTCTATTTCATTAGTATTATTGGCTTTCATATTAATCTGGAGATTAGGCTAAAGTAGCCAAAATAATGAAAAATAAATTGTTATGGGCTGCCCCCCCCCCCCCCCCTTTTTTTAAAATTTATTTTAAATTTATTTTTATAACCCATAATAAAACCCAATGGTGAGGCACGCTATGGAAAATAGATTTTTTCCTTATTTATACTTCCAATATTAGATTGAACTTGTTCTTAACTTATATTTAGCAAGCAGGTATACAAGAAGTTAGGATAAATAATGATGGTCTTTTTATCTTTCAGAACTTATCAATATAGGTTAAATTTTTATAAATGCTGCGCAATTGCAAATTAATAAAGGGTGGGTTTGTTTTCCTGATTTAAAAAATAAGCTTATTTATTTTGAAATGAAGGAGAAAAACTAAAATTGAGTGACACATATACAGCATATTTGAGAAATAATTTCAAAAATGTGTTCTTCTCTGTGTAGTTTAAATTGATATACATTAATTTATGAAGATGTGGTTCCAGATCTACTTCAATTTCATGTGGTGGTGTAGCAAGTGAGAACCTGAGGATTAAAATAAAACTCACTCATATCTACATAGGGGAAATCACTAACCAAGAATAGAATATAGTCAGTTAAAAATGTTAAAGAATAAACCAATGCTAAAACCAATCCATGGTAGAATTACAAAGAAGGAGCTGAGGGAAAAAATTGGTAAATGTTTTCAGATTATACCATATTTTGTAATATCAGATTTAAGAGAAGATATTGACTCAGATGATCTTACTTCACCCTTTCTCTAAGGCTACAAGGACCTTGAAATAAAAAACTCTGATCCTGAAGAAGAGCTGGAAGGTTGAAAACATTTCTCAAATCGTCCATCAGGTGGCGCCAAAGGTTTTCGTTGGTGTCAGCAGAGAGGCTCCTGTAATGCCAAATAAGCATTGGTTCAGTTTAATGAACATATTTGTCAAGGGCAAATCCAAAATATAAAACATGAAAAAAACACTTTTTAAAAAAAGTACAATCCAAAATGCATTTTCATACTTGTATGTGCGATAAATACTGTGAATATAAAAGTAGACAGTAGTCAGTGAGTGTAACTCCTGCCATGTTTATGTCATAGCATCTTAAAAAACAACACTACAATGATATGTTGACCCTTAAAACAGGACCTCTTTCCCATGAAAAATCGCCCCCTAGTATAAGGAATCAGCATTGTTTGATTGCCATCTAAGAAACGTTTCAACAATACTTCTAAGTCTGGAGTCATCGTAAACATTATCTTCTGTTGTCTAACAGGAGTGAATTTTACGGTGGCCTACTAATTTTAATTGCCAGATCTGGAATATAACTGGAATTTATTTCTAACTAGATATCATGGGGATGTTGGGGGGAAAATTTTCTCTAAAATCAGTATAAGCCATGAATACACAACAACGAGTAAGAGGCATGATCGTGGAATTTACCGATAAAGTTTATATAAAGGCTTGTGTTGTAGCTGGTCGGAATGTGTATAGAAAGTAACTGAAAGGATTACTGCTAATACAAATGATATTAGGATAAAGAGTGTATGAATTCAGATTGGTAGAGGAATAAAGATTGATGTTCGCGCACAAACACACACATACACACGAATACACAAACATACACAAATACACGCACACACACACACAAACACACACATACACAAACGAAACATAAACTTTCCTGGGACGAAAATGCTCTGTTTTTAGGGATAACCGTATGACCGACAGAGTGACCTCATTCTAGTAATGTGTGTACACTGGCAGGCATGGTTATACTTACAGTTCAAAATAAACTAATTTACTCAGCTTTGTGTGAGAGGACCGTGTTGTGGATCTCACACACAGGCCGGCTTTGTCCTTTCCACTCACATTAAACTACAGTCCGGCAGGCTTTTGTCTTTGTCTGGCTTGTCCCTGCAGGGCTCATGTATACCATTACTGTGCCATTGCCCTCATCAGGGGCCAGAGGCCACCTCCATTGGTCCATTATAATTCATATTATCATACATTGTTGTTCCAGTTACTGTTTATTAGCTCAGCCTCAATGGGAGAGGAAAGGTCTGGAGGACTGGGTTACTGGGGAACTACTAGTCTAGACATATATGGGGACAAGGATGTACTGTAGAGAGTGCGTGAGGAGAGAGGGAAGGCCGCAGAGTTGATTTTATCATACGCTTTGTCAAAGAAATCCATGCCCACCCCTAAAGCTGTGCTAATCCAGAATCTGATACTGATTAAATGCATCTGAAAGAGGAGTGTGCAGCAGGCAGGACACAAGCATCATCTGGGTGCCAAGGGGAAGACATGCTGGCATCACTCCATCTTCTCTCTTCCCATCCTCCCTCCTCCCTCCTCCCTCCTCCCTCCTCCCTCCTCCCTCCTCCCTCCTCTTCCTCTGGTCCAAATGTGGGTGCCCATGCGGAGGTAAGGGCATGGGGCAGTTTCGAATTTCTGAGATACCCCAGCCCCACCAATGCAGAGTCCCCTATTGGCGCTGATGCAGATACAGCCTTACTCAAATAATTTGTTAACCTAATTCTCAGTTACTGTTATCATTGCCTCTTCCAACTGTAGACAGTCAAAGTTTAATGTCGGTAAAAAATATGTTTTTGTATACATTTAGTTATTGTATGTTGTTATGTAGGCCAACATCAGACAGAATGGAGTTACAGTTCTACTGGTAGATAGATAGATAGATAGATAGATAGATAGATAGATAGATAGATAGATAGATAGATAGATAGATAGATAGATAGATAGATAGATAGATAGATAGATAGATAGATAGATAGATAGATAGAAAGACACATACATACATCAATACATACATACATACGTACATACGTACATACATATATACATACATACATACGTACATACGTACATACATATATACATACATACGTACATACATACATACATACATACATACGTACGTACATACATACATACATAACATACATACATACATACATACATACATACATACATACATACATACATACATACATACATACATACATACATACATACATACATACATACATATAAAGATAGAAACTTTATTAATCCCCAAATGGGTAATTTAGTCGTTACAGCAGATATATTACCTACAGATATTCTAAAGGTGACTAAAAATTAAGACATACTATATAATAGGACATCTTATAGACATGTTTAGATAAACATTATACATACACTACTCAGAACAATTAAGGAGACTCTTCATCATCTCAGTATGAAACCAAGCCAGTTAAACTTCAGGGATATCAATCTGTCCATTTAGGAAGGCAATCATGACAACCAAACAAAGGGATTGGTTCTGCAAGTGTTGGCCACAATCCATTTCTCTCTACTTATCTTTCCTGACTGAATCTTTTCTAGTTTTGTCTTCTGCTGGTGTCTTTGTCACTACTTGTGACATGAGGCAGTACCTGCAGCCCACTGACGCTGGTAGTCCAGCTCCTCCAGGATGGATTATACCTGCGTGCAGTTGCAAGATGGGTTTTCTGTGTCTCCCACCAAGGTCTCAAGAGCATGGAGGAGATGCCAGGAGATGGGCCGTTACACGAGGAGAGCTGGACATCTCCGTAGAAAGACAACAACCCAGCAGCCAGACTGGTATCTGCTCCCCAGTGTGAAGAGGAACAGGAGGAGCACTACCAGATCCTTACATAATAACCTCCAGTGGGATACTGGTGATGTTTCTGACAAAACTGTCAGCAACAGACTGCATGAAGGCCCAACGTCCTCTACGGGGACCCGTGCTCACAGTTCAGCACCATGGATCTCAATTGGTGTTCACTGGCCAACAGCAGAATTGTCAGGTTCTCCATTGGTTCAATCTAAGGTCATGTGTTGACAGAGTCTGGAAATGCTGTGGAGAACATAATACTGATGCATCATCATCCAGTAGGACCAGTTTGGTGGTGGGTCAGTGATGGTCTGGTCATAATGTGTATTCATTTCCTTGAGGATGAATGTATTGATGTGATTGATTGGTCCTAATACTTCCCTAACCTGAATCCACCTGAGAACCTCTGAGACCTTCTGTACCGCTGCATCACACGACACCACCACACCTGACTGTCCGACCTGACTGTCTGACCTGATCCAGGTCCGGGAGGAGATCCCCCAGGACACCATCTCATCAGGAGCAGGTCCGATCTCCTATGGCATATATAAATATGAATTAAAATAGTCCAGTTAGAGGAACACCCCAGTGAGCTATCAGGTCTCATCTCTAGCCTTTTCATTCCTTTATTACTTCAAACGGGGTTCCAACGGGAAGACATGATGTACAGGGAGGTGATTCACTTTATATATTCTGCGAGGAGTGATGGTGAAAAGAAGAGAGTTTGACTTTTGTCCCTGTGGGAGAATTACTCAGAGTCAAATAAGTGTAAGTAATAATTAACAAAAGCAGATGTTTCCTAATCATAATAATCCAAAACAAACATACAAAACCCTGTGCTGTTAACTTCCCCCGCCTTCCTCCTCGTGTAGATGCTGACAGACCTAGCAGCCTTGTGTGATGTTGGTTCAGTTCCTTTTTCCTTCACATCGTTGCTTTTACTTTCTGTTCCACTTGGAGGCCTGTGACTGAAAATGTTTGCATCTCTCTTCCTGCATCATTTCACAGAGGAGTGTCAACCCTCCTTCTGCGATAAACTGAGCGGTCTATTTAACTTAACTGAGGCAGAAAGCAGAACACAAGTAGGAAGAGTGTTTATGCAGCCTGTGGTACTGTACTCGCTGAGCAAACAAACATGGATCAAATGAGACCTACTTGTTCCACACATTCTCTCCCATTCATGGCAGTCGCCCCAATTCAGAGGCTTTAGGGCCAATTAGCACCTGCTCAGTCCTCACAGCCAGAATGGGCCTCCTGCTGCACGGGAGGTGTGATGCTGAGAACAGCTCCAGCTGTACCAACGGACCCACACACATACACAAACATACAAACACACACACTCATACACAGCCACAAAGACACCCATACACACACACACACACACACTCACGCACACACACGCACACACACACTCACACACACACACACACACACACACACACACACACACACACACACACACACACACACACACACACACACACACACACACACACACGCATTCCCATTCACACCCTCTTAAATGTTCTCCTTAACTCCATCACAAGCCGTTCTCTGACAGAGGGATTTTGTACTTTGAGCTCATCACATCCAAAAGGAACAATTTTTATTTAAAGTGATTCTAAAATGTGTTTATCATTTGGACATCGAGAGCTTTGTTCATTATGCACGGAAATCTGTGTACATGGCTTGAGGAGGACTACCACCTCTTTTGAGAAGGCTAAGAGCCTATGTGGCTCCAGGGTGTGAGGCAGTGTCATGTGAGTTCCCACCGAAAATGATGGGGGATTTCTGCTACTTTAAGTGTGCAAATGTCACAAAGGTCATTCAAGTTTAATTGCGTCGCTCATGCTAGCTTTCAGAAACAACAGCCAAAAAATGTATAAAAATGTATAAAAATGTTTTCTCTTAATTATCACTTTATTATACATAGTGAAATATTCTGAAATTGGTTCTGTGCATTTGACCCAGCCCCGAGAACCAGTGGATAGCGCCTGAGAAGCGACCGGGGAGAAAATTGGGGTTCAGGCACTTGCTGAAGGACCCAACAACATGTAGGCTGCAGGGGTAGTATTGAGATTGAACCGCTGACCTTCTGATTGGTGGGTGTTTTTTTTCTCAGAGGGTAGTGCGGTAGGCCCACAATCAGAAGATTGGATTTGATTCCAGTCCTTGATGCTACATTCCATGGGTCCTTGAGCATGACCCTGAAACCCCATGTCCCCAGGCGCTTCAAAGGGACTGCCCACTGCTCCTCGGGATGGGTCAAATGCAGAGAATAGGTTTTATGATGTTGTACTACATATGACTTGTATGACTAGTGATAAATAAAGTATACATTATTATTGGGTGTCCTCCGGAGCAACAGCTACCAAACCACGATATCATGGTACCATGTTCTTTTCAGCATTTTTCTTGAGTCAACCATGGCTGAAGTAAAACAGTTCCTGCCACATTTCTATTGTAGAAATCACAGATGTGTTAGAGAATTGAACATCACCATGTCTGGGCTTTGTGAATTTCACTGTCCAAACATGTAACATCCAAATAATCCCAAAGCTGGCAGGCTTTTGCGACACATCGTCTAGTGAATTTGTCGCATAATTTGAAATTTGTCAACTCCTCTGATGATGTGTGGAATACCTGTTTCGCTCCTTTTTACCATTTGTGTCATTCATGTTACCAAGTGAAAATCTGTGTTTTCCTACAACGCACGCATTTTCTTGGTGTTCAGTGTGACCACATCATCGGGATCACATAGAGAAAAAAAATAAAGAAATTTCAAACATTAAGTACAGGATCAATTGATAAGTTTACAAGAAGGTTATGAAAAAGTGTGAAAAATACACCTCGAGAAGAAGAAGGCATTTATATAAGCTTCAGTAGTAAAGCAATGCTCGGTTGATAAGTGGCCTGTCAGTCAAACATCAGCCAATATGGTGAGGTGTTTGAAGCGCAGAAAGCCGGAGGATAAACAGTTGAAGGTATTTAAAAAATACTTAAATTCTCCACTCATTGCAGAATCAGCTCAACCAGATGACGTCAGTCACAAGTACCAGTCAAACATCAAACTCTGGAAAACGGTGGAAATAGTTATGGAATACGAGGTAATGTTCCATCAAGCTCATTCTAACAATATGCACATTAACTGCAGCGAATTCACACAATTATGATTATATTATTATGTGTTGATAGTGAGCGGCATTAATATTATGGGTTTTAGAAAGAGTAGGAGCGGATATTTGCTGTTTTTGTCATTTAAAGATATTCAGAAAAAATAACGACGACTACCGCTGTCTAAATATATTTTTCTCTAATGTAGACTGCATTGAAATTCACGGAGAATGAAAATAAGTGGCACTGATTTGAAAAAATATATTTGTTTCTTTCCTTTCATCACAATATCACACTTGCCATATTCATTCTTCCTTCTGCTATGCCTCCTCATCCTCTGCCCCTCACAGCCACTGTCCCTACCTGCCTGGCTCTACTGGTACAGCCCCCTCTCTCTGCCTCAGTCAATGTATTTTGCCCTTATAAGGAGAGAGCTCTGGCAGACTGTACTAACAGTGTCAGCTGTGCGGGGGTGTTGCAGTTGCAGGGAGACCACGGCAACGGTACCAATGGGTTAAAGATGGACGGAAGAGAGGGGGTAGAGTTATGGGATGGGGTAGGGGTTGTCAAGCAATCAGTTTTGTCAATGACTCCAAAAAAGGTGGCAGAGATGGAGATGATGATGAAGAATGATGAGGGGAGGCAGTTGAATGTATCGGAGTGGAGACGGGTTTCAGGTCGAGTAAATGCCACTAACCACTTCCAGTGAGGTAGACCACATTTATTATATACATATTTATAGCTCCCATTTCATCCATTCTGAGGCAGTAAGCAGAATCTGCATGATGTCAGCTGACACCAGGTGTCAGTAGGTGGGTTTACATGGACAGCCTAATTCCGATTAGAATCGGAAAGGAAATGCTGCATGTAAACACCCCTTTCCAAATGGAAAGAACCTTTCTGAATGAGATTTCATTCCTTTGCAAGGAGGTAGTCTAAGTCCTTTTGGAAAGCCTTTCTGATAGACAGTCTCTACATGTAAACGATGTATCGGAAAGCTTTTTGTGTCAGTTGTGTCTGTGCATGCCCAGCGTTGTGACGTAATGCCCTGGCTGAGTTTTTTCAGCGCAGCGATGACTTTTAATATGGTGACTTCAAAACAGTACCGTTCTACATCGGAGAGTCAGTTACTCATTGCAACTTTGAAAAAGTTGAACATATTTGGACGGTTAAATGGGCGTAAAGTCATTTCCGCGCACGTCGTCTTTGTCGTATTCTTCTTCTGAGCGCTTGTTGGCGGTTGGCAATCAGCTCATCGTAATATTATCGCCACCTTACGAACGGGAGTGTGCGTCGTCTGCGCATGAAAGGTTTTCTGATTAGATGAGTCTATGCATGTAAACACCAGGTCGGAAAAGGTCACAGGTCATGTAAACAGGCAACCGACATTGCAATTCGGAAAGGTTTAATTCGAATAGGAGAAAAGTATCCCATGTAAACCCACCTAGTGTACTAATTGAAATAAAACATTTAGCTGGTGGGAATCCTGGAGCAAGACCGTGGGCTAGTTTGTCTGTAGTGTGACGTAGAGGGTTCGGGCTTAAGATCTTATGTTATTAGAGGAGAGGAGGTAGACTACATCACATTACAAGCACATTTCCTTATTTTGATGTTTAGCTTTAATGTCAATGCAGCTGTCTTCCAAAAGGGACTCGCCCACATCGATAGATTTTACCAAACTCATCTGGCTCACCAGCAACAGAAAGGGCCTTATTTGTGAGACAATTCATTGTGTTAAAGCAAAATGGACACGCAAGTGGTGAATGTCTCCTCTGGTTGATGAAGAGCAGATAGCGAACAGCAGACAAAACATGCTGTTGTTGTCACCTCTCCTGGTCATTTTGTTTTCCTGCCCTTACCATTACATTTACTTTAAGCCCAAAACAATGGGCTCTTAGTAAATTCAGTCTAGAAATGATTGTGCGTATGCAAAGATGACTTTTAACTGGGTAGAAGGTAAAATTATGATTAAAGTCTAATTATTGAGCATGTTAAATACCTGAGTTCACAGACGTGATTAATGTTCTTTTCTTGCAATTCTTCCTTTTACCTCGTGTTTTTTGGCATTTATGTTCATTCCACTGGTTGCTGTTCAGCAAAGACTACCTACAACCAATCAAAATTTCGATTATTACTCTCTTAATCCTCATACTACCTTAAACCAATTACAGAGATTTGAAGACAAACACAAGATTTGTCTTTCGTTCTCATAATTCATAAAGCATGATGATTAATCACATCTTGGGAAAAGCGCACACAACGGCAGTTCCTGCCATTCACGTAAAGGCAAGCCGAATGGAACAACCGACCTAAAAAATAATAGACACATATAAATAATCCACTTTGCTTCACTTTAAGCTGGGTGGCAATAATGTTCAGGTAATAATACTTCAGTTAAAAAAAGACTTCATTGCTTCTATTACTCTGTCCTTTATTTCATTATTTGTTTTGAGAAGACAGCCTCTCTTTGATCGATATGAAAAATATGCTTTTATAATGTTAAAGGATCACCTTATGATTATTTTATCAGATAAAAATGAAGAGTCGTTTAGTGGCTTAGCTACCATTAATTCATCTTAATGTACTCAGCTACTATATCACCGGAGATAAAGTTTGCCTAGAAGCTTATGCAAATCAATCTATTCACCATCCGCCCCAGTATCCTTGGATACAAGTTATTTATTCATTTTGGTCTGCTTCGCTGCGGAGCCTTTCAAAGCAATGCAACCTGATCAGTTGACGATAATGTGTCTCAGCTGATGTCTGCAGGATCTCCTCTCTTATCTGGCCGAACAATTTACTTTATATGTTGTCGAGAGATCACCTTATCTTGCGGGTTCAATACATTGCGTCAGATCAAAGATGGCGTTTATTCACAAACAACGGCCAAAAAGCCTGGCCCTTTTGTTTTGAACACCTTTCAGATTCTGATGCCCTTGACCATGAAGTGATATCAGTTTATGCTGGAGTCGTAAGGAGAAATAACAATGTCAATGCAGATTGTATTGGGAAGACAAGACAATGAGTCAGTGTGGTCAGTGTGGTCACACAGAAGCTGAGACTATTACGCTTCAACTGCTGCTCACCAAAACAGCATATGCCGCCATTTGTCTGCTGGAGGAGCCTCAAATTTCAGGATGCATCCTGACGACCTGCAGTAGCAGCTGTTCTCTTGACAAATGGGTGCTAACCGACTATTACTTTCTTAAACATGTCATGTTTTTTAACAATACAACTAACATAAAAAAAACTTGTCATACATAGATGAACTGTATGACTCATTTCAATCAGGAAGGACGTGTGAATTAAGTACAGATTAATATTTACTACAACGGATGATATGTGATTGTTTATTTTCCGTAAGCAGCAGCAAGATACGTATGTCCCCCCCTTGGAGTCCGGATATAGCCGGTGATGGTGACTCTGCTGAAACTGATTAATGATGAAGTTGTTGAATCTTCAAAGACACCAGCATTAGAATATGTAGTTGAACAGAGGGAGTCTTATTTAAACTGATAGCCAAAGGAGGGGGATGGTTAGGAATGATGGGGCATCACTCTGCTATTGGACGTACGTGGCTAGCCATTGAGGAAAAGACAGAGGAAATTAAGACTGAGAATATGCAAACAATGTGAAAGACAGGATGATATGACAAATAAACTATGTATCAAGTGTGCAGATTAATAGTCTAACTCACAAGTAAGGAGGAGATGTGGGAAATTTTGCCTTCAAGAGATGAAGTTTTAGATGTTACATCTGACTCAAAGCATTTCTTCACCCAATTTTGGTGGACATCACACTCAGATTATAACAACTCTCTTACCAGTTTTGCAATAAACTCCCTCACAACCAGTTTCAGTTACTTAAGAAAAACCCTATGGCTCTGGTTTTCTTTTGCAGAGACAGACAAACCGCTGAAACATTGTGTTTTCTATTGTGCATTTTCACTCTTCTTCTTTGCCAATCTCTAATCCTCGTGGCGGATAACAGGAAGGCGTCAACCACTGCAGCACCACTTCCTGATCGCCTCTGCCTCTGTGATGGACTACAGGTTGCTACATTGCATTCTGGTTAATGGTGTAATTCAAAATTTCTTTGAACGTGTGTCTCAAACTTAAATTCTCAAATCTGCAAGTATTGAGTGGCGTAGGTATGTTTTTGTCTGATTACAACATATTTTTCAATATTTTCCATTCTGTATTACACATTTTTAAGCCATATCTGTGATGTTAATATTGTATTATCCAGGTGAAAACTAAAAATGCATTTAATGTTTCTGTGTGATTACCACCAGCAAAAACAAAAAGAGGAAGACCTTTATTTGTTATCAGACATTAAAGTCTGCTTTTTATGCGGTTTTAGCAGACAGCATGTAGCTTATGCGTAATCATTAATGAGCCGTTTTAAGAAAACAAAAAAGAAGAAAGAAGTAAAGCACAACTGAAATGTAAGTTATGGGTAATGACACAGGAAACCATAGAGCGGTCCGCCATAACATTATAATCACTGACATATGAAGTCAGGATGACATTGATTATCAACTAACAATGGCTCCTGTTCATTTGGTTGCAATATATTAAACAGCAAATGAGCATTTTGTTCTCAGATCCCTATGCTTTCCCATGTTCCCTGCTTTCCACAAATGGACTTTGAGTGACTCTGACAAACGTAGATAGACGACTGGGTGAAAGCATCTCTAAATCTTTTGGGTGTGTTACCTGTCTGTAGTGGTAAGTACCAAGCAAACTGGTCTTAGGAAGAACCAGCAACAGTCTCATCGAGGCCAAAGACTCAATGATGAGCATTGAGAGTAAATACTGAACCATGTTTTCAGATTCCACAGAAGATTTAATGCAGCAAAATTGTTGCAAAGTTAATGCTGGTTCTGATAGAGAAGTGTCAGACCAAGAGTACAATGGTGTTTTAAAATGTAATACAGGTGGTTTTTAATGTTATGGATGATTGGTGCCCTAGTGTGCTAGTAATGGAAAATCATCACACTTAGATATTTGCACGCTCTATCCGCCCCCGCATGACCGACTGAGGCCACATTGCAGCTCATCTGTGCTTATTCTCATTCTGAAAGACGTGCATCCCTGCTGGGTGATTTATTTATCAGAGGCCCACCGAACAACACATTTTTACTGGCCGTGGGCACGAGTCAACACTGTGTGGAACTTGATTTCTGAATTGTTTATTTCGATAACTTTTTGCGTGGCTTTCAATAAAAGTGAATGAGGAAAAAAAAGCTTATTCTGAAGCCATTTATAGTCTCTTTGCATCTTTGAGGTTACAATAGCCAGGTGATATGTGTCTACTTCTATTTATTTGTCCCAAAAACTTGTTAAAGTATTAATAATAGCTGCAGTGGAAAGATTTAATGAACTGCTCCCCGAACACTGTCCACTAATATGCCAGAATGACCAGATTCAGGCTTGAATTTGGCTGTCCTACAAACTATGGAGTACTGCGCTGGAGCATCTCATCCCATCTTCAGCTCTTTTACTTTGTTCCAGTCCCACGGGTGGTCTCCAATAAGTCTCACACACCCAAACATACAGGGTTACGTTTTGGCCGTGACTCATTCCACATTGCCTTTCGTTTGGGCTGCAGCCCTGAAGTGAAGGTCCTGATTGGACTTTTCAACGTACCAAATTCTTACCCAATGACACATACACGCACAGAAGTTGCTTCTTTAATAAGATTTTGGCAAATGTCAGCTCTCTTATGCCTATCCTGATTGTTCTTAAAGCAAACACAAATGTAATGTCAACACTTGCAGACTGGTGCTGCTTATAACCACAAATGTGAGTGTGTGTGATTTCCTTCCTCTCTGCAGCACAGCAACGAATGATGCTCAGCAGTCACCCACACAGTTTGCAAAAATACCATGTTGCATGTCCTTACTCACCATGATTCACTTTCACAATGTGTGGGCAGAAAAGTCACTCTGCCACTGAAACAATGTCAAACACAATACAATCCTGCACCACACAAACACAAACAGTAGGACCCCCTCCTCTTATTGCCAGCAGGCCAGTGGGACATGTTAGTCAAAGGGGGAGGGGGTGTTGTGAGGGCATGTCGAATGTGTGTGTGTGAGTGTCATGGGGGTCTTTGTGAGCGAGCGAGGTAGGAGAAGGGGAGAGGGAGGGGGACATAGTGTTCTATTTCTCATAGACCAGCAGCTGCTGTCTTTAGTGTGGGGAAAGAGAGAGAGAGAGGGAAAGAGAGAGAGAGAGAGAGAGAGAGAGAGAGAGAGAGAGAGAGAGAGAGAAGAGGGAGGGTTGTGTGGCGTGAGGTAGTGCGTGTGTTCAGTGTTTAGGTGAATCCACAGCCCTCTGGCTCACAAGGATAAAGGAGTCTCTCGAAGGAAGACTGAGAACAGGACCTTTCTCTCCGTTTTGCAGCCTCTGCTTGTTTGTTGTCACTTTATTCATCAGTAGACACCAGACGCTGGTGTTAAGTCTCTTCCCGTCCTCCTTTTTTTGTTCCCTGCATCCATCTGTGTTTCACCCACGGTCCAGGGACAGAAAGAAGAGCAGAGTCAGAAGCATCATCCTCCCCTCCTTGCACGTCCAGCAGGTAAGATGAGCCTACACATTCTTTTTTCTCTCTATTTTATATCTCTTTATCACAGCATCTATTCTCCATCAATGGGAAGACTCCTTACCTGCTGCATGCTGCTCCTTAAAGAGAGGATGTGAGCTGGAGGAGGCTGGTGCTGGATGCAGTTTTAGGGGCTGGAGGCTGACTGGTGCTTGGTTTTCAATGATGCTTTGGCTGAAGGGTGATGGTAGTGAGTGTATATATAGAAAGATGGATGTAAAGCACTAGTTTGATCACAGGGGTAGGGAGGGAGAGCTGATTTTGCCTATATCACATTATAACCCTGTGGGGCCGGTCAACTGGGGCTTGTCCTCTTTCACTGCAGTGCTGTAGCACGGTCACTGCCACCATCACACACGCACACGCACACTCCAGCATGGATCTATGCATTGGTGCAGGAATTTTTCAGGAAAATATGCGTGTGTGTATTAATGTGTGGATATTTTCAGTGATGGGTGAAGGCTTGGTCGAAGGACGTATGTGACCCAGAACCATCGCAGCACATGCATCATATATCAAACTGATGCACTCGAGGGTTCCGGGGACAATGTGCTAATCAAGCGAGCAAACAGGCTTTATCAAACATTAGCCGCATCAGGAATGTTTAGCATGACTATAAAAAGGGGGTTCGGTTTTATACAGAGCTGTAGGTGTTTGAAGTGTGTTTGTTTGCAAACATGCCTGCTAAAAAGAATGTCCCCAGATTGTGCCAATGATTAAAAGGGGTGGGTGCAAGTGGCTAGATTGGAGAACAGGGAGGAGGGAGAAAAAAAAAACCTGAATGGAGGCGTGAATGAATGGGAGCCAAGGCCGTTTCATTCTTTCAAATGTCCAAGAATTCTGCGTGAAACCATTGATGGAGGGAGAAGAGAGAAAGGTGAAGCAACCTTCTGTATCTCCTTCATAAGCCCAGATCAGAAGGACTGAGAGAGCAGTGCTGTTGATTTATGGAAAGATGGATTAAGAGAAATGTAGAAGGAGAAATAACAAGAAAGTGGGCTTTTGAGTGTGTTTGTATGAAACAGAGAGACGTGTTAAAATTAAAAACCTCCCTGTCTCTTTGTTATCTACGGACTCTCATAATCCACAGGAGTAGATTAAATGATGATGTGCTGCCATGTTGACTCTCATGACAAATATACAGACACCTATACACTGAAAAAAAAAATTTTTTTGAGCGTTTGTTGGATTTATTTAAAATCATTACACATATCTTTGTATAAAATAATATTTCCCTTACGTATATGTTTAAGTTTAAAGCAGTTATATTTTTAAAGTAATTTTAAGCTATATTTATACACATTTATTTATAGGAGCTATGTTATATTATTAGACGGAGCAAATGCAGAGTCAACACAGAAAATCCACAGGCAAGGATTTGAACCAAGAACCGTCAAGATGTCTAACTTCAGACTAAAAACAGCAAAAGAGTGACAAAGTGGCAGCATGTGTCGCCACATATGCAGACAGGACAGTCCTGTGGAATTTTTTTTATTTCTGATACTTTTTCAACTTGTTTTAATAGGATGAAATGTATTTTAACATGAAGTTCAAAACAAGCAAAATGTATAGGATTTCAGAATCACGCTTCTGCATTGGTGATTGTTATATTATATTATATATATGTGTGTGTGGGTGTGACTATATGAAAATACTCATACAGACGTTCTACATCTATTGTTGTTCTTAGAGGAACATTTAAAATCATACCTAGTATTGATATATATGCTGCTATAAATTAAGCAAATAAGCCAAATATAGGGTTTGCTGTACACTGTAGGGTCATGAATTAACATTTTTAGATTATAAGCCATTTAAGTATATGAATAAACAGTATGAAGCACTGACCCAGCTCACATGTGTGTCCTCTGACTACACTTATCGATGGCTGTATGTATATAGAAGGTTTTTTCAGTCTCAGATGCATTGGTGGCTTCTATGGTATTTACTCCGCTGTTGCTAGGACACTCCCTTTGAACATTTCAACCGAGCCTTTTCATTGGCTCGCTGCGATGATGCAAGTTTCCCTCGCCCCAAATCTTTCCTGTGCGCCCATAGAAACATACTCATCTGCATTTCCTCCTCTCTTCTCGCTCGCTCTCCGTCATTCTTTGTCTCAACACCCCCTTCCTCCTCTTACTGGCCTTTCTGCCTCTTAACATCTCCTCTTATGCATTCTCCCTGTTCATCTCCCTCACTCCATCATTCGTTCATTAATTCATCCCTGCTCTCAATATTGCTGTCCTTTGAAGCCTCTCCAATAATTCCTCATCACCTTGATGCATTCTGTCACTGCACTCACCCTCGTCTGGTAAAAACACTCATGGCAAACCGTGTTGACAGCGTGTGGCCATGTCTTCCAGCGATGATTTTGTCCTGCTGTCTTGCAGAGGATTAGTGTTCTTTGCTTCCCACAATGTCCCATTTCCTCTGTCCACAGGAGGTGCAGCATGGTTTTGGGTTGCCTTAGCATGTGTCAGAATGATCCGGTTGGACGAGGTGAAAGGCAGGAATGGGGGTTGGGGTGTCATGGGCCAAGAGCCTCTCTTTCCACTTCTCTTAATGCACATCTCCATTTATACAGTACTTCAACCTTTCCCTTTCAATAAAAGCAGTTATTAGCCAATGATATCACTGCAATAAAACCATATCCAGAGCTACAATATTTCCCAAGATGACATGAATTTCAACCTCCTGGCTCCTTCATGCCTGCTATCGCATCTTGAGGGACTGGGGATAGAGGATGGGGGTGTGTAAGACGATAGAGGGAACGCAAAGAAGAGACGGACGCAACGGTGGCGGTGTTGGCCTTGTTTGCGGCTTCTCTCATTATTTCACCTTTGACGCACGGTGGAACCAACCAATCACGTGTTATGTAATGACATGACCTCCCCCTCGCCACAACTTGCAAATGTGTGCAGCTACTCAAAAGTTTCACATTTCACACCTGAAAATGTCGCGTTAGAACATTATAAGACTGATTGGATACTAGTGTGAAGGCCCTGGGTTCCCCAAAATGTAGGCTCAAAATCCAAGTGCATTGGAAAATATCTGACTTTTTTTTAATTACGATTGGGGTTTTTTTCCTCGCAGAAACAATGTTGTAAATATATTCAAAGGAAACTTCTAATGATTTGATTCTGACAAGTAAGAAGTGCATGGCGCGCCATGCTGCCAGGAAACCTTTCATTGAAATGAACGGCTGATTTCACAGAAATTCCAGAGAATCCTCATCTCATCTAATCTCTTATAATCTTTTTGAGTGACGGGCCCGTTTGTCCAGTAGTAACATATGTTCGTCAATCTCCCTTTTGTGTTTGTTGGAGTTCAAAGGTTGGAGAGTGAGACCGGTCTCCAACTGATAGTCTTATGTTTTTAAGCCAGTGTTGTCAGGAATTATGGATTATGTTACGGCTCTAGTGACCGTTAATGTATATTTTGAGGGTTCTCCATGCACTGGCAGGAAAGGCCTCCCCTCCTCTTCACCAGCTGCAGAGGTGATTTGGTTTTGATTTTAAAAGCCCTGATTGACACTGGTGGGAGGTCCAGTGGGTCAGAGGACAGAGTGGCTGATTTAATTTATTGTTGTTTGTTTTGGGTTTAATTTGGTTGTTTGTTTTTGTTGCAGTGTGGCTTCATTTTTGAAGGACCTATTTAGTTGTTAATTCATTTTTGGCTTAGTTTGATTAACTAAGTTATTTAAGAAGTAATTTACCTCTTGTTTCTTTTTCTGTTGAACATCCTGGCCCAGCAAATATATGTTACTCCCCCATTGCTAGACCACAAGTGGGCATAATAGATCACTCCCTCATTTTATATATCCTGCAGAAGGGGACGGGGTCAAGTAGTGGAGGGTACAGGGGGGTGACGAAGGTGAGGAAGGACTCGGATATGACATGTAAAATGGCATTGACTGTAAACCCAGGAGGTATATTTATTTAGGTCACAGAGCTGCAGGCAAAAGGAAAAGTAGAGATGCTGCTGATACAGAACTTTATTTTAATCTGTGCTGGCTCCTTAAAGCAATAGTGAAACATTTTCTCTTTCCTGCTTCCAAGTCAAATAAAATACCTTCTTTCACTTTTATTGTGATTTGCTAACTAGAAAGGCGCATACCTCTCCCAATGCTATTTTCAACAATCATAAAATCATTTCCTGCCTATGTCCAATCGCAATCATTTGACAGCTGTTTATGACAGGTACAGGATTTCCATCAGCTGTCAGGCCTCGGAAAAAAGAAACGACTGCAACGATTTGATTTCAAAATATGTGCATTCCATTTGGTATCATTGTGAGATCATTAATCGTGATGTGTTTATCATCAGTACTTTGTGAGACTTGGGTTTTACACATTTCACATCTTACCTTCCACATTGAATGAAATCCATTTGAATCCATATGATGTCAGTCACATACTGGCAGCAGTGCCATGTCGACCCTCTCCATTACCATTCAGAGACCCTATAGCTACCCCCCCTTCCAAATGCATACTTTAATCTCCTAGATCCGGATTATGATACTTCACAGGATCCAATTATGCAGGGTGGTGGAATATCCCCAAGCATATTTGTTATTGTGACTGCCCAGTCATCAATTTTCATGACAATGGCAGGTTAAAAAAAAAAGTGCAATATTGAAGAAAGTGGGGAAAAAAACTCTGTGCTACTTACATTTTATTGAATTTTATTATTTTTTTAAAATTTATTTTGCCTTCTTTGTTATTGTTTGAGTAAATTTGGAAGGAAATCAATCAATTTAGCTTTATTCATATAACACCGTTCAAACACATTTCACACCCTTTAAGGAACTTTACAAATGATTTAATAATTAATTAACTATATTCATATAATATCAAGTAATGTTTTCAGGACAGGACAAATTCTGTCACCTTTCTCAGGTGATTTCAGAAATAACAAGTGTCAGAAAATAAAATGGAATGAATATCTTCTAAAATTCACAATGAAACACATTCACATTCAAAGTTCAAATATCCATTCTATTCAATTTCTGTAACTTGCCTAAAAAGTTGAAAATTAATTCAGCCGAATGATTGAATGAATGCGAAAATTGATTGAGGAGTTTCACAGAGATTTAATGATATTTCATTCACCATGACGGAAAAGTCAACAAACACCCTTTGATCAGATTACTTAACTCTGAATGTTGTGTGAAGACTACTGAAAGGTCTTTTTTAACACTAAAACATCCATGTTGGGGAGGACGGCTGAAAGACATTACAACCAGAAAGAAACAGTGACAGAGGAAGACGCAGAACTCCTTCCTCTCGGTCCAACTACGTACACTGGATGTTTCAGTTTCTATGGTAATGAAAAGAGGAGATGACAGGTTTCTGAATGTAATCAGATTAAATCATCTTTCCTAATAAAACGACCCAATGACCCAATTGCTTCCAATGGATCAATCAGCAAGATTCAACAACTGCTGTCCACTAACATCAGTGAACAACCTCAGTGTACGCCAACACCAATATCCCCAGTTTACTGGGAAGGTGAAGCTAATTTGGTCTGATGGAAGGCTAAAGAGAGCACTGCAGGAGGAGAGGGAGGGAAACAGTATGGCAATCAAGACTGCAATGAGAGAAGTGATAGATGCTCTACTTTCAATTTGATCTCAATCAAGGCTCCAGCACTATTAAATGCTGCTGGATAATAACCACAGGGTTGGGTTACTAAAGACTGGAGGCATGTATCGTAAGCTGAGCGACAAATACTTTGATTTTATGAGATGAATGAATGACAGTTTCAATGTAATCATAATAATAGGGAGTGCTTCTGTTGGGGCTTTTGATCTTAGTCTATTAAAGCTCTTCTAGTGAGTTTGAGGGACACACCATGCCGCAGCATCTAGCAGGTTGAAATCCACCTTTGCTGGTCTTTCTGTGAATTTTCCATGTTCTCCCCGTGTCTGTGTGACTTTTCTCCGGCTTTCACCCCCAGTACAAAGACATACAATATTGCCGACTCTAAATTGCCGATAGGTCAATGTCAGCTGGAGCCCATAGGTCAATGTCCCTAACTGGTACGTGACCCTAACTGGGATAAGCAGTTACAGATATTGAATGAATACTTCAGTTGACAGTTTACTAACCAAGATTCCACAATCAGAGTAAAAGTGCAAGGACAGGGTGATGAAGAAATAAGTGAAGAGAAAAAGTTTTTAAAAGAAGAAAGAGATTTGACATTCAGTGACCTCACAGTCTACCGCTGAATACATCACTGACTCGAGCTCTACTACTTTTTATTCACTTTTAGGTATATTAGCACAACCTACTCTACAGTTGCTGTGTGTAGCTGTGAAGTTCAGGTAACAGAATGTAATGAAACATTAGTCACTCAACATTAGGTTTTAAAGTCTCCACCTAAGTCTCGAAATAAAACAGGAAACAGAAACCACAAAACTCTGAACCATAAGAGCGAGGGCTGTTACTCATACCTACAGTAAAGGCTACAACCTGAACCACCTGCGAGTGAGAATGTTGACTTTTTGGCTGGAACATACGACTCGACTTTTACACAGACGTGTGTTCAAGACACTTGAATATTACTTTATTTCATTTCAAGCAGTTATCAATCAATTTGAGCCCCTTGTAATCATTATCATTTTCTTCCTAGGAGACTATATTATATTAGGATAATTTTATTATTATAACCATTTTCCTTTTGACCAGATAAAGCTGATGTTTGCTTTAGCAAACAATCAAGCAGCCAAAGTTTCCCAAAGGATTTTTGTGCTCGACTATAATTGTTTTTGTCGATTGACAGGATGGGGCTTTGTAAACCTTTTTCATTTCCGTCTCATTACTGTGCGTCTTTGTGTAGTTTCACCCTGTTTTTAAATGTGTGTGGTGTGTCCTTGTTCATGCCAGGCATGGGCTCTCTGAGATGCTCGTGATTGTGCTTGTGTAAGTGTTTGATCAGACTGGTGAGACACGCTCATTCTTTCTGTGCACATGAACACACAGTAATTAGTTTGGCTTCAGTCGGTGGGGAATCTACAGTATATATTTTATTCTTTTTCACCACAGGGATCCATCCGCTCGCCTAGAAGCAACACATTTTGGGTTAATCATCATCCTGCTACAGCCATTTTTTTCTCTCCTTTGTGTCCGCTTGAACCTGTACCTCACATTGCAGCTAATTTCCTAGATTGAGAGCTGAAGCTGCCAAGTGTCCATCCCTGTGGGCCGAAGAATAGAGTAGCACAACATCCTCTGCAGTTTGAGGAACACTGCACGGTGTGATGAAGTATATAGCCTCTGTCAAGGACAGGTCGGCTCTTCTAGGTATGGACAGGGTGGATGACTCTAACACTGTGAGCTATATATACATTCTAGGTCACGGGTCACCTTATTCATTCATTTGCTGAGGTTATGTGATGTGGACAAGACACATAATGTACCCCGATGCTGCACCGTATAGATGTAGTATATACTATATCTGTATAGTTGTAGTATACACAGTATCTGTATAGTTGTAGTATACACAGTATATGTATAGTTGTAGTATACACAGTATATGTATAGTTGTAGTAGATAGTATATCTGTATAGTTGTAGTATATACAGTATATGTATAGTTGTAGTATATACAGGATCTGTATAGTTGTAGTATACACAGTATATGTATAGTTGTAGAATATACAGTATATGTATAGTTGTAGTAGATAGTATATCTGTATAGTTGTAGTATATACAGTATATGTATAGTTGTAGAATATACAGTATATGTATAGTTGTAGTAGATAGTATATCTGTATAGTTGTAGTATATACAGTATATGTATAGTTGTAGAATATACAGTATATGTATAGTTGTAGTATATACAGTATATGTGTAGTTGTAGTATATACAGTATATGTATAGGTGTAGTATATACAGTATGTGTATAGTTGTAGTATATACAGTATGTGTATAGTTGTAGTATATACAGTATCTGATCCCAGAAACAACTACAAAGTCTTCAGAGAGTGTATACCGCCTCTACCAGCACCGTTGTCATAGTCAGTTGAGTCATTAGGGTAAATATTAAGCCGATTATGAGTAATCAACAGAAATGTGATTTTCAATACTGATGGATATTCATGTATTTTTCCTCTAGATATGACTTCTTATAACTTCCTGACCGATATATTGTATGAAATCCACCTGAATGATTCTACATTATCTGAGGTGGCGATGGCATGTCTCCACCTCCCTCTGTTTCTGAATGAAGAAGTTGACCCAGTACAAATCCTCCCTTCCGAGTGTATTCACATCTGGATCCAGTTTGGCACCGTTCTGGAGGAAGTTGATCTTCCTAGTTTGAATGGCCTGTTTTTTTTATTGTATTGGCAGAATACTAAAAAAGGCCCTATCGTATAATGTTGAAGAAAGTGAAAGAGGATCCAACCGAGCATCTGCGCCCGAATATCCGATGCTTTTATAACAATCATCCCAACTGCTCCTACCTCATCAAACAATGTTCTATTTGTCATGTTTCCATGCGTGTATTTTTCTGATACCTTTTTCCCTGACAAGGGAAGATGACATCAAAAATATTTCTGCTGCCAATTTATGATTGGCTCAGTAGTTTTTTCCAGCCAAGAAAACACCCAATTAATAAGACTTTGAAAGATTATTAAAGATACCTTCCTATTGTCTATTTTTATTGCAATGAACTGCGAGTCCATGCGCCACAGATATTTAAGATTACTGTATTTTTTTATACTTCAATAAGTGAATTCTCTGATCAAATCTTTGAATGTTTAAGGATGATGGACAGTTTGAAGCTCCTTTCTCACAGTCTGATGCAGGGGGGAGTCTTCTACAGTCATTGTGCCTCACCATTTAGTACAAACATTTCAAAGGCAGAGTGGAGAAGGTCATTATTTTCTGTCTCTGAACCAAATCTGAGCAGAGGACAATGGGAAGGTACCTGATTGTCATTGACATGTTATGTTAATGAAGTGATGCTTCATTCATAATGCCAGAGTAGATACTACAAACACATTACTTGTCACACATCATGCGCTTGGGTAACAATGTTTTGATCGGAGCAAATAAACTCAAGGTGCCGTGATCTTGAGGCTACATCCGTGTTAAAGGTCATACCACAACATTCCTGGTTTGATACTGTTGTAAAACCTTTCTTGTAGGTCCTAACAGTCTCTCTCCTGCGGACTGTCAGTTACACTCCAATGACAGTATGAAAAAATAAAACCCTTTATTGGAAAGACTAAATTTGAGCTGGTGAATTGAAGCAAAAACAATCCAGACTTTAGACTAATCGGTGTTATTCCACCCAAACATATAATTGTGTTTATGACCAGAAGAATGGCTGATATACAAACATCCAAAGGAATAGTGAGGGGGGTGAACAGACAAAAGTTGTCTGAGACAGATTATGAATGGACTGAAAGAGGGAATGAGAGTTGAGGAGAGAAGAATTATCATAAGACTGTGAGACGCCTTATGGCTTCAAAACGCCCTTATGTACTGTTTTATAGTAGCAGCGGTTGCTCACTCCTCTCCCTCCCTCTCTCTCTCTCCCCCTTTCTTTCTCTCTCTCTCTCTCTCTCTCTCTCTCTTTCACACATACAATAAAATCCAACTCCCTTCAAATCAATCTAACTCAATTAAATTTTATTTTCATCCCCGTTAAATAAACCTCATACATAAACACGCACAGCCATGACCAAAATAAAGCAGTTCGTAAGCAGTAAATCAGGGACTGGCTGTTTATCCCTCTCTTTGTTTTAGAGAGAACAGGGGGTCAGGAAAGGACACAAGTAAAGTGGGTGCTCAGTAATCAATAGCAGTAACTCAAGGATGTGTTCACATTATCAAGCCGAAGTGACTCAAATCTGATTTTTTTGGCTCAACGTGGAACAACAACTTAAAAAAAACATTTTTTGGCTGTGTGAATGTTTAAGCCCAATTTCATTTCCTCTCCTCAGATCTTCATGATTTTATTATCCTCTTCTCTCATTTCCTAACCTATTCATTCCACTCCCAACATCACCTCTCCTTTCAAGTACCATCCCTTCTAGTTTAGTTTTCTTTCCTATCCCAATATATCCTTCCTTTCCTTTCCTTTCCTATCCTTTCCTTTCCTTTCCTTCCCTTTCCTCCCCTTCCCTTTCCCTTATAAATCTAATTTTGTCCAAATCCAATTTGTGCCACGCTCATATATAGTCCTTGATCGGATTCATTGCCATGTGTGTGATGTCATCAGCCTGCGCTGGTAGCACGATTAAACAGATCAACCAGAGAGGAGATGTGACAACAACAATGCAGATCACGAGCGGCTGATGAGATGTGCGTGTCCCGGTTGGTTTACTGTGAGTTGGATGACGTTTTTTGTTGTTGTTGGTGATGAAACATGGTCATTCTAAACATAGGAGCCCCTTCAGGGGACAGATATGTTCAGATTAGAGCCAGGTACAGGTCAGGTGAAATTATGAATGTGGACTGTCACGATAAATACCATCTGAGGTAAACACTGTATTAAATAATGGGGTTTGTAATGTCGACTAAGCCATATGCACACATCACAAGCACTCATGTGAGTGCATGTAGACCTTAAAAAGATGGCTATGCCTCCTTTAATGAGAGCTAATAGGCATCCCACATCACAAATAAACACTACAACCCCCCCGCTGTATCCCCATCCATCATCTCTCAGTCAAAGCACAGAGCAGACGCAGCTCTTTCAATTATAATCCAATAAAACATACTTGATCTTTCAAAGTTCAAATTATTATTTTTATTATTATTAATAATCTCTTGAGAAAATAGAGCAGTGAAACTGAATTCTTTTAATGAGAATTTCCTCTGTCTGACACTTTGACACGCAGGGTAACCTAAACAACAAATGTCTCTTCACTAACATCGAACAAATAGAGATGATTGAGCGTCGTTTTTTTTCCCTCCTCTAAGCAAATATACATGAATCTCATCATTACTGCCTCAGTTCTTCCTCTTTTATAAAATGACCACAATAAAGACAGAGAAAGACTGGATTCCAGTACATGTTAAAACACTGCAGCCTCTCTCTCTTTTATTTGTCTGTCTCCCACTCTATTCTCCCCTTTTTCTTTGTAAGCCTTGCAGCACAGTCACAATGCTCATTTGCAATCGTCTTTCACGAGGCACCATGCTCTGGATTCAGACTGTGTGTGTGTGTGTGTGTGTGTGTGTACGTGTGTGGGGAGAGAAAGAGAGAGAGAGAGAGAGAGAGAGAGAGAGAGAGAGAGAGAGAAAGAGGAAGACGGGGGAGGGGCGGTGCTTGAGAATCATCTTCCATTTCCATCTCTCTTTTAGTCTCTGCCATTCAATCCTTCTTACGTTCAGCTCTGTCTCTCCCCTTTAAGTCTCTTTCTCCCCTTTCCTTCGGCACAGAAGTAGTATCTATGACCATGACCCTGAGGCAAACTGGTTGTAACGTTCCTTCCTGGGTAAATCTTCAGTGATGTTTGAGCTCGCTCTGACACTGCCACCTCACATTACACTCTTGCTCTTTGTCTCCTCCTCTGCTCATATCCCTCCTTCTGATTTTCTCCTTGTGACCCTCCTCACCTCATTCCTTTCAACTCCACTGAGTTCCTTTCCATCTTTCTCCTACCCTAGTCCTTCCTTTAATTGTTCTCCCTTTTCCCTCTCCTTCTCATGCATCACCTTCACTCTTTATGTCTTCTCTTCTCTCTTCCTCTCGTTTTCTTTGTTTTCTTTCCCCATTCTTTTTTTCATTTCCTTCCTCTTCCTCTACTTTGCCTTTATTATCTCTCCTCTCCTCCCCAAGCCCATCCAATCTTTTTCTTTGCTTTCCAATCCTCTGCTCTCAGGGAAAGGGACAAATCTCTGATTCTGAACATTTAGCTTGATGGCTGTTATGTGAATGTGAGAGAGTGAACACACTGACCCCCGTTCTATATTGTTCTCTCCTTTCACTGTTCTCTCTTTTCTTTCTTTTCTTGTGTGGGGAAAAGAGGGCTTGAAGGTTCTAGGGGTTCATTTAGGAACTCCGGACACAGAGAACCTGAACTGAGAGGGAGTGCTGGTGTGGGCGCATGCCAATCCCGCCAAATGGCCATGGGTGGGAGGGACTTACTAGCCAACAATCTTGTCAAATCAGATCTGTGGCACAGACTTCAGGTGCTGGTTCCACTGCCAGGCATCCTGAAACAACTGGCTGCTAGTGGACTTGTAGTGGTGTGGTCATCACTGCGGGTGGGCGTCAGTCCTGACCCTCCATATGGCTGCGGGGGGACCGGGGCTTGAAGACATTGCATCACAGACTGTGGCTTTCTGTCTGCAGGCAGCTCAGCGCCTGCCCTGTTGCAGCTCTGCCAGCTGGGTTGAGGTGGTACACATACTTCTAAGGAAGGCAGCTCGCTTGGCTTTGACAAGCACTCTTCCTGATGAGGTCCGTGAAGGTGACCTTTCTGGACTGGCGCGATATTATTGCTCTGTGATCGAGGCCTTGTGAGCCCTTGAGTTTTCCCATCCTCCTGACCCCAGGCCTTGCATGTGGCTCATTGAGGAACCGCTTCTCCACAATGACTTCCTAATGTGCTTCTATGAGGAGCAGGTTTGCTAAGGCGGGCATCCTGAAGCTTGGCCAGATATTAACTCTTTCCATCGACAGACTGGCTGAGATCACAGGCATCAGTTCTTCCTGGGGGCTGTGGGAGTGCAGGTGTGCTGTGTCACTGACAAGGTGTGGCCTTTGCGGCCTGCTTCATTTCGCTTTCGCCCAGCGCAGAGACATGGCTGACCAGTGGAATGAGGGTCACGAATATGAATATGTATTACACTCCCTGCTGGTAGCGGCAGGGTGGAGGCGAACGGCCGCTTCTTGATCCTGGAAACAAGTGTGCTTGGACTTTTTAGCTCCGGCTCTTGCAAACAGCTGTACCTCGGCTGCTTTAAGGCTCTGAACATTTGCCTCTCCGCGTCAATAAGGGAGTTGTGGTCGACGGAGGTGTTTCGCCTCACGTTATCCCCCAAAGGCCGCTGATAGGTCCTTCATAAACCTCCGGTTGAAAAGAGGATGGCTGACTTCCAGTGGAGGATTGACCATGGAGCGCTGGCTACCATCAGGCACAGTTGGAATTGTCTGCATGGGAGGTCTGCTTGTTCTGCTCTCAATCTTGGACTGTCGAGCATCTTGTGGGGGCCTGCATCAGACTGGTGGGTCTCTTTGACCTGCTTAGGTGGAGGGTGGAGGATCTGGGTGAGGTTTTCTCCCTACACTTCTTTGTATTTGGAACTACATATACACACAGAAAAAACACTGGTTTTAATAAATTTCATCTTTCGTGTGCCCACCTTGCAATTTGGAAGTTCAGAAAGAACCTCAGACCTGATCTTCTGCCCTGCATTATGGGGTTCATTGCGGGTCGACTGAGAGTGGAGCACACATTCCACAGATTGACTAACAACGCCGTTTTCACAGCAGTGTGGACTGTCAGGAATGTCCTTTCCTCTGGACAGAGACAAACTCTCGTTCTGAACTTCTAGCTTGATGGCCGCAGTCATGGGAACGTGACATTGTGAACAAACTCACCCTCCTACTATTATTCTCTCATTTGAGTGTTTTTATCCTTTTCTCTCTCATGCTGTTGATGTTCAGGGATCACTAATTAAAGGTGTGTTAAAGTTAAAGTCTTTTCCCAATATCTCCTACCCTACCGCTTCCTTTCCTGTCCTCCCCTGTCCTTTATTCCTATCCCACCTTCCTCTCTATTTCCTTACCTGTCCTTCCCTATTTTTTCCTTTCCCTTGAAATTAAATTTGTATTTTCTTTACTGTTTATCAGCCTTCTACATTTTCTTTATTGTCTCTACCTTCCCGGTCTTGTCATAAATCCTCTCCTAGCCTCTTCTTTTCCTCTCTCTTAGCCTTTTTTCTCTTTTTTTTACCTTTCCCTCCATTCTTTTCTTTTCTTCTGTCTCCTTAATTTACCTTTTCCTTTTTTTCACCTCTTTTTTTTGTGCGTTTCTAATTTCTAATCCTACTAATTTGATTTCCAGTGCATGTTCATCACCCACTTTTCTCCCAACGTACTACCAGTACCAAGGGGACACGACAACATACGGTGCTATAATATTACCACATGAATTCCATGTCAGCTATGAAAGTTGTCTGACACATTTTCTCCAAACAATACACTGAGTTTGGAGAAGTTTACTTTACAGAACTCTTTTGCCCTTTTCTCTCTCTCCCAAAACATACAAGTGGCCCTCTTCTCTACCTTTAGGGAGATCTGATAACAAAGAAGTAAAGGAGAGAGGGAGGATTTAAAAGACCAGAGAATAGAAGAAGAGGTGGAGAGGGTGTCCGGCGAGATGAGTGAATGAACAGCTGCATGAAGGAGGGGGCTGGAGTGAACATGAGGAGGAGAGGAGCTAAAGGTTAACAGAGACTGAAAGAGATGCGAGCGTAGGAATACTCTCCAGTGTTTTTTTCTTTAAAGACAGACCTGTTCAGTGAGCGGCACTAATGTGAGATGAGTAGCATGGACTCTCAACAAAACAGACAGATGTCGCAGTATAACGACTTTATGATCTCTCCCCTTTTCCCTCCCCAACCTTCCCTCACCTCCTCTCTCTGAATTACTTCTCTGCTCTGAAGTTGCTGAAAAAGCAACTGTATTTAAAGACCGTCCCTGTTGGCCAGACCTCTGTCTCAATGTCTGCTCTCTGGAGACTGCAGAGTAGTTTGATATTTGATTAGCATGACGGTGATTCATGAAGATGCTGAGTAAATGGCAGGGCCCAATAGCGAAGTGAAGTCTTCCTTTAATGTAAGGGATCATTTCTGATTTGTAATAATCAAACAAGAACCTAATAATTCTGAATTCACTTGAACTCAGAATAACACCATTTACTACCTAAGAGGGCAGATATTTTCACTGAATGAATAAATGATTATAATCTGCGTTTAAAACTACTACTTGTCAGATCAGTTCAGCAGTTTTGGCTTATTTTGTCCCAGTTTGTTTAACACGTAATCAAAACCCAATCATGCTCATCCTTCAAGCATGGAAGGACAACGTCTTAGAATCTTTCCAAAGTAGCACTGATAATGCCTTTTGAAAAAATAAATGAATAAAATGAAGTCTAGACGGTTGTTTCTGACGCGTTAAACTTCAATTAGTGACCATTCTCAGCAGATAAAGGAGCAAATTGTACTTAAGAAGAAAGAAATAATTACAGAGAGCAGAGATTACATTCTCCCCACAATCACCATATTAAATGATATCACCTCATTCTTTGACACTGGGAATCGTCTTCTAGCGTCTGGAATCACATGTTCATCATCAGTGGTTTATAGGTTATGAATATATATATAACAAAAATACACGATTTTCCATAATGGAGGCTCTTAATCAATTGTTTGGCACTTTTTCCCTTCGTGAATACCTGAAACCATTTGAGTAATTCTGAATCTGCCGTTCCGTGTCTCTTCCTCTCTCTTTTACCGTACTGTGACCCAACACGTAGTCCTGCATTCAACCTCATTGGACGCTATAAGAACTGTATTGAAAATCCTTAAATTTTGTGACAAAGAAAAAATATGCAGGAAAGTTTGAATAATACCTTGAAAATAGCCAAAAATGTGTTATTTGAAGAAAAAACTGTTGCGTATGTGAATGATCAATAGATTGATGAGAAAATGTTTGAACTTCAATATCAACATCCACTGGATGTGAAGTATCTTTGGTTCAATGCATGAGAAACTGTCCAAGATCTGATGTTCTAAGATATATTCACTGACGGACAGTTTGGGTACATATTTTGTTTTAAGGGTCAAAGCGTAGTGAACTTTGCGAAAGCTGATTTTTATATACAGAATGATGAATATAATCATTCAATCATTCGAAGGCAATACAAAGTCAATGCAAAGCTATCAGTAGATTTAAATTCATGACGGATGATGGGAATTGTGCAAAGACTTGACTTTTGCATTAATGTTGTCATTATTCACATAGTGCTGGTACTATTTGCTTTTCAAGTTTGGCAAGAAATTGACATGACACTTGAGCCTAAATCATGAAAGCCAATCGGTGCAAAGACTCTGCAGGTGTCAAACGTCCAGTGGTGAAACTGACAGAGCTGTGAGCGGGTCCTGATAATGTCCAAATCAGCAGAAAACAGTAATTTAATTTAATGATATAGTTTTCCTGATCTCTGTCCATAGAAATTGACCTTCATTACTTTGATACTTCAAGTTGCTCTCTTGACATCAATATCCGGTGAAATTCTTGCCCCTTTGACCTTTCACTTGACAACCATTAGATCAATGAATATTAGCTCAATTAATTTCAGGGAACACAACATAAAAATTTGTGTTGTAAGTAAAGGTCATGTTATTCCTGAAGTGGACAATATCGTTAACAACCCTCTCAAGAAAGGAAGGCAATGCTTTGGTTTCACCATCCATCCACCCACCCATCCATCCATCCATCCATCCATCCATCCATCCATCCATCCATCCATCCATCCATCCATCCATCCATCCACCCATCCATCCGACCATCCATCCATCCATCCATCCATCCATCCATCCATCAATCCACCCATACATCCGACCATCCATTCATCCATCCATCATCCATCCATCCATCCATCCATCCATCCATACATCCACCCACACATCCATCCATCCATCCATCCATACATCCATCTAGCTATCGATCCATCAACTTGATTGATTACACAACAACTGCGTGTTTCCAGCAGTAGGAGAGACTGTTTCCTAGGCAACTATTCTTCAAAGGCACTCGCCTCTCTTCTGTCTGCACTGCCGCTTGATGAGATTCAATGATGCAAGAGCAACAGCAGCAGTGTTAATAGTTACAACAGTCGGCGAGTCATACAGCTCTGAACACTAGGACAGATGCACAATGAATGAGAAAATATGACTTTTATCAGAATGTAAAACTGGAAGAGAAAATCCCAGTTCAGGTCCCAAGACCACTGAAGGAGCTTTTGGAAGGACAATCCTGATATTGTAGGAGTGAAGCTGTACACCTTTCTTTACCGACTTTGATAACTGCAGTGTCACCTAATGATGTCACTCCGTCAGTACACTCATGTGATGGATGAAGCTGTAGGGTCATATTATGAAAAAAACAACAAAAAACAGATGCTTGTTTTAGCTGCCAAAAGTGTTTTGGTTTGTTTTTGTTCTTTTCTTTTCTGTTTTGTAGCACTTTGACGGTAACATTTTTAGCCAAATCAGGCAGTTTTCAAGGAAAAGGCTTCATAACAACCGTGATATGACACTGACCCAACAGTAAATGACAGAAAGACAAAGTTAGGAACTAGCTAACACAAATAGTGGACTATATATGAGCAAAAGAGCCAGAAAATAATCTCAAATTATCAGGTACTTAAACGGAGATCCAAGCAGAGTTGATTATCAATTTACATTCATTAGGTAAACAAACTTCAAACTATACAGAATAGATATTTCTGCCATTGCCATTAATTAAACGATGTGCCATTGCATCCAGGGCATAGCACATATTATAGAACATTTCCATGATGATAGCGTCTTAAATTGGATCGGCTGTATGCCAGATTAAGTATTATATCTAATTCCTACTCCTAGAATTTGAATCATACGTTCATCATCAGCCTCTTAATGATTTATCAATAAATATTGCAGATTTAGATCTATTTTCAGTTTAGCTGAAGAAAGGCAATGCTTTTTTTTTCAGCTAAAGTACGTTATCAGTACTTTAGACTGATGACGCTGCATTAATACTACAGACTGATGACGCTGCATTAATACTACAGACTGATGACGCTGCATTAATACTACAGACTGATGACGCTGCATTAATACTACAGACTGATGACGCTGCATTAATACTACAGACTGATGACGCTGCATTAATACTACAGACTGATGACGCTGCATTAATACTACAGACTGATGACGCTGCATTAATACTACAGACTGATGACGCTGCATTAATACTACAGACTGATGACGCTGCATTAATACTATAGACTGATGACGCTGCATTAATACTACAGACTGATGACGCTGCATTAATACTATATACTGATAATGCTGAATTAATACTACAGACTGATGACGCTGAATTGATACTATATACTGATAACGCTGAATTAATACTACAGACTGATGACGCTGAATTAATACTATATACTGATAATGCTGAATTAATACTATAGACTGATGACGCTGCATTAATACTATAGACTCATGACGCGGCATTAATACTATGTACAGATAACGCTGCATTAATACTATATACTGATAATGCTACATTAATACTATAGACTGATGACGCTGCATTAACACTATAGACTGATGCAGCTGCATTAATACTATAGACTGATGACGCTGCATTAATACTACAGACTGATGACGCTGCATTAATACTATAGACTGATGACGCTGCATTAATACTACAGACTGATGACGCTGCATTAATACTACAGACTGATGACGCTGCATTAATACTATAGACTGATGACGCTGCATTAATACTATATACTGATAATGCTGCATTAATACTATAGACTGATGACACTGCATTAATGCTATATACTGATAATGCTGCATTAATACTATAGACTCATGACGCTGCATTAATACTATAGACTGATGACGCTGCATTAATGCTATATACTGATAATGCTGCATTAATACTATAGATTGATGACGCTGCATTAATATTATAGACTGATGATGCTGCATTAATACTATAGACTGATGACGCTGCATTAATACTATAGACTGATGACGCGGCATTAATACTATAGACTGATGACGCTGCATTAATACTATATACTGATAACACTGAATTAATACTATAGACTGATGAAGCTGCATTAATACTATATACTGATAATGCTGTATTAATAGTATAGACTGATGACACTGCATTAATACTATAGACTGATGACGCTGCATTAATACTTTAGACTGATGACGCTGCATTAATACTATATACTGATAATGCTGTATTAATAGTATATACTGATGACGCTGCATTAATACTATAGACTGATGACGCTGCATTAATACTATATACTGATAATGCTGTATTAATACTATATACTGATAATGCTGTATTAATAGTATATACTGATGACGCTGCATTAATACTATATACTGATAACACTGAATTAATACTATAGACTGATGAAGCTGCATTAATACTATATACTGATAATGCTGTATTAATAGTATAGACTGATGACACTGCATTAATACTATAGACTGATGACGCTGCATTAATACTATATACTGATAATGCTGTATTAATACTATATACTGATAATGCTGTATTAATACTATAGACTGATGACGCTGCATTAATACTTTAGACTGATGACGCTGCATTAATACTATATACTGATAATGCTGTATTAATAGTATATACTGATGACGCTGCATTAATACTATAGACTGATGACGCTGCATTAATACTATATACTGATAATGCTGTATTAATACTATATACTGATAATGCTGTATTAATAGTATAGACTGATGACACTGCATTAATACTTTAGACTGATGACGCTGCATTAATACTATATACTGATAATGCTGTATTAATAGTATAGACTGATGACGCTGCATTAATACTATAGACTGAAGACGCTGCATTAATACTATAGACTGATGACGCTGCATTAATACTATATACTGATAATGCTGTATTAATACTATATACTGATAATGCTGTATTAATAGTATAGACTGATGACACTGCATTAATACTTTAGACTGATGACGCTGCATTAATACTATATACTGATAATGCTGTATTAATAGTATAGACTGATGACGCTGCATTAATACTATAGACTGAAGACGCTGCATTAATAGCCCACTGCTTAACTACAATGCTACTCAGGTATCTGAAGGTTTTCATGGATGCCAATGATATCTACGGTAGCAGTGTTTCTGTCATCTTAAATCTAGCACGTTAGCATGAGAACATTAGTGCTGTCTATTTTTTTTTTACCTGTAGTATTTATTTACCTTTTATCAGATTTCTTTATTTATTCATTTTTCATGTCTTTGTTGACTATTCCCCAAACTCAAAATCAACATTTCGAAATCCCCAGATCTTGTATGTCACTGTTCTGCGATGTAAACTTCTCTCCCTCTGCCTCCCTCTCTCTTTGTCAGGTGGTGGGTGCTGATGCTGTAACCACTGTGCACAGCTGACCAGCCCTGGTTGATGCAGTGAAGTGTTTCAGAGGGATAAACACAAGTGAAGGTAGGAATGAAAAATGAGGAGTGGGAGATCAGAGGGGGAGAAAGAAAGAAGAGCAGCTGAAAATTAAGGACAAGTCAGTGAGACGCCATATGGGCGAGTCGGGGAAGGGGAGACAGATGGACAGTTTGGGAATAAGGCTTGAGCAGAAAGGGAGATGAGAGCAGGGGGAGAACAGTGCTTGCATTTTGCTGTATAGTACATCTGATCAGTGGGTTGGATTTACAGGCCACTGAAGAGCCTGTCAGCCTGTGTGCGGCAGAAAGACAGATCATTGATAGTGAGAGAGCGGGGGACACAGATGGAGGAAGTGCGTTCACATGGCATTATGGAGGTTAGACTTGGCAAAGATGAGCAGAGCCGTTTCTGTGCTCGCTAAATCCACGTTGGTCTGTAACAGGGGGAATCTTTCAGCGAGAGCTGAAAGGAAACTGGAAGGCCTCACTCAGCCGCTTGGCCCCACGTCTATGCCGCGTTCAAATGCCATGTGGGAGCCAAGACGTGTCTTTATTGAGGCTCAAGGAGCCCATTGGTTTGGTTTATCCTGCCAGACTACACATGAGAGCTGTGTGTGCTCTTCAGTTGCATAAGACAAGCACTTTGCTCCACTTTCACGCTGGCTGACTGCAGCAATGATCTGTGTCTGCATGTAAGAGAAACTGCGACAAAAGGTCACTGAATCAATTCCTACTTCACAAAATGCCATGTCTTCATGTTCAGAGACGACGCAGCTTTCCTTAATGTACATCACGGATGCCGGATCTTTTTGTTTCCACCTAAAGGTGACCAGACAGACAGGATGGCAGAGACCTTGTGAGATTAGACGAGTGGGGAGAGTGCTGCTGAGTGGTAAAAAGAGAAGCGAGGCAGAGAAGAGAGCTGGAGGGTATTCTTTTAAGGAATCTATTCTGAAGTCAGAAAACAAAAGTGAGAAGATTTTTCTCAGTTTGAATTGAAAAAACAGCCAGAGGAAAAAGACAGAAATGCAAACAGCGGACCATCGTTATACCAACAATCTCACCCAGCAGAAACAGATCCTCCTCTACAAACAGCTAAAAACACAAAGCGCAGTATCTAGCATGCAAACCAAACAGGGAAAAAAACCACCGGCTTTTAAATAGATGGCTGAAAAAGAGAAGTGTGAAGTGGACAGAGATACACAGAGGGAGAGAGAGTCAGAGTAGAAGTTTACGGCAGTCTCTGAGAGAAGCAGAGAGACAACCAGCGCCGCTGTGGGAACGCAACCGTCGCTGCGAGTGGCACCTACCTGGGATTTACTCACAGCAACGATTTAACAAAGCTAAGAACAACAAAAACAGGACGTAGGAGAAGAAACACCAGGGCTAAAGATAAACAACCACCCATAGGAAAAAGAGGGTAAGCGTAGAGAGAACTCTATGGTTAGCTCTTCCTGTTTTTCTGTTTACCTCATGTGTTCTGCTTCTGATGCAAAAACTGATGGCTGTTCACTTTACAAAGTCTGGCATATCAGCTAACTGACCCGGTAGGCCTATGTGAGTAAAGCTGGATGGTTTTTTTTCCACATCTTCTCCTGAGACGAGCAGACCATATCACCAGGCCAACAGTATCCTGGCAACCATCAGCCGAGTTCTGGACCACTTGCTGCTCCCGACTCTGTGCGTGGCTTTGTGTGTGTGGCTGAAGTGCGGCTACCTCCAACACAAACTCATCTACTCAAATGCCAGAAAGGCTTTCGTCGCTTTATATGAGCCTTTGATCCGAATCTCTGAGCTTGAGTTTGCCTTTGCAATCACCTTCCTGATGATATAAATCTGCTATTCATTTATGCATAGCGTCCTGCGCGCGTGGAGCTGGAGGTGTAGAAGTCAGGAGGAGGCGGATGTTGGAAGTGACGCTAACAGGTTGCATCACTGACTCAGAGTACCGCTCTCCGTCTCTCTGCCTCCTCATGGATTTGTTAGATGGAGTTAACGTAAAATACGCCGTACTCATCTGACAGTGAAAATACTTTTTTCTTTGCATGATGGTGGCATCTCATAAAACTGCCAATGCTGGCCATAAAGCGGTCTTGCAGAGCGGAAAACTGATAGGCCTCTTTTATGTGCTAACGTAGCAAATAACCACATAGGATACGGCAGAGGAAGTGAAACCTGGCCTCCGTTCATCTCCTGCCGATGAAATCCCCTCAAAATCAAGAGGAGGCCGTCTTACTCTTACTGTCTTACAGACAAGTGCACACATGGCCACTTAATCCATCCATTTTCTAACTTATCTATTTAAATCTTTTGACCCGGGACTGCATACATTTTTTGGGTGCAGGTTTGAATCTGTTTTGACATATTTAATCATTTTGTTTTATTAGAATAAGATAAGATACATACAAGATAGATCTCATTGAGTAGTTTCATGTGCATAAAATTTGGGCGAAATCGGACCAACGTTTAGGAGGTTAAGTCCCGAAAACAGTGTTTTTCATACAAAAACTCCCTCTAGTGAGTAAAATATGGTAAATAAACAACATACAGTAGATCTCCTCAAGTCGGTTGAGAAATAATGGCCCGAAACCTTTGGAGATAAAGCTCCCCTTAGTGACGGACATGGACAACTGACCTTTCCCAAAATCAATCCAGTTGTTCCTCACACTAAGGTCTATGTGGGTATGGAATTTGAAGATGATCCATGAAACTGTTTTTGATTTAACACGTACACAAAAACGATACCTTGCTAAGGTGGCAGCGATCAGGATTCCACAGCATCCCCCACTCTTTAGGGATATAATAAGGTTTAACATGCCAACGACACGATGCGATGCAACATGCTTTAGTTTTTCTTGTTATACGATACTTATTTTACTTTATTGAAATTTTCTTTGGACTGCTGCATATACCAAATGTCATTCCAGAATGAATAAAAAGATGCAGCACACAGGGCCAGGTATCCAGAGTAGCGCCGAGATACCATGATGTGTTGTGTTTCTGTTTTTTTTCTTTACAGCACATTACTACTATCATCCGGTAATTATGATCTCGCTTTAACATCCTGATTTAACATACTGAACTCAAAAACAGCCCAAATTAGGGGTTAGGGGTGATTGCAGACTCCAGAGGGTTAATTCTATACAGGTAATTAAGTGATTAGAGAATAGAACAAGATATGAATTAACTTAAATAATAATTTCACCTCATGACCCAATAATGACACATGACTCTCTCATAGATGGACAGAACCTTAACCCCTCCAGCCATAGTGGTAAATGCAATGGAAATCTCATTTTTGGGACTAAAACTCAAATTAGACAACACAATTTTAAGGAAATAGCCTGCAACACTTTCATCCAAGCGATCCCCAGCGACCCATCCACTGTTACAATCTACACCTAAAAAAAGGCAGGGACTGAGGAGAAAAGGATATGTAGGATGGCTGCTACAACGTGGGTTCTCCACCGAACGAGTCTCCAGGGCGGTGAGGGTACACCATATCAGCATTATATTGCTGCGCCAGCATTATGTAGCCCTCGAAGCGATGGCAGACCATCTGCCCCCCGGTGAATCATGTGGAACGACGTAGAAGCCTGCTGCGCATCAGAAACAGGTTCCAAGCCGCCACTGCTGCAGCAGAGATCAATGGCAGCCATGGAAAACCTGTACAAGCCAAAATAAGAAACAGTCTGAAGCATGATGAGCTTCAAGACCGATGGTCATGTGCTGATGGGACACCATCAGCAGGCATACCAACCTTCTGGAGGGAAATTAACTCCTCCAGGCTGTGTCTGTCCAGGCGGAGCAGGAGTAATGGTGCAAACAATGCTGGGGGGGAGACGTTACCCACTGATTGTGGTTAGGTTTGTTTATTTTAATCGATTTTGCTTCTGATTATAATGAGACAATCATTAAAAGTTCATTAGTAACACAATGTGGGTTTTTATTTTTATTATGACACAAACCAAGCTAGAAAAATAAACAGACTGATGCCTTTTTAAATCCCAAGTATGTTTAGTGGCCTAGCCCCTGCTTTTAGCAATTTCTGGCCCCTCAGTGGAAGATCACACTGTCTGGATTGAAGAGGTTGAAACCAGCACATGACTGTGACGATGTTTGATTCTTCAACACCAGACATATGTTGTTTGGTCTGGTACATAAAGCTTGCATCACTGGTTCCGTACAGCGCCGGCATCTGGCCTTTAAATATGAAGTATAAAGAGCGTGTCATGCGCAATCCATTGACTGCTGTACATGAGGGGCATTAGGAGAAAGTAGGATCTTCAGAGCTGGGTTTCATTAGGTTACTATAGTAATGTAAATGGATTAAAACCGCTGCTCAGCTCTAGGAAATTCCGAATGAGTGAGCTAAATGAGTCACTACTGGATCTAGGCCGACCGTCTAATCGAACACATCATAGACTGTGGATGGGATGTATTACTACTGTCAGCTATACCTGGAATATCTGACACTACTGTGGACATACTGCTCAGAGAGGAGAATGATGGCAGAAGAAGTCAGGATTAGAAAAGTGCAGATGGGTCAAAGAAATGAAAAACATTCACAACCTGCTGTGTTCACGTTGCCAGGTTCTGCGTACTGTATGTATTTTTGTTGTTTCGCCCCGTCCAGGTCACCAGCCATGGGGAACCTCATTAAGGTCCTTGGCAAGGATTTAGAGAACTGTCCACATTTTTTCCTGGACTTTGAAAGTAAGTGATCGGCGGGGTTGTGTGCACGTGTTTGTGTGCTTGACATGTGCGGGAGCACACGTGTGCGGCCGAGGTTGCTGGGTGGGTTTGGGGGAGGATTGTTTGGGTGTGAGCTGCTGTGTTGTTGATGGTGTGATGGAATGGTGTTGTGGGTGTGGTTTGTCATTATCAGACACTCTCTAGTCCCACTTTGAGAGCCTCCTCATGCTCTACTGCCCCAAAACAGTATAAATGTTCATAGAAGTAAAATGGTGACGTTTTCATTAAGAGCTGAAAATAAAAATAACTGGCTTATGGCACTTATTTATTCTGACTAATAGAATTTAGATCCAGGTTTGACCACATACAAATGTGCTTTTATTTAAAAAGTAATTAATAAATTAATCAACAGATGACGGCAATTACCTTATCTCAATTTTACTGAAAGTTATGAATGTATAATCCATATTTTAGTGTTTAATTGAAATAGGGGGGTTTAACTTCCATAAATGCACTTCACATAAGCAGGGAACCTTATTTGACATGAAATACAAAATAAGTACATTTTTGATCATTACATATTTGGAACTTAAAACAAAAGGAGTTTAATTCCGTGAATGAAATATTAAAAGACTCTGTCATAACATAATTGTGTTTAGTAAATTCAGCGTAACTGTAAATAACTGTGTTTAATACATGTGTGTATTGTGTTAAGTAAATGGAACATACAAATATATCTACATATATACATAAAATTGCATTACCACTTAGACAAGGGAGTTTAATTGCATTAATGTAACAGTAAAGGGTTTTGGCATTACACATTTGGGCTTAGTACATGCAACAGGACTTTGTTAGTGAAGTTGATCATAACTGTATGTGAGGTAGCGCCTCATTCAGTGGTGACATTTGCTTTAAAGCATTTAGTGAAAATTTGTTTTCTATTCTTTTTCCCATTTATTCAATCAGCATTTGTTGGAACGGTTGATAACTTAAGGAAATGTGATATTTTCTTCATTCTTAGAGTGTATTATCACAAATATGAATGAAATGTTATTATCACAATACATTGCACATAACAATTGAAATTATATTAATCTTTATATATTATTATATGTTATATGTTTCAAATTTTAAGTAAAATTTGGATTTGTTTCCTTTTGATTTAAATAAAATTATTTAGTTATTTATTTTTTAAATAATGTAAACAGGAACATTTTTATTTTTTATTTTTATTTTCCAAAATTGCCTTTTAAAAAATACTCCCCTTAATAATGATCTTAAAAATAATAAAAAATAATTTCAATTTGGATTATTTTATTAATGGATAATATGGTTAAATATAGTTCAATAAGCTGAAAATTAATGAAATCTTTTGAAATCCTAAAACTGACCTTAAATATAGAATTTGCAATGAAGATGCAATATACCTATATTTCACTTTTACTGCTCCATATTCAGTAAAGAGATAACATCCATCCATAAATGACCACATTCTAATCAGATGGGACAAATTTAAGGGGAAAAAAACCAAAAACTTAACATACTGTTTTAACTAGAAATACTGCCAATCAAAGTCACAAGTGAGATATGGTAGACATTACAAGATAAAATAGTTCTGTCAAATTAGGGGTATTAAATCAGAATGATTTATGTTGAATGAGTTTTCTCGATAAATGAGAACCGTGACTGCTGTCACTTTGTATGAAACAGCAAAAAAAGTTGCAGCGTAGAATGTTCATGATCAATTTTCCTCCGGCTTATTTGAAATTGCAGTCGGTCTATTGTGCATGTGCACCACGCAAATAATGTATCCTTGATTCTCAACTGGAGAAAAAAACTAATTAATAATAATAGTAATTATTATTATTATTTTAAATAATCCCTTCAATTAATCCATTCTGGTATTAGTTTAATTTGAATGTATCTCAGTTATTGTGTTCGAGTTTCTTTGTTTAGGATTTGTGCTACAATATAGTGACTAATAAATTCTAATATTTTTTGCACAAAATGTTTAACGTATACATTTACTAATTGGATTTTATCTCACGTCGACCTTCAGTGAGCCTTTAAGCAAACTTGGACTAAAACAGTGCGAGTGGGAATAAAGAAGCTCTGTGTCCGTGTCGCCATGCTTCACCCAGAACATACTTCCACCATGCCATTACGATAACCGCCCTCTCATCCACCCACCTCGACACACAGCTCTCACACACACATTCACACACAAACATGTGCACAAGCCCCGTGACGCCCATCCCCTCATCAACCACAGACTTCTCCCCTCTCTCTGTTCCAGGGGGCTCATGGGAAACCTCCTGAAAGTGCTGGCTTGCGCCGAACTTGAGCATGGCCCAATAGTTTTCCTTGACTTTGAACGTGAGACCATCCGCTTCTTATTTTTTTGAGTTATCTCTTTCTCTTTGTTGCCTTTAGTTTATTTTCCTCATTCCATTTGTCTTAAGTGGTCATTGTGGCATTCCTTAAGTCCTTATTTACTACTTTTTTCCTCCTCAGTTCCTCTTCTTCTCCTCCTCATCACGTTCTTTATCTTCTCATTTCCTCTCCAGGGACTGGCATTTGGGAGACATTTGGCTTCTTTCTAAAGGGTCTTATTCACACGCGTCACATATTGTGAGCGTGGACAGACCCACGATGGTATGGTGACGCTCTCGTAAAAGGACTGCAATGATGCCTGACTCACGAGGTCCAAAACCTAGGGAGAAATAAAGTGAATGCCAGTCCTTTGTGGGTTTCTGTTGCTCAGGGATGATGATGGATCACAGGAAATCTATGGTCATCCCTCTTCCTCCACCATCCTTGACCGTGTGACCTACTGTGTGTCTGACCTTACATGTGTGCATGTATAATGTGTGTGTGCGTGTGTGTGCAAAAGAGAGTGGCTGGTAATAAACCCACCTCTTAACCCCTTTTTCTCATTTCTCAGCATACTTTGCTGTGTGAAAATGTCCATCTGAACAAATCATTTCATTTTATTGATCAGTGTTAGAATCTGTACTAAAACAGTTTACCACAGCTAACAGGGCCTGAAGTGACAGAGCTAACAGTTTGCTGTTTAGCAGCGTGCTAGCTAATTTTCACTATACCTGCATTACATAAATGCTAGTTTTACCGGTCTTTATAATATTTTAACCGTACAGAAGCCCAAACTGGACACAAGTTAGAGTAACATTTGACAAAAGAAGAGTCTGAAGAGTATTTTAACACTGATCAAAGGGTCTAAATGGATTGTTTAGATGGAGTTAATTTGCAGTGTAGCCCAACATATTCTGCCCTCCTCAGATCCCTTTCCCTTCTTTAACAGCGGGCTTCCTTCTCCTCCTTCACTGACCCTATGTTATAGATTGAGAGCTCACAACTGGTTTATTCATTTGGCCTCCGATTCACTTTCCCTTCCAAAGCGAGTGGGTTTACCCAGACTGATAGCAGAGTTTTAGACGTCCCCCCTCGACCCCGAGACACAGTCGCCTCTGTCACACAGCTCAAAGTTTGGTTTCAACTCTACTCTCAGCTATGATGAAGGATTGTGAGGACACGATTTAACAAAGTATGGAGGATTCTTCATTCAGGTAATGAGAAAAACGTGAACGGATATTTAAACAGCCGTTGGTTATCATCCCATACGGAGCGCTATTTCTACATACTGTAATCACAATTCTGAGGTCACAGGCAGGTGTCAGTTAGCTTAGCTTAGCTTAATGTAGCATAAAGCTAGAAACATCTATCTAATGAGTTTGTAATGTAAAACTAAAAGACTGAAAATGTGGAATCACTGCGCCTTTTAGAAATAATGCAGCCCTTCTGTCATTCACACCTGTCAGGCCAGGTAAGGAAATAATCTTTGCCAAGAAAGACTAAGATGGTCAATCTAAATATAAAGCTAAACTATTGATGCGTGTCAAATCTCATACTTATACCAACATGCAGTCTCTCTCTCTCTCTCTCTCTCTCTCTCTCTCTCTCTCTCTCTCTCTCTCTCTCTCTCTCTCTCTATATATATATATATATATATATATATATATATATATATATATATATATACACGTCTACTTAGTGCGGGAATTTTGACAGCATGATGTAACCTCATATAGAGTAAAGCCATGTCAGCTTTTTCGTATGTCCAAAATTGGATAGTTTCATGCTCTCCCAGTTTCAGAAGAGTAGGAAATAACTGTTGTGCTCTTGTTCCCCGTCGTGATCGTCATCCCTTCAGCCGAAAAAATGAAAAGTCTCTTAGCTGAGACGCTTGGCAGGAAAATATTCCTTCAGAGCTCTGAGCATAATGCTCATTAAACGATGACTGCACCTAGTAAACAAACACGTTGTTGTTTACCAGAGAATCGCAGAAACACATTAGTTTGTGATGACTAAAATAGCCGTTCTTTGTTATGGCAGCCAGTGTGCAGGTAAGATAGCAAATGTTCCATGATTACCGTCTCAGGGTGCAGACATAATCATTGATAGGGAGCCCAGGCAGCTCTGCATGGGGGTAGCAACACTCTCCCTTCAAACCTGAGTCACACCTGGAGACGGATGATTTGAGATAAAAGAGAGCTTAACACCTCGTGACTCACACATCCTAAATAGTGTCGCTCAAAAACACATAAACTGTCCCATATGCATACTGAGCGACTCACGGGCGTAACGAGCACAGCTGTGACTAGAAGGTGCCCTGCAGCAAAAACACTGACTTTACAGTAAATGTGCTGCTGAGTGGGTGTTTGTGGGAAAGGCGAGCATGCCCAGAGGTTGTCCTCTCTGCAGCTTGTTTGTTTCAACAATTCTCACAATTAAACCTCCAGGCAAAAAATATCTCTCTATCACCTTTCCTAGATGTGCTTTGGCAATTAGGAAGTGAGAAAAAGATGGATACGGCTATTAAATCAATTTGCTGGCACAATTATACCTATCTAACCTGAATTCATCCTCCCGCAGTGAACATTTCAGACAATTAGAGTTGCCGAGTCAGGCAAATTGATCAAGTTGTGCAATTTAGGAAATTTAATATCACCTGAAATCCATCTAAATGTTTAGTTTAGCCATCCAAACACCAGAGTGGCCCATAGTCCGGTCCAGACTGGGTGACCAAACGCTGTAATCAAACCTCACTGTGTGACAGAGCCTGGCTCGCAGGTCTCCCATTACTTTTCATACATTGTGTAATCCTTTTACTCCACCTTAGATGTGCAATGTCCACTAACAAGATGAAACGCAGTCATTTTCACTTCTAGGGAAAATGAGCCTCTATTGCAGTCCCGTAGTGTTAATTAGTTATCCCGGGCTTTTATCTGGCCTATAAGGACATTATCTTTTATTACTGACCCCGTTAAAACTTCTGTCCGCATCCCCTCTCATTTCCCTCGTCCCCTTACTTCTCTTATCCCTCTTGGTGCTTTCACTTCCCTCTCTCTCTCTTCCTCTTTTTTTTTTTTTTTTTTTGCACTTTACTTTACTTTCTCTCCTCCTAGATGCCCAGCCCACGGAGGCAGAGACAGCCGTGTGGAACCAGGTCAGCGCTGTGCTGGAGGAGGCTCACGGGATCCTAGCAGAGCTGCAGTCCTATAATGGCGCGGGCCAGGAGATACGAGAAGTGAGCATAAAGCAGACAATAAGGCCCGAAAACACTGATATATTGTCAAGTCCCGGCGCATTCCGGAAAAACTCAGCAAAACCAGTAAATACATTCAGAGCCGGACATGCCTGAAAATAACAGTATGAAAACAATTCATGCAACATGTCGTGCTCGATGCAGAGGCGTCACCATCAGCTGTTAGATGCTGGACATGACCAAAACCTCTTGAGCGTGTGTGACAGCTGCTGAAAGCTCAACTTTGCTGAATCACTTCCTCTCCTGCGTTTTTGACCTCCCACACAGAGGCAGATTCCTTTTTTCTTTTTTTCTATTATATTAACTTTTCTGCTATCTGGAGATAACAGGCAATTTGATGCATCATGATGGAAATGTCTTTAGTTTTTTTTTCAAAGGAAACAAAAATTTCAGCCAGCTATCACTATTCAAAATACAACTATTGAGTATTCAGAGAGGATATACCTCCGCCAACACCTCTCTCACTAAGAACTGCACTATAAATACATGTGATGTACAGAAAGGCCATCAGTTGTTTAACATCTTTGAGTTTGGAATTCAAACTACCAGTCGCAAAGTTTGCAATCGAGCTTTCTATTTATCAAAAATACGAGTTTGGATAAATACAAATGGAAGGGAAAAGTTACTGGAACTAAACATGTTTAAGTTAGTAGAGATTCAAAACAAATTTTAAGTTTTTTCTACTCATTTCAATTAATTAATTTGATCATGGGGGTTTAGAGTGGGAATGTTTTTTTTTTGTGCTATTGCAAAAGACAATTTGCAAAAAATTGTTTGTAAGTGGTGTAAAAGATACGAAAATACATTCCTCCGTAATGATAAATCTGGATCTGTTCTTGGTCTCAACATAACTTTTAACCTTTCACAGAAACACCTAATGCATTTGAATGTCCAAATTTGAATCATCTCAGCTTTATATTGGAACGGTGTCATCTTTGTAATTGTTCTAACACATATGGACCGCATCCAAATATATACTTTAATCTTCAAGATCCAGATCGTTATCCAGAATCTGGATCTAATTCTGCATGTTGTCCTTGAGTTTCCCCGTGAAATTTTTTTTCCTCTTTGGTTTACTATGATTGGGTTTCACAATATTGGCAAAATATAAAAAAACAATGGAGGTATCTTCATGTTCCGGACTCCACATTCATATCTGGATCATCTTTATAATCAAAAATCTGTTGTCAAAATCTGTGGACAACTTTCAACAATATCGATCAGATAAACAAACTAGCATGTGTAATCACATCACCTTTCACACACAAACCCCATTAGTAGTGGTAAGACACTCAGGATAGTGGCTCATCGATATACAATTTATGTTTTTATTGAGGTTCCATGGTCCCGACATCTCCATGGAAAACCACTTTTATATTCTCTGAGGGCATCTGTGAGCTAAATCTTATTGCTGACTTCTCCATTGTTTACCTTCTTCTCCTCCAGTGTCTGCTGGGACAGGATCCAGCCCCCCTGAATGATAATCTCATCAGGGAGAAATATATGCTACTCTAACATCTTTGGGAAAGGATGTGATTGTCAATGGAGCATGAGAGGAAATAATTATTCATGTTTTTCTTACTGTCAATAAATCCCATGAAAAGATCAAAACCAACGACGAACTGAATAATTAATACGGTTTTTCCCAAATGAATTTGTTGGATTCCTGTAGAATAATGAATGAAGAGTTTGGTTTAGACCTGCTCTTTTTGGAAAGCACCTTGAGAAAACATTAGTTTTGATTTGGAGCTATATAAATAACATTTGATTTGATTTTGACAGCATGACATGAAGTGGCTTATTGCTTTGCCCCTCAAAATACTGCAAAATTATATAAATATACCACAACTGACAACACTGAGTTCTTCATTCAGCTTGACATGTTTGCTATAGTTTACCTTAAAAGGATCTTAAATTTATAAATCATGCGTTTTATGTCATGGCTGGGGGGAAAAAGAACATGTAAAGGATTTCTTCTAACTGCAGTATGCAACTGTTTTTAGGCAACTAGTGGGCTGTTTTTGATAGGAACAAGTGGATTTATGGCTGAATGCCACATAGATTGTGGAAAAGTACGTAAGGAGACTAAAGAATAACCACAGCCTTGAACTAAATTAGATGATTTATTCCATGATAAAATGTATATTATGTGTCATGTCAGTCAAACTGAGTTGGAGTCTCTGATTTCTGCTGGCAGTTGAATTTGAAAGTAAAAATGTTACTCAGTAGAAATATTGCTCTAAGACAGACGTAACAGAAGAGACGAGGAGGTCTTTAACTCATTTCTACAGTCACATCTGTGCTTCTCTGCCCACAGGCCATCCAAAACCCAGGCGACCTTGCTCTTCAGGAGAAGGCCTGGAATGCAGTCTGCCCCCTGGTGGCAAAACTGAAGCGGTTCTACGAGTTTTCCCTTCGACTGGGTGAGCATGCACATACATTTATACATTTATACATACATACATACATACTAAGCCTATATAGTTGTTTATAAAAAAAGTTGATATTTGATATATTTGATTTGGAATTATATCTGAAAGCAGCTAGAACCGAATTTAGAGACACTCACAAACACAAACACACACACACACACCCACACACCATGATGTCCTCTCAGCTATCTCTGTAACATCCTGACCTAGCAGCCAGGCAGCTGTTGCTACGGAAACAGTGGTACATGGCCATCTAGAACCGAGAGAGAGTTGGGTAGGGTAGAGAGAGTAATAGAATTTGGCTGCCGCCGATGCTCTGTCTTCCAATAATACTTCGATCTTCTGGACATCTTGTTCTCAGTTTACCGTAGGAAAGTGGACTAACTTGGAATTATTGATAAAGTATGACTGCAAATGTTTCCATGAGATGTCAAGCAACAGATATCTTGTAGACATGTCGTCTCTGCCTCCTTACATAGAAACAGTGGTCAAATCTTTTGATCAGTAGAACACAATTGAGTAGATCATCCTTCAAGATGTATTTGATCAGAGGAAGTGAAAAGTGGTGAAATGGTCTCAGGTACAATAATCAAACAGCTGCAGTGATTCCCCATCTAAACTGTCAGTTTATCCCTTCAGGAATCAGAACTCAGGATGGGGACTTTGTGCTAACATAGGAAGGGAGATGCAAACAACAAATTACAAACAATATTTTTCAAAAATTATGAGTTTAAATAGATACAAAAGGGAATCAATTGTTACTGGCACTGACATTTTCTAATGTTTAAGAAATTTAAATTTATTTCTACTCATTCCAAATGATTAATTTGAGCATGTGGGTTTAGAGTGGGAACAGTCAGAAAACCTTTTTTTACATGCTATGGCAAATCAAACTTTGTAATTATTTATCAGTGGTATTTCATCTTAACGTTGCTTCTTGCCAAATGATTTAATTGTTAGATTAAGCCTTTAATGTCCTCACCAAGGAGTATAAACGAAAGAAAAATGATTTTGTTTGCATACCTAATTTATTTCCTGTGGTGTCCCCCACATCGCCGTCCTTGGACCCTAACACATATGCTGCCTCTGGGTCATATTATCAACAGATTCAGTCAAGTATAACACATGTTTCAATGAGAATAAGACTCAAAATCTGCTCAAACAAACAGTTGAGCAGGACATTTAAGCTCTTTTTACACTGGGAACCGACTGTCAGCATTTGGAATCATGTTTTTTTTCCTTCACTGTATAAGTGATCAACATGTTTCAGCCGGGGTCCTCCAGATGAAGTGCAGTATTCATGGAAGGCCCTCATCCATTTTTAATGCAGAGGAAGGGATGGGGTCTCTGGAGACTTTGCTACGGAGGCTTTAGTAACACATGAAGCCTCTGAGGTCCAGCTTTGGTGTCGGATTTGATGGAGGCAGCAAAGCATAGCGTAGCGTATGTGAGGCAGCGGACATGTACGGTCATTGATATGTTGTCCTCAGAGATGTTCATGCCACTGTTTGATCTCTGCGGACCACCACTGGGAACATTGTTGAGATATCATTTAGTGCTGGAGGGAAATTCATTGTTAATGTTTGTGGTGACCCAGGGCAAAAAGTCAGCGTTTGAACTGATGGACCTTAGATGAGGCCAGAATTCCCTCCAGGCTCGGTTCAGTTTGTAATAGCATGGGTGTGTCTCTGTAGAGCTGGGTATTACACAAAACCATGTGTGAGTGTACGGAAGATTTAACATCAAAAAGGAATAAGATGTATATGAATAAATACATGTTTAAGAATATTAATTCATTGTGGCAATTGAAAAGGACATATTTTTAATATGAATTAATTTATCCTTATGTCATTTTTCACCCTCCATATGAGGAAAATGAGAAAGATTGCAAAATAATTAATATTTATTCACCATATTTTTTACACTCTCTGGATTCTGCAGTAGACACTCCAGACTTAATTATTTTCTAATTTTTGTAATTAAAGTTAAATAAGAGTCTGCGGCCATGCTAACTGCTGTGTGGATATTTTAGTGATGGCAGGTATGAAGTTATATCCGCCACCACCACCACCACCATTACTTTAGCATGTAATCCCTCGATAATAAGCAGAGACAAATTTACATGGAACTAACAAAAACCTCATTAATCTCTCATCAATATCTTGGCAGTAAATTTGTGTAAAATGCACAGCAGGTTTTGACAAGGAAGAATACGGATGTGTGCATGGAAAAAAGAGACAACATCTGAGTTCATAGCAATGCATGAACTCACCACTTCCACTTCTTGCTTCGTTGTTATTCAATCTCATGCAGATGATCAACATGTCATTGTTTCTAAAATGAAGTTATCCAAATTGATAGATCTACCAGAAATGCCTTCCCTAGAACTCTCCGGTCAGGAGAGTTTGAGTGAAGTTAAGATGAATGTTGATCAGAACAGATGATATGTGATAATTAGTCCATCAAAAAGGCTTTGGCCTTTGGCGCATCTGCCCTGTGCAGCAGCAAGAAGTGTCCCGCCTTGGACTCTGGATACTGAAGGGGTATGGTGACTGATGACTTTGCTGAGACTGATGAATGACGGATCTGCCAGGACTGCATTTATTTTTCAGGAATTTTGATAATGAACTTGTATATATCGTTTTCTGCGGTTCACCAGCAAGCTTTTGTTTTTTAAGCACTTTGAGATTTGATTCAAATGTAAAGTGCATTATAAATTAAATGTATTATTATTATTATTATTGTTGTAAAGACGGGGGTCCTGGTTCAGACGTACTCCCAGTGATATCAGACAGTGGGATGAATGTGAACAGAAAAGGCAAAACGAAGTTCAGGTTTGAGAAAGAAACATCACAATGGTGTCACTCTCCACTGCAGGGTTAAACAAACATGTTGTTCCAAAGCCTCTAACAGAAGCTTTAAAGGCAATAATGGTGGATTTAGGAGTCTTACATGTAGTTAGCGGGGCCCTGGTTGCTCTCAGAGGGGACCCAAAGCTCTGTACTGCCTGAGGCCAGACACCGGCATCTAAAAGATGTTAGGCCCCGTTCTGAATGCTCAGCAGGTATCCAGCGCCTCCTAATGTGTAGGTGACAAAACTGGAGTTATCTGAACTATCTGAACCAGTTTAAATCTGATGCCATGAAAGAGACCCAGTGCAGATTACAGAGACTTCCAGAATTCTGAACACAAGTAGATAAAAAACCTGTGTGTCCGCCGCAGTGCGATGTGCTGGTCCCAGTTGTGAGGATATGTATCTAACATCTAAGTATGTTTGCAGAGAATGCATTGCGCAGCCTGCTGGAGGCGCTGACCAGCCCGCCGTACGCTCCCATGCAGCACCTGGAGAGAGAGCAGGCCCTGGCCAAACAGTTTGCGGAGATCCTTCATTTCACCCTCAGCTTTGACGAGCTAAAGGTTAAAGGCGTCATCCCCTGCTCTAATCACAGACTTCAGAGACAGACACTTACTCACCTGCAAAATCCATATCTTGCTTGAACTGCCTTTTGAAAAACCTAAACCAGCTCCTCTCCCACCATGCAGATGACAAATCCAGCCATCCAGAATGACTTCAGCTACTACAGGAGGACCATAAGCAGGAACCGGCTCAACAACCAGCAGGTGAGGCCGCGGAGACCTGGTGGGGTTCAGGGGGCTCAGGATGTGCCTGGGGCTCAGGCTGCTTACGCCGCATACGTGATCAAACGTTCGGCTGAAGCAGCATGCCTTCAATTTCTATTCTTCAATCATTAATGGGGAGGAATGCCCCTTTCCTCCTAACAGCGCACTGTTTCAGTCCTCAAACTACAGCCAGTATCGCCTTCATCACCATCTCCGGACATGATTACTGGACTGCATACGGTTGATCGCTAACGCTGTTTAAAGATCTAGTGTCTGTTTCATGTCGGCATACAGCTGGAAGCAGAGAATGAGGTTAATAACGAGATGGCCAATCGGATGTCCCTGTTCTACGCCGAAGCAACACCAATGCTGAAGACTCTGAGCAACGCCACCACCAAGTTTGTTTCAGAGGTACAATTGCGTTTAGATCATGTTGCCGATGTTTTAAAGAACTCTGGACGCAATTGAAGTCACCAGACTCTGACAGGGTTAAAGGAAGATCTATACTGTGGTTACAATGTAAGACACACACAAACTATCACAGGAAAGAATCTCAGAAGGTGTTACATGTAATTATTCTCTGGATGATCTTTTCGTAGTAACTTCATGATTATGTAACAGGTCTATCCAATGAACAGCGTTATAATGCTCTAACACTTCTCTTACTGTTCTAGAATTATGTCACAGCATTCTTTGGCATAAAGAGGGGATGCTAGTTGCCTCGTTTCATTCTTATTCCCTTTGGTTTTATTGCATTTTTATCTAAAAGTAATTATATAGATTGTATGATGAAAAAAAATGTATGATCTTTGTCTTGCATCAGTTTGGTCTTATGATTCTGCGCTTCCTGTTACGACATTATCTTCTGGACTAAAAACATATTTGATTCTATGTATGTATAATTTCAAATTTCATAGAATCGGCTAATTCTGTTTATTACGAAAACAATCAAATGAAACCAGTCAAAAATACGAACAAGGTTTAAATATATTTCATTAAGGAAAAAGAAGGATTCAATTAGTTAAAATCCATGAGATAGGGTTACATATATATTTTTCACAAAATTACATTGTTTTGAATGGGAAATGTATTTAAAACAAATGAGGTATATTAGAACTATCACACGAATAAAATTGTATGTGTAATTAAAATACATCAAATCCGCACCAAATTCTATAGAGTTCACTATCTCACTCACACTGCCACATAATTCCACAAATATCCATCAGGTAGTTTTTGTTTTGTCCTGCTCACTAACGAAAAACGACTTGCGAATACTGTGGTGGAAGAGAAAGCGCTTTTGGAAGAAAGTTCTGATCTCACATCCTCCTGGGCTCTTTCTGTACATGTTCTCCCCTTGTTTTCTTGGTTTCTCTTGCTGCCCTAAAGTTCCGGCCCTGGGATGAATTGTGGACTTGGGTCCAGGGTGTGTCCCGCCCCTTGCCTAACCTCAGTGTGGATTGGCTCCAACCCCTTTGTGAATTTGAAGAGTACAGTCAGTTTCAGAAAATGGATGTATGGACATATAAACTTCTAATATATCCATAACTCTGTCTGTGATAATGTAGAATCTATGATATTATTCCTTAAAAAAACATAATCATCATTTTGTTTCGGTGACAAACCAATTGCTGTGATCCTCTGATGACCCAACCTAAACGCTTATTTATTCTTCACGAAGCTGTGCTCAATGTCAAAACGTCCTGTACTGAATGAGCAGAGAGAACCCACAGACCAGAACAAACTGTCTGCAAACCTCCAGAGCATTTAATGCCATGTAGCGTGACAAAAATCAATGCAAATTCATTAATTAAGTTCATTTCACATTAATGCTGCGGTAAAAACGAAATATATGGTGTTTCATGAGTCTTCATCTCAGGCGCTTCACTACAGCGTGACAGACTCTCTTTTTCTCTCTCATGCGCAGTTTCCAGTTTTTTTAATCCAAACTTTACACCTCAACACTTTAGAGACTCATATTTAAAGATACATATTTATAGATATAAAATGTAGAAGGCATGCTGGTAATAATCAGCTTTTAGCCAAGCTGCAATACTGACATTAAAGTACAACTTTTCAGGTGTGTCTCCACCTTGTGGTAGAACATTTCCTCACTCTGTTCATAGATGACACTGCTTTCCATGTTTTTTATTTTATTTCTGAGAAGTCAGATGAATTGTATCTTGATTTTTGGACTTCTTTCCTCCAGAATAAGACTTTGCCCATCGAGGACACCACGGACTGCCTCAGCACCATGGCCTGTGTGTGCCGCGTCATGCTGGAGACGCCGTGAGTACTGGTCCCATTTTTTCCTTCTGTCCATCATCCTTCCGTTATTCCGTCTCTTATTCTGCAAATTTCAGAAGCTTAGAATTTCATTAAAGGGATTCCCTTCTGAGAGAGAATAATGAACCCTTCCAGTCTCAGTGACATTAAATCATAGAAAACATGAATAAAATCCTTCATGTCTAATTTAAAATGATTTCTATTTGAATGTATATCTTGTATTCTTTATTAAGTCATCAGCAACTTGCCAAGGCAATTGCAAAGATTCTCAAATAACTGCTCAGGTATTCTGTGGTCACCATGAAACCACGGTCTCCTTGTCCTACAACTCCTTGTCTTCTTGTTGAACTCCGTAACTGTTTCTGTGGCAGGGAGTACCGCTGTCGCTTCACCAACACAGACACCATGCTGTTCTGCATGAGGGTGATGGTGGGAGTCATCATTCTCTATGACCACGTCCACCCAGTTGGAGCTTTTGCCAAGACCTCCAAAATTGATGTGAGTACAAGCCCATCACAGAGCTTTTAAAAATAATTATTAAGAACAGTATAACATATCAAACCCTGGAGGAAATACAACGCTCTGATAATATATAGGACACCGTCCCCGTCTTAAATGTTTTACGTATCTAACACGAATCTGCCCCTCATTTTCAAACTAGATTTTACATTTAAAATTCTGGTTTCAAATGATAGTTTTATCTAATCATACAAATGGCCTAAATCACCGTTATTCAACCCCTGAACTTAATATCTACATTATGTGGGCTAAGATAGGTCTCTGACATCACTGTGGTGGAATATGGGCCCACTCTTCTCCGCTGAACCTCTTTGGTTCGGCCACATCGTTGGATTGTGAGCATGAACTGCTCTTTTCAGGTCCCACCACAGCATCTCAGTGGGGTATAGGTCCAGATGCTGACTAGGCCAAACTTAACTGTCCTCCTTTTGAGCCAGTCAGAAGAAGACTTCCTCTTCTGCTTGTGCTGGAACTTCAACTCACAGACTGATGACCTGACATTCTCCTTCAGAGATGTATGGTAAATAGGTGAAATTATTCACGTTTCAAGTCATCCTGGCCATGAAGCAGTAAATAATTCCCATAACTTTACAGCCATCCAAAGCAGGAACTGTTATTAACTCCTTCATGCAGTCTTTGGTTTTACAAATCTAGGAGGAAAATAAATCCAGCAATAAAGCAATATTGTTTGTTCACCTGTCTCCAAAAACCTTTGTAGAATAGATTATTCCCTAATCAATAAGAGTTTATTCCCATTAGCCTCCAATTGACAATATAGTAGTACTGTTATCAATACTGTTATATCAGATCCCTCCCCAGTACAACTGGAAAAACATTTTTCTGACAGCAGCGACGGTCACGACGGCTTGATCCCTCACTTTCGATATGCGGCCAACAGAAACAAAAAATTGTATCATGGACCTAGAAATAATAGGGCTGGACCTACAAATGCAATTTGACAACACCAATAATAGTAATTATCATTATTATCAGCTTTATTTATGTAGGACTTTTAGAAGCCAGTGACAGGACACTCTGAAAGCAACACCACATGAAAAAGCACAAAACCATCAGCCATGAACTACCAGACTTTTAAACCTTTTGACTTCTCAGTCCATTGAATATTCTGCCTAAAGCTCTGAGGGTCATCAAAGCTGTATGATGGCCAGCTCAACTTGATGTTCCTCTGGGTTGTAGTGGCTTTCTCCTCCACCCTCTCCCATGTAATCCATTTTTGCTGAGTTTTACTTTCACTATTGTTTTAAGCCTGAACCATCTGGATAATGTATCTCAGTGTGGATATGTGGAGTCCCAGAACCTCAGAAATAGAGCTAACTCTAGTACTCTTGACTTCAATCCCCTGAAAATGGTCTACTGAAGTGCTGATTTGACTGAACTGGCAGGTACTTAGCCACCTAACTTACATAAAAGTATTTCCAACACTGTTGGAGTGCAGGTGATTTGTTTCAAGCAAATATAACTCTTTGCATCAGCAGCTCACCACCTATATCCAGTAGTGGGCAATGGTTTGGACCCTCAGCTTTTAAACCACTAGTTCTCTCGTGCATGAAACGTTTTCAACCACCAAATTATGAGTTTGAGTGGTTGTGTGATCTAAGCAGCAGAGGTGGAGGTTCTGAGGCGACTGACCTTCCTCTCTGACACTCGCTGTGCTGTCTTTGTTTCGGACAGATGAAGGGCTGCATCAAAGTGCTGAAAGAGCAACCGTCCAACAGCGTGGAGGGCCTTCTGAACGCACTGAGGTGCGTATGAACGTGTGTCTATGGATCTATGAAGACACACACAAGGCTTTCTACATCGGTCTTTGTCTCGTCCTCCTCCAGGTATACGACACGACATCTAAATGATGACAGCACCTCCAAACAAATCAGGGCCCTACTGCAATGAGAGAGAGGAGAGCGGCGGAGAGGAGGAGCGCGCTGGAGGAAGAGTGGGAGGATACGAGCGCCAGCGGCTGATCAACCTGTTTGTTCTCAACAAACAAGAGAAATCATCTCCGGGTTAAAAGAAACCTGCTGAGCATAGAAAAGAGGAAAATAATTATATATATTGTCAGCTGTCCATCATTCTGTCTCTCATTTTGTAAAGTAAGAAAAGAGAAGAAAAAAAAGCCAGAAAAGAAAATATAGATCTATATTAAAACAAGTGAAAAGCAAGCAGCCGAGGAAGAATAAGTGTAGAGGAAGCTTTATCGCAGGATTTAAAGTCAGAACTGAACATTTTAAAAAGGGATTCATGATGGAGCAGCCGTTAAGTATTTTTGCACACACTTAGAAAGCACCATTTCCCCCTCCCCTCCTCAAATCTGATCCTGCAGACCTCCCTGTGCTGCCTCACACAACCCTGGAGGTTTGCAGACGCCGTGGTCTCCTCCAGCTGCACAGATGTCCACCTGCAGTTGATTTATGGAGCAATGTGATGGATGCACTCCGGAGATTTGCTTCTACCTGTCTTCTTTTCTGCATCGGTGCAGCTGAAGGACCCAAGACGGCTTTTGAAGATGTCTGTATTTTTTCCCTGATCTTCATCATCATCATCCCTATATTCCTACCAATCCACTCATGGAGTAGGTGGTTTCTCCTCTGATGCACAAACATAGAGTCTATCAGTGAGTTGCCTGGCTTTACTGGATCAGTGTCTCTCTCTTCTCCACGCTGCTACTTTTGTTTATTAGAAATCATTAAAACAGTTTATTCATCTTTTTTTCTTTTGCACTATTATGGTGAATCTCTGAGGGGGAGCACCTCCTCTGATTTCACAGTAGTGCCCGATCAGAGATGAGCGGACGCAGGATGCCAGAAAGACCCCGGCACACTTAAGGCCGTCACCCAGTGCCAAAGCTGATTTATTTATGCTTTTATGACATCATCAGTAGCAGCAGAGGAGGGGATTCAATCCCGTGAGATCATCATTTGAAACACATGAGAGGATGAGATATAAAATAATGAGACACATATGTTAAGGATGAGCACTGCATGTTCCATTTGAACTGTGAGGCTTTTCTTTTTCCTATTGGGTCAGCTCGGGTCCTCAAGGACAAACACATCAAAATCTGCATACAGCTAGAATTCCTTCTTCTCGGACGAGGTTGTTAAAGAACTGTGTAATTATATAAGTGGTGGGTATTTAAAAGGAAAATATTCAAAAGGAGTTTAAAAGCAGTGCTGTACTTTGGAAGTCTATAGCCCTTAGTCTAATATAATTTGATCTTATAATATATTTTCTATACAGGGGTATGTGCACAAGCTTATTCTGTATAAATATATAGATGGCATGTTGTAAAAGTTCTGACAGAAATGTGTAAATAAGGTGTTTTTATTCATTTTTAATTGTTCAGTGATGCTGAAATTGGGTCTGTGTCGTCTCTCAGAGTTACCACGCGTTTGGCTTGGACCATCGGACTTGCCGTAGTCATAGGTTTCAGAAATTTAGCTTCATTATGGCGAATGAACCAGAGGGAAGGGAGGGATGCTATGAGGGGTGGGGGTGGGGGTGGAGGCCATCCATTTGCTTGTTATTTTGTACATTTTGTGCAACAATAAACTTTCATTTATTACATTCAACCACTGATATTCTGTATTTTCAGAGTTTTCTCCGTCACATTAAATATATAATGAGATGAGAATAGCTGAGAGACTACAGTGACATGCAGCAGTCACATGACTGACGCAGCTAGGTGTACGGTTACTGGAGTTTGAACCGCCTTGCTCATTAACATCATAGTTATGTGATATAACAATGACTGGGGAATGACTATAAACATGATACCTGCACTTTTCTTTAATGAATCAATCATCAGGAGCCGTCAGTATGAAATAAACATAAATCTCTGACGCTGTGTGCACAGATTACAGGTTTCCCTGTTTAGTGATTCTAGCTTTAGCTTCATCTCCAAATGGCGTTAAAAGTGAAAAATATTAGTTAAAAATGTAAATATAATCAAGGTTAAAAAAATATGTATAAAAAATGTATATAGATAAAAAAATTGACATAAGAATAATGAGATTAGAAGGGAAATACATATAAATATGTGTTATATTGAACTTCACAGTGTTGGTACCAGTATACAAATATGTAACTTTAGAAGTACCGAGTTAGATTTGAATCAAAAATATCTTTCTTCCTTTTTGTCAGAATAACTAATTTGTTGGTGTGGACAAACAATAAATAAAAATTGGCAGGATCTTTAGATGAAAATGCTCCGGTAAAGCATGTTATTGACGATATAGCAAATACTTTTGAAGTAACGCTCAGGAAAAACACTCCACAATCCACATTAGTCTATGCTGAATAGTTTCCTCCAAAAAATGGGAAAAAATGTCCGAAACAACCAAAATCAACATTCATTCATCTGTGATGTCAAGTTTTATGAAAACATTTGGAATGTTTTTTGAGTTATTTCTCAGATAAAATTGTATATATATATATATATATATATATATATATATATATATATATATATATATATATATATATATATATATATATATATATAGCCATATGTATGAAAATTAAAAACGAAAAAAAATCATGTGCAGGAAAACAAACCGAACAGAACATTTTCCTCTCCTGTTCAAACCTGCCACTGAGAGATTCTTTCATAATTCAACTAACTTGCAAAAATGGGACACACACAAAATAACATGAACTGAAGTTTTAGAAGCATCTTTCTGTCAGTCTCAGGGATGGGTTGAATGCAGAGAACTGATGCTGCAAGATGTATGACTTGAAGTGGTAATAAAGAGTAAACATTATTCACATTATAATCATTATTATTATCATTGCATAGAATCCCGACAGTAAGCAGCAGGACTGAGGACATGTGAATCGTCTTCAAATTGAAATAAAGAAGTTCCGTAGCTTTGGAATCTGACAAACCGAAATATCTCTAGAGGAAAAAAAAAACAGACGTTTAAATCTGCGAGACGTTTTCTTTTTGCATGAATAGTTTTATTTGTTTGTGTCAACAGGATTACTCCAAAACAAAGAAGTGTTAGGGCATGGTGCACTAGGATCCAGATTTTACCTTCTTTTTTTTTTTTTTAAAGATTCTTTACCGGTGCAGGAAAGTGGTTTTTAAACATTTTGGATTTCAAATTCATGGATAATGTACAAACATTATACAGTGACTTGGCTGTAATATAAGACGGACCAAAGTCTGATCTGGATCCAAGTAAATTAGTAAGTAGTATTGAAGTAAAGACATTTGGATCCAAGTAATATTCTGTATATGGTAACAAAGAGAAGAACAAGAATGAAGAATAAATACAGAAGTCTTATTTCTGATGGAGATTCTGAAATAAAAAGAATAAAATGAAAGTATTCCTATTATTCATCCCCACTTGGAATAACATTATGTAGAATAACATTATGTAGTATATAGGTACTATATAACTCAGGAGGTGTCATGTCCATGTTCAGTTAGCCCCTGCAATGTCCTTGTCCTTGTGCAAGACCCTGAATCTCAATCGCTCCAAAGGCACTTCAAAGACCGCCCACTGCTCCGTCAGAGGTGGGTCAAATGCACAGAATTCATTTTAAGCTTTTGAACTGGGAAATAACTTGTACTTGTATGCTTATATGATGAAATAAAGATAACATTATTATTATGTTGCAGTTACTGCCATTACACAACCACACATCTGCTGCTGCCCCACCTGACCTCGGATGGATAGATGGATGGATGTAGGCTTCGTGGAGAGCTGCTGGTGCAATAGTCATGTACCCTTTTCCCCACAGGGTGGAGTAAAAGATCAATTTATGCAAAAACGTGACTTATTTTTATATCTTAGAATTAAAAAAAAAAAAATACCATTTCGACCCAAATTGTATATAAAGTTTATTGGACAAATAAACGATTAATCAAAAGTTTACAAAGCTCAAGCTCAGTTTGAATAGCTCAATACAAAAGATATTGCAAGTGTTTTTTCTCAAATATAATGTATAATATTACTTTGAATTGCTCCTGGATCCTTATAAGGGCACACATTTGGAAATCAGTTATTAGTTAAAGTTCTGTATTGGCCTTCAGAGCTTACTGCAGCAGTAGAGTCCAAACATTGTTCTTCTGTTAAGGCTTGTGTTTACATAAGGGCTCCATGTCTGGACTCCAGAATGTACAGTACATCGCTGCTGACAAGAAAGCTCACGGCCATCTGGATGTTCTGGGATTCTATTCTGTTCTGTGGACTGATGAAGTCACCTTTGCAGGCTGATGTATCAGTGGATTGTCTGGTTGAGGAAGAATGAAGAACATGCCTCCCAGTGTGAATTATGGCGGTGATACTGCGAGGCTTTGTTTCCTCTGGGGCTGGAAACCTGATTGGGTTCAATCAAACATCACAAAATCTCACAAAACGTCTAACCATCTGTAAAGAAAATTAAAAACCAGGGTGTAATTTCAGCAGGACAATGTTCCCAAGTATAATTTTAACCCTTTCATTTTCTCACAAAGAAATAAATGATTGAAATTTTGTTTGGGAGCATTTACTGATTTCATAAAATGACAAATCATTTAGTCATGTAACATGTTTTCAAACAGTAAGAAATCTGCTTTAAAAATGTTGTGCTTCATGGAAAATAGTCAGTCTGAATTAGATTAGCTCAACATTTAGGTAAAGCATGATTTTAGAGACCTATTCAACCATCATTAGATTTTTGGTTGTATCAAGTTACGTAATTCCGTTTAGTAAGTCCTCACATGCATTAATACATTTAAAAAAAAATCACTTATCTAATAGAACTTTCTTAGTAGACATCATTATCATATCTATGTCCCCTCTGACTAGCGGTGACCCCAGACCTCCATCCTTGGCCCCTTACTCTTTACCATATACATGCTGCCACTGGGTCACATTATTAACAGGTTCAAATACATTTTTCAGTAAGAAATAAAAACTCAAAATGAGCTCAACCAAACAGTTGGACAGGGCATTAAAGGGTTAATGCTCCTACGCAGAACTTTAGGTCTACCCAATAGTATAGAGTTGAAGGTCTTTGACCATGAGGACTGGGGACAGATTGATTCGATGACGAAAGGCTCTCTTCATAGCAATATAGATTATTGTCATAAATACCATTTTGTGTTGAATAAGGGGGTAAACCCACTTGTGACCTTTATTGTGGCATGGAGCTGTTTCAACTGTCGTTGTTCTATTTGCTAACTGCAAAAAAGTCCACTTTTCTTCCAACTGTATTGATCACTTTATCACAGTCAGCCGCCTTCTCTGACCAGATGAGGGCAGCAACGGATGGATTTATAAGAGTACATACTGATCATTGGCACCCTATTTGTTTTAGGGCCACTTCACCCCCTTCCACTCTGGCACTCAGAGGAAATAATTGATGAGAGAAATAATCTGTCGTTCCAAATAATAAGGAACACTTGATCTCAGTTATGGGATCAGTCGTTGTTACTCTTATCAAGTAGTTTTTCGGTATGTATTTTGCAGAATAAGCTGCACGCTGTGTAGTCAGCTGAAAGGAGCATGAGGCTTTACTGTAGAGTGTGTCTGCTGGAAGGTGTAAAGTAGGGCAGGGGGACACAGGAGAGCCTGTTAGAGAGGTTATACATGGAAACGAGAGCAGCAGGCAGATAATGCACCATCTATGGGGAAAAATGCAACTACTACTTAAGCACAGCGAAGACGCAGCAGTAAGGCGAGAGAGACACACACACTCCAGGGTTCACAGAGATTTGAATGTTTAAAGATAAAGATAGTAGGCAAATATAGTATTTCACAGTTAGGGAAATGACAGTTTGCGTGTGCGTGTATTCATGGGTCTGGCTTTGGCATTCTGCCCTAACTGTCATACAATAAATAGGGAACCAACATCTCACTTCACTTCCCATTCATATTGAAAACCGGCACAACTTCTGACAAAACATGTTATTTAGAGCCTTTTAATTAACAACATAACAGAACATGAAGTCAGACAAGCAGGTGGTGCATGACTTCACAGTCCACGTTCTAAAGACACCAGGTGAAATACACTTGAATTTACAGTTTATACGTATTCAAGCATATGAACTTTAAATGTTCCAAGAAAAACAACATATAACTGTTTTTTCTTGGGACATTTATTCTTGAGGGGCATCTAAGCCTCCTTCATTGGGCATCAAAATGTATAAAAATCTCTAAAATATCTAAGGGATACCGTCTTACACATCGCTTTTGGCAGTTTTCTGAGACACACTGGGTCTTACAATAAGGAAGTCCTTCACAACAAATGTTCTGATGAAAGGAAGAGTAAAATATTCAAATACAGAATGTAATTTGAGGTTTTACACCGGTGTGATGTTGATTGAGAGCTCAAACAGTCAGAGATGGGTCAGATAATCCACAGCTTCCCAGACATGTTTTGCATATTTCCCCTCTGAAAACGGCACGGCCCTAACTGCTCAGGTATTAACCGTTAATCTCCCTGAGAGGAGGGAACGCGTTATCAGGCAAACTGTGAGCGTGACACACAAGCAACGGCGGTTTCACGCTGATGCTCCCCCTCCAGCCTTTCACAGAACTCTTGATGTACACACCACACACATCCTGTAGACACACAACCAACGGTGTCTCTTCCCTCCCTTTCTCCCTCTCACACCTAACTGATGAACACACAGGCCCTTACATGCTTCATATCAGAGGACAGGTAGTGTGATCATCAGCTGTGATGCAAATCCGCCTGTGTCGTTAGAACCGGCTCCCAACTGCTGCTCGGCACTCACGTCCTAAACTGAGCTTGGCAACATTTCTTCATGCAAATCATTTTGGCACTTTTCCTTTTTGAAAACTGGCAAAAACAAATGACTTTTATGACATTCTCAAAATCACAAGAGTGGTCGTAAAAGTGTCTGCAGAGGAGGCCAAAAGAGGAGCAAGACTGATAAACAGATAAATTGTGAGAGTGATACATTTGTTTGATCCAGTAAAAAGTTCTTTAAACTGACGGTGTTTCCGTCCGTTCAGACGTTGTTCACGCCTTCTAAGTGGGAGATGTTGTTCCTTGAAGCTCGGCAGCGTAACTTTTAACTGTGAACAAAGCTTATCTACGGCTGATTCAGTGTGAAACACACCTGAGCCGTGAGCGTCCCCTTCAAATCGAAGATATTATTGCTGAGGCACTTGAAGAAAAATCCGTAATTGCGATAAACTGATCTCATCACTATCTCTATTTTTGTTAGCGTGGTGATAAACCCTGCTTCTAGGGCTGGAAGCAAAAAAGACGTCGATTGAAAGTATGAATTGAAGTTTTGATACTAGAATAATAAAATTGGTTGCTTTTGCAGTCCATTAGTGATGCTATATCATATTTTTTCTTCTGGCGAGGTCAGCAAAGATGATTAGCTGGGTTGGTATTGACATTTCTCCTCGTTCTGACTCACGGTTTTATGTAAAATGTTGGCAAGAGTAGTTATCTGACAGGATCTAGTGTTCACAAGTAACAGCGCATTGAATCCGAACAGTTGTGTCACAGCCGCAAAAGAGAAGAATATATAAAGTGTTTAAAGTCAGCTGGTTGGGGTTGAGTTTTAATTCTCAATGGGTGTTCCAGCTTGCTGGAAGAAGCTGATAAAAAAACCCCCAGAATAGTTAGAAAAGCTTATTTTGAATATTTGAATCCAAGATTTTGACCTATTTGGGTTTTATTGAGTCTCATATGAAAGAAAAATCCTTTGAACATGAAGGTTCACCTCAGACACCTCAGCATTATCTGATTACCTAGAAATGTTTAGATACTTAGTTTATTTTGTCTTTAATCCTTTTATCTTACTTGATTTTAACTGAAGTGATTATCTGGCTGTTCTAAGTTTGTGTTTTAATCGTTATCCATCTTTATACCCTTCCAGCACATTGTTCAACACTCTGCGACTGCGTTCAATGTTCCGTACAAATTAACTTGTGAAATTGTTAAATTGAGAACATTTGCTTTTCAGTCTTCAAGTCCAATACATGCAGCTACTGGTTCTAGATGAAAAATCCAATTGCATGACTCGGCTTGCTGCAGAACCATCACCAGTACAGATTAAATAACTGCAGTGCCTCGGATCGAATATCACGTATGTCGGAGATCTGATATCAGCTGCATAACTCTTACAATGGTCAAACATCAACTCACCCCACTGTCATGGTGCTGCAGTAGGTATGAGACAAATAATACAGACTGTGTTAAAGGAAAAAAAAAGCCCACATGTAGTGGGAATGTTTGAATAATAGGAGAGTGTGTGAGGAGTGTGTGATCATATGGAGTCCCCATCCTGCCTGCAGCTTAGAATGTTGAAGCACATAACTTCTTCATATAATAGGGCCCTTTGTTTGAAATGGGGTGAAGAGGGTGTGTTCGCCAACACATAAGTGTACGACAGCTGCTATTGGTCTACATGTCGTTTAATGTTACCTTCTGTTGCATAACAGACTTAAGACATGAGTAAACCATCGGCTGGACACACACACTCACGTTTTTGTTCAAATCAAAAGAATAATTTGCTAACAAAATTGAAATTCTAAAAAGGCACCACCAATCAACCACACACATCATCAACAGGACACCTTCCTCACCTCGACTGCACCGTGATATCCTCTTCATCAATATCAAGAGCCGAATCTGAGGCAAGGGGCAACCTCAGCGGGGTTCGACGCTCACTGAACACGTGACGGATTTTCTCCCTTACAAGTGGAACACATTTCCGGTCGGTAAAAAAAATGCCTACAGACAGACACTGTTGGAGCTGAGAGCCGCCACAGACATATCTTATGTCTGACCTAAAGACACAATACAGTTACTGTCCGATTATGTTTGAAGTAGAGTTAGATTTATGGATTATCAATGGATACTCCATAATCTGAAGTTTGAATATTAAATCAGTTGCTCCCATCCATGCTACCATGAGAGTATTGATCTGATGAACTGATAAACTCGTGATAATCTCTAAATTGGAGGTAATTATCCGGTTACCTCCAGGAAACTGCGTTTAGTTTCCTGGAGATAAAAGGCTATTTACTTCTAGATTGGAAATCATTGGAGCTAATAATAAGCCCTGAATTTGTGATGATTATCTAATAATCTCCTCAAAATGGTTTTATTTTTCTTGTGATAATTATCTTGTTATCTTGGAGAAATTGTCTCCTGTTTATTTGTGATAACGCAATTATTAAATTATTATGCTATGATAACAGCAATGAATAAATAATTGCCATCGTATCTGCCGTCATTCCATACATACACCAGTTTGCCGTGGATGTCGGACATTGGCTTGTCTGTTTGTCTGCTTATTTGCAAGATTACAGAAAGAGGTGAGTTTTGGCCAGAGGTAAGTTTTGGCATATTCCATAGATCATTCAATTTTGGTAGGGATAGGGTCGGGGTCATTGATTGATTTAGTTGATATTTGGTACAGTAAGGGATCATTCCATTCTACATTGACAAACCGCATGATGATGTATATATCCGTATCTATAAGTGATTTTATAAGGGATCAAGTTTATTATTTATATGGGTCCAGGAATTAGAACGTATCCTAAATAAAGCCATCTAATTGATTCTGATGACATAATGTCTACCTTGGTGGAGGCTTGAACTCTCTGAGTGCTTTTCACTTTAACTTGTCACTGACTAATACTTACATGCTACATTTCAAATATTTGCAACCATCATTAATTAATGATCAAACAAATTTTACATCTAAATTAAGAATTTCAATTTGGTATTATTTCATATATACTATGGTAAAAATCATCTCAGCAATTATTAATGACTGACAAATTTCAAGCATTTTTAAGAAATCTCCGGTTCCTCCTGCAGAACCCTGCAGAACCTTTAGGTACTGCAGAGTTCCCTCAGCCAGAGCTTCCTGCTCTCTGCTGATTTACAGCCTGGCAGTGAAAGAGTTAAGCGTGGCAGTACGGAGGGTTCCTGCCCTGCCCACTCTAAGCCTATTTGCATATCGGGCGGGAAGCTCTAGCTCTTTCTTGCTGTTGATCAAAGCTTAAGCCCCTCCCACAGAAAACACTGCACTGGCGGGAAAAAGGCAGCCGGAGCCACTGAAAATGGAGAAACCCAGACATACATACACACCCTCTTCTCCTGACAATGTGTAACACTGCAGTGAGTACATTGCTCCCTGTGTTTACACATTCGATAAAAGTGGTGGTCACACACACACACACAACAGGCTTTCCGGTGCATTGTTGGCTTTTTACAACAGGGCGCACCCATTTCCTACCTGAGAGCAAAGGTGAAGACAAGAGGATAGAGAGAGAGAGAATGAGCAGAGGTGTGGAGGCTAGATGATCGATACACAGACCCACTGGAGCGAGGCATCGACATTTACGCGGCCCATCAGACACCATACATCACAGATAAGCAGCTTTGTCTAAAAGAAGCACATTACTTACTATATGTGCCAGCGGTACGTGCTCAGTGTGGTTGGCTAAGTATTGCCCTGGGAAAAGAGTTCACAGGGTTGCTGGAAAAACAGGAAGGCATGTCATGCTCTGGATCGGGGAGGGTAGAAGATGGAGAACGGGGCAAAAGTACCGAGCGGCCCCTGCATTACATAACCAGACAGGAAATATGCAGCAGCGGAGAGAAACTCGAGAGAGAAAAGCGAGAGACTACAGGAGGTACAACTGTACCTATGACACTTTCCTTAAAGGCTTTTCACATGTGATCACAACTTTCCCTCTGCTGGTGCTTCCGTTGCTATGTTGCACAGTTTGGGCCACAAGTGAAGCCACAAATCATCACAAATAGAAGGAGGGAGCCGCATAAACTCATTGAACCTATAGACACATGCTTCCCCCCCCCCCACACACACACTCACACACACGAATAAATAATGGTCTTCTTTTGGCTGGGGAAGCATACGTCTGGCTGCATTGAGGCAGCATAAATTGTCTCTGGGCTGGTTTATGCTGAACATCCCTGGTTGTGCAGCTCTGGTCATGTTAGTGTAATGTCTGTATAACGATATATAATCCATAATGCTTCATTGTATAAGCTCACGACTATCACATTTATGCTGAGAGAAGCACAAACAGTGGTTAGAGGGGTTTGGTTTGATAAGTGAGCACCTCCGGCGTGAAGAACACACGTCTCTTTGAACTGATAGGAGTCACACTGGACCATGATGCATTTCTCACTTGCTTACACGACTTCTGCATTGTATTTATCCGCTTCCTGCAAAACCCTGACCATGAAGAGAGGAAGGTCGCACACAGAAAAAACAATGTTAGACGTCGGGATGGGAAACTCAAGCGGCTCAGTGGTGGATGAAGCATTCAGATCCTTTACTTGAGTAGAATTACTAATACTACACCTTGAAAATCCTCCTCTCCACACCAGTTCAAGTCCTGCATTCATAACGTGACTTATTATAACTAAGTGGTACCTCTCAATGTTTTTGGATTACTGCTGCATCGATGTGTAGTCTTGTGTTCCTGCTGTAGCTGTGAAAGGTTCAGGTAATCTAATTACTTGACCGGACGTGGTTTGCTCTACAATAAATTTTTTAATAACGTCAGTTTATTTTCAACTTTGAAAACAGACATTTTCTCAGTTTTTATAGAGTTTATTCACATAATTATGCTCGTTATTAAGTAGTTGAGTTTTCCCAACCCATTAAGGCACACTTAATCCTCCAGTTTATCACAAATGATTAATATGAAGAGATTTGGACATACATGTTTTTTACTAGACAGGAAGAGTATGAACATTTGTGATAAAGAAGAGTATTTAGTATCGACATTCTTCGGACAAATGTTGTATTGCCTGAAGAGTATAAGGTAAAAATATATCCCTGTGAGACATAGAGAGGAGTAGACCCATTAAATAGTTTATAATGGAAATACCTAAGTTAAGTACAAGCACCTACTTAAGTACAGTGCTTGAGTGAAAGTACTTACTTACTATCCATCACTGCAGGTGCTCCTCGAAACGATATAATCACCCTGCAATATTATTGCTATTTGGATCATTTTGTGACACGTTGAATATCGCGATAACATAAACTGTGATATTTTACCCTTTTTATGCTACAAGTTGTGTCCCCACTAGAAAAACTTTGTCAAAATTTGTTTTATTCTAAGTATTACTTCCGTCAAATTCACTGTTGCAAAAATGGAATATAAGACAGAAGGTCAACAAGTCGTAAAAACTTGTCAGGGAGAGACGTTCGCTTGACCTTTGTTTTTTAGGTTAGTATGTGACACAAATACAATAATCCACTGACTGGGGCTTAAACTTCACCTTAACTCGATGTTAAAAAACGCTGTTGTTTTACTTTGAGGGATTTATGTTTTTCAGAGAAAAACAGTAATGGCTAACTATCCAGGCAGCTAGCTTAAGTGCTACAGGTGGCTAGCTAGCATCTCAAGGGAAAAAGGAGCTTAGCCCAACATCGGGTAGTGGCACAATTGGACATTAACGGGTTTTTCGGTTTGATTAATCAAGTAGTCAGATGTTCATTTGCTTTTAAATGAAAATATTATTTAGTTAAATTAAGTGACTTATAAGTAGACATTGAATATGGACATCTTTTCATTTGAGAACACTGGGAGTGAAACCAAGGGACAATCACATCAGTATTAAAGGGTGCTTTAATTTTTGGTTGTTGAAGTAAAAAGAGAGAGAGTAGGTCAATAAAGTGCCAAGTAGTAAATAGACGCTATTTCGTGTAACGGGTTTCAAGACCACTCTCGGAACCGGTTACACGACACTGCTTCGAATGGGATTGTCATATCAATCTCATTCGACTGTCCAAACATATGCCACATGTTTGTTTTAAACCCTGTCTGGGCTTGACTGTTTAGTTCCAATGTTGCCTCAGTCTTTGTTTATCAACTTTCTCCTGCACACATCATCTTTGTTGACCTCATCAGAAACAATCATTTCTTACACCATCTAGTGGACTGCAAAAACTACTGATGTTTATTATTTTAGTATCAAAAATATATCCCCACCCCTGGTTGCAGAGCTCAAATAGCTCTTTTCCACAAAGGCAGTTCTTTGGCTGGTTTTCAGCAATTGCCTTATTCGGAACATTGTTTTTTGCTTTTCCAGCGTTGAAGAAATCCACTGTTCCCTAGAAATGGGTGCTAGAGTAGAACCAAAAGCTAGCTGGTCTAGAAAAATGTACTGGTAACAGAGGTGGTCCGAATAATAAAAAAGACCTGGCATTTGTTGTTCCCATACTCAGCAACAGCAATACCACAGACAATGGTGGAAGGCAGAGATCAACCGCACTCACTGAGGCCAGGATCACGCTCAATAAATTCCCTCACACGCCGACTGGCTGCCTGACTTTTAAGCCATATTTGAAGGTTTTGCCAAGAGTAACACAAATGCATCACATTCCTAATTAGGTCCTTCATGTTCTAAAAACATCTACTGTGAAATAAAACTGTGTGGTGTCTAGCCAAATATTTGGCCTTCTGCATTGTCAATACAGTCAACATTGACAGAAGTGATATTTCTCATAAATAAAAAGGTCCTTCTTGGTAGTCAAGTCAACTGCTGCCGCTCTATCTGATTAGCCGCTGGCATGTCTGTGTGCGTACGTGCAGGTGCGTGGTGGTTTTTTCGTCTAGCCGGTGCCAGATGGCAGGGAATGTTTAGTCAAATGGGATTAGAGATTTGGATTAAGTGGACTTCAAATTACCTAGACGCACAGTCACTGGATGACACTCTACTCGAGCAGAGGTCTGGCCATGGCGGCTTCAACAACACAGACTGTTAAGCATCATCATCGCAAACTGGGAGAGGAATTTAAACCAGGGAAAAACTAGGGGTTGCATGTTTCACACACGTAATCGGAGTCTACCAAGACTCATTTTATGTATCCAGACCATATGTTGTAGGACCTGGAGTTGGATGGATGGAAGGAATTTAAGTTGAATGGATGGATGGAAGGAATTTAAGTTGAATGGATGGATGGATAAATGAATGGATGATGATGGACGGAATTCAGGGTGGATGAATGTAAGGAATTGAATTTTGATGGATAGATGGATGGATGGATTGAGATACAGACAGACAGAAAGCTAGATATTTATTGCATAAATATAGCATATTGGTAATATATTGAATATTGGTATGATGCAACGAAAAGGCGACACAGGGACTCGTGATGATATCAACATGTACTACGGTACTTTTCCAGTGAATATAGTGTGAAACACCGTATCTTCACTGTCTTTAGTATTGAGGAGTGATACAGAGGTTTGTCACATGACTCCGCTGAAACTCAACAACATACGACTGAGTGTGTGGTTGACTACATGCTCAAACAGGAAGCTATGGCGGTCTTCACCTGCAGCGCATTTCCAAGTTGTTCAACCAAGATCCAATTTTACATTTTGACCTCAAAACTCCAATCAGTTCATCCTTAAAACCTGAGGAGGCGTTTGTGCCGGATATAATAAAACTTACTCCCAGATTTCTTGAGATATCACATTCAAGGAGATTGCTCGGATAAGAAGTCAGAGCGACCTTTACCATCGACCTACCAAACAATTTAATTCATCCAAATTGAGTTTTCTGAAAATGTAGAGCAAATTCCTTCAAGGATATCACATATTCACAGGAATTAATGGACGGACAATATGATAAGAACACGTACCGCTGACGGTGAGCAGAGACGTTAAAAACTGAAAATAGTTTGACTGGGTCAAAAAGATAAAAATGTGGGTTTTTATCTTTCTCATAGATAGCCAGTGTGGCATTGATGACTACCTTAAAGGAATGGTTTGATATTTTGTAAAAAACACTTTTTTTTCCTTTCTTGATGTCAGGGTGAGAAAGAAAGCACTCACTCTGGACTGTTACCAATCATATCTGTATAACAAACACCAAGCTTACTGGTTAGCTAAGCACAATGACTGAAAACAAGGGGAAACCGTTAGCCTGCCTTTCCCATAAGGTAAAAAAAAAATCCACCGACTGGAATCCCCTAAAGTTTCCCTATTAATTCAATGAATGTCCTTGGTTTGATCCGTACCCACTCAGATAAATCACTAATGAAACCAAAGAAAATAACAGAAGGGCATAGCTATTTCCAGTCACGAGCATCTCTGTTGTTGGCTGTAGCCAAGCACTTACCATAACAAATATTTCCTAAATTGTCAGACTAATTCTTTGATATGTGCTATTTTGTATATTAGTATGATCACTTTTCTAGGCTGAAGGGACCCAAACTATTTTTTTGTCTTAATGAAACACAAAACTGAATTTATCCTGGCTGTATGAATACAAAAATCAAATTAGCGACTGGATTTGAGTTACTTTTATAAGTGATCATAAATTGATACAGACCCAATTATTGGCCATGTGTCATTAATGCCAACGGTAAATTTTGTAAGTCATGGTGCCTTTTGCAAACCAAATTGATCTAAGGAAGGGCAACTGGTGACATGGTGACAGAATTATGGGTGCCCAAGGCACGTTGATGCTCAAAGGGACGCAGGCCATGTTGTCAAAGTCACAGAAGAGCTACTGTAGCACAAATGAATGAAAAAGTTCATGCAGGTTGTGACAGAAAAGTGTCAGACCGCACATTGTCAGCGAGAGAACCATTACAATATATGATGCTGGTCTTAATATAATGGCTGACTGATGTATAAAAATAAGGACAAACCAATAAAATATAAGAAAAAGCCATCTTTATGCAGATTATGCGCTACCTACGAAATGTCGAGTCAAAGTGTGGATTTTAAGCGTATGCTGGATGCAGTCAGGCCCGGACCAGTGCTCAAATCACCACAGCAAACAGACCAGACACAGACAACAAGCATCTATCGGCTGCAGCATGCGTTACATAAGTCAGCCTGCAGTTCCCCCACAGTGGGCCTCATTTATAGGACAGTGTGTGCTCTGTAAGCGTATATAACTAACTGAGCAGCTACAGGGCGGTACTGGATCGAGAGCGGGAGAGACAGAAACGGAGCGCTTAAACGGCGTTGAGTATTGTGCAGCTTGCTGACGGATGCAGGTATACGTTTATGCATACATACAAACGTAGTAACACTAAGTCCGAAGCAGCAATCTGATTTATACACTGAGGAAATTCCAGTTTTCAGAGTACTTATTTAGAGGGTCCCTCCTTAAAAGCCAGTTGTGTGTGCTGATTCTTTGAGCTCACTGTCTGCAGCTAACGAGTTCCCTCATTCTCACAGTGTATGTAAGCAGGTGTGTGAGTGTGTCTAGATGATCCACTGCATCACGGTGCGCAAGTCACTAATTAGCCTTTTGACCTTTTCATTAGCACTTCTCTGTGTGTGTGTGTTTGTCTGTGTGTGTGTGTGCAAGGTTCAAAGAGCTAAAGCCTTATGTCATTGAATTGCGCAAGCTTACTTCTTTAAGTGTGGAGTGATTCAGCAGTGCCTGGAGGTGCCAGGCCAAACTGGCAGAGGAGCTCCAGATAAGAACATACCACGCATAAAGTTGCCTGGGACAAAGAGTAGCGGATGAATGATTGTGCTATGACACAAAGATTACTTGGGGTTTTTTTTTTGTAATTACAGAGGTGATGGTGGGTGAAATCACTGAAGGGAAAATACAATCCAACAAAAATGTGAAACAGAAGGAAAGAAAAACAAACCTTCCAAACACAGAGAGGGTTATAAAAACCAGACACCAGTTGCACCGTGACCTTTGCTATCGGTGGGACTCTCATACTGTACGGTAAGCCCCCAGTCAGCTTGTGGCCTGACCCAGTTTGGACAGGGAATGTGGGACGCATGCACACACACACACACACAAATACACATTTCCAGATATTATATGGTTGGAAATATTTTTAGCCATGACGGCGAACACTGAGCGCCTGAGAACGACACGTGAAGTGAAAGAATAAAGAGAACATTGAGATTGGGCAAAGAATGCAGAACAATTGCCTGATTTGAAGGAATGAGGGGAATGGCAGGTGAGAGGAGGGAAAGTGAGTGCCAAAGCAGGTCTATGGAGCGATGCCAGGTATTGTGTAAGCGGTTTTACAGCAGGCAGGCACACCTTGGCTTGAAAGCAGTACAAAACATTACTTTTGGATAAACAAAAAGCTGGAATCACTGCTATGGAAAAACTCCCTGACCTCACAGATGAGCGGGTGGCTTGTACCACTATCAGAGCAGAAATAAATCCAGCTGAAAGACAAAAGCACTAATCAGGTGACCTATCATTATCAAACAAATAGCCAGGAGAATGGAAAATCGGGTGGCAGAGACACATCCTGTGTCACTCTAATGAAAACTACGGTAAAAATTTTAATGAGCTTTTTCCCATGATGAAAACAGAGCAACAGCGATGTCATGAAACATGGTTCTCAAGCTATTTTCAATTTATCATCATCATTCATTTTCGCAGGTAAGTTGCCCGTTTTCAACACAGTAAAATTCTAAAATTCACATTTCCAGAATAACAAGAAAGTTACAATTATTATCATATTCTAATAAATATATCAGTCCGAGAATCTTTTTTCTGAGAATAAAGCCAAAATGAACCTGATTTTATTCTTAAAGTTCTGACTTAAACTTCCATTTAGAAATGTTATGTGACCCTAATCCTTTTCTGTGCATTTTAAATGGTAATTAATGTAAGATTGTGGCAGTGAGTGTGGTTAAGCAGCAAAGGAGAGAGGTGGGGAGCCGGCTCACAGGAAGCAGGGCCAGGTGAGGTGATTTGTGCAGTTGATTCAGGTGAGCTAATTATCCTCTCGTTTATCTGTAGTAGCTGACTGCAACAGAAGAGAGCGGACAGAGAAGAAACGCTCTGGGAGTGTGAAAAGCTTAATCAGAATTGTCGTGTTTGGAAAAAATAAAGATGACAAGCCACGGTGATAGTAGCAAGCCGCGCTAAACAAAATGTGGCTTATTGGACTTATAGTTGCATTTTTCATAGTTCAATTATTTTAGGAATGATGCATGGCTGATAGTTTTCAAACTAACCTTACGTAACCCCGTAGTAATCCCATTTTAGAAACCTTTCGACAAATACCAACCTTGAGCAATTCAAGGTGAAATAGGTGACGTAATAGACAACACTAGAATGTAGTTGCTGGCTGGCGCAGCATCTCACCCTCTCCATCGCAACACTGGAGGGTGAGAGCGTAAGATATGACCTGAGAACTGGTGAACTATGTCGGGGCAGGATGGGGAAACTCGGTTTGGAAGCCTGCAGTGGTCTCGATATGTAAAAATGGTCATCAGACCCGGTTATAAGGACAAAAAGATTAATGGAACCGTCTAGTAGCTGGATCACTCCATTTATGGTTAGCGTTGGATAAGAAGCTCAAAACCTGTTTTTCCATCAGATAATATTTTTACGGAGAAAAGATTACTCAACCCAATTGATCATCCCAGACAGCAATATTATATCCCCAAAGAGCTCCAAATCCCCTGCCTTATACAAGGCATCTCGAAACCTTTCAAATTCAATCTGCCGTATTGTATTTGAGAGTTTTGCAACTCTGCCAATGAAAATTGGAGGTTATCGTGTGTTTTTTGGTTTGCCTGAATGACATATCTAAGAGCTGTAAACGGATTTTGATAAATTTTGTGCAGAGGTGGGATGAGTTGACTAAATTTTAAAGGCGTTTTCTGGGTTTTGGACGCATGGTGCTTTCTTTAATATGTCCAGCCAGGAGTTTTTATTTATTTATTTTTCATTTTGACAGTATCATGAAAAATCACAATATCCATCCCTTCATCCATCCTCTTTGCTTATCTGAGGTCAGGTTTCAGTAGCAGCAGGCTCAGCAGGAAACAAGACACCCAGCGACACTTTCCAGTTCATCTGGGGGCATCCTGAAACATTCACCAGATGTTCTACGTAGTCCCTGAGTCAGTTTGCATCTAACCCAGTCTCTCCTCCCAGGGGGTATCCATGATCTTATTCTTTCTGCCACTACCCAGAGCTGATAACCATTGGTGAAGGCTGGAACATAGATTGACTGGTAAATCACAGGTGTTACCTTCTGGCTCAGCTATCTGGTTCGATACTACACCGGCGTTAGCACTGTTGCTCCACCAAGCCACCTGTCCATCTCCCTTTTCATTTTGCTATGAAAAGAAATCATCTTCCCTTGGCTTTTTTCAAGTGCTCAGCTTTTGATCTAAAGCCACCATGAGGGAACCTCAATCCTGAACTCCAAGAAATATTTGGCAACATTTTTTGGGGGGGAAATTAGATTTCTTTGGCTGCAAATGCTATAAAACATCTTTATTATTATTTCTCATTCTGTGACATAACGTTGTCCGTCAATCAAAAAATCCTTTAAAAAAATGAACCACTTCGCGGATCCATAGTCGAAGACGAAGTCCATCGTCGCTGCCCATGAAGACTAGGTTCCCTGCTGTTCACATTCAGCAAAAGCTGAGAAGGTGTGAAATCCCAGTCAACAGGAAATCATTTGAGATATAATGAGATCATAGAGAGAGAAAAAGAAAAACTGCATGGGTATATTTGAGGCCCTGGTGAAGCTGTGTGGAGCTCACAATCTTTACTACTCTGATAATGTCACTGGTACTTCTGTATGTGTTGTTCTGCTGTCCTGGGAAGACTCCTCAGAAGTTTTGCCACAGCCCGGGGCAACAGCAGCGCCTGAGTCCTTTGAGAGTGTCTCTGTAGAGGCAGGGGTTTCAGCGGTAACCTGAGGTTGGTCAGACTTCCTCTTCTTCCTCACATGATAGTGATGCTTTTTGGACTTCAGGTGAGCTGTTGGTAAACAAAAACAGAGAAATCTGCTAGAGACATGATACAACACTGTTTTAACTCAGTAAATCATGGATTTTGATCGTAAATGAGTTATCAAACAGAAAAAATAGGTAGAAGACATTTAATTGTTACACCATTTTAATTTAGCATTTGGAAGCGAATAAAAAAGTTTTTTTTTGTTGTAGAAAATAGAAGGAAAAAATACTAAGGAAAAGGCGTTCGATGTGGAATTATTTCTTTAGAACGTAAGAATGTACTTCATTGGTTGTAAATGTTAACATAAGGCTAAATCTAAACAGAAATCAATGATCATGTGTTCTCTTCATCCTGTATGATGTAGATAGAGAGCCTCACCTGTCCACTGCAGGTCACCAATGATCACTTTGTCGCATAAATCACATGAATGATGGCTCCGTTTATTTCCTTGCTCCACCCCCTGCACTCTGATTGGTGCAACAGCTGGCTCCTCACCCTGATTGATTGGCAAGAAGTGTGTAGTATAAAGTAAGTACTAAATGTGCCCTGTGGAGTATATTCTTACATTTCCTATTACTTGCAAAGACGTCACGGGTATCCTGACAAACATGTTGAAAAGATTCCTTCCGCATTGTCATATCACTGCAACAAACTGTCAATCAGCATAACAGTGAAAAGTCAGCAGCGGGATGTGCCGCCTAGAAACCTGTGTTCACATTACAAACAAAAGAGAAAGTAAAATCCCTGCTCCTACTAGTGGTGCTGAACTCCACAGGCTTTCTTCAACAACACCTGAGAGCAGGGAATGAAAACAAAAGGTTGCAAAGCAGGGGTCCGTGGCTGGGTTTACATTGACACATTTAAATTTCTGGATGAGTTTTTGCATGAGCAGAAATCTAATTGGAAATGGTGTGTTGCTGCCACATGCAACCGGAACAGCTTTGTGGTAAGTGCAAAAGCGACCAATACATGATGTGTTTTATCGAATGGTGGGCGTTGCAATATAACATTCCATCGGGCCAGTTTCTCTCTGTTATTTTCATGTTTTTAATGCTGACAAAGCCTAATAATAACTATTTATGTATATCTATAAAAAACTATACTGGCGGCTCAAGGGTGGGAGGATAGGACGTTCCCAACATAGCCTCGTCGGTACCTCCGAGTGGTTTTACTCAGACTGACGTTACATCATTACAACGTTATCTTATATGAAGTTATTCTTTCCAAGACTTTCCAAGGTCTACCTCGTCTTTAATTACTTTATTTAATGTTGCATAAAAGTTGGTCGTTCTGCACTTCTGTTGTTACGGGATTCATAATCGGCATCTTCAATAGACGGTAGTCGGTTTTACATTAACTAAAAGTTTCAGTCCATCACGCCTCCTGACGCTCTGTCTTGGATGTGTTTGTAGAGTTCATTATTTCTTACTTTCCCAAATCATTTTTGAGATTAATTAAGAAACTCTCTGCAGATTAATTTAATGCCGTCATCGTGCATGTGAGTGGCGCCGCCGGGCACGTGCTAACCAGGGATTATTCTTGCGTTTCATGCTGCGGTTGCCTTTCTGATGGTCATTCTGAAAGGACTTAGACTACCAACCCTAACCCCCCAGCAAAGGAGTGGAATCTCATTCAGAAAGGGGAGTTTACATTTCTGATTTTATTTGGAATAAAGGGGTCCCTGTAAACCCACCTAGTGTGTGAAAGAGATAAAATGAAGTGAAAAAAAAAGTAAAGTATGAAAAATGTGAGTACAACATTGTACAATGTACAACAACCCAGCATTCTTCAGGTGGGACAAAATAAGTGTATATTGTTTTGGATACATATGATATGGAGGCAATCACTGAGATTTAGATTCAGTCTTTGCATAAAGAAATAAAAAATTTGATTAGAATATTATTATCAGCTCGTTCACTGACATATGAAGATACTGAACTACTTTATATACATATATGTACTGATGACCAAACTATATATATGGCTGTCATTTTATGTCCGGGGAAATGAAACGAAGAGGCCAGGGAGAAACATGAGACGTGAGAATACCAGATAAAAGGAGAAATAGTTGTAAGAGTTAAGGAGGGTTGTATGCAATTTAGGTGGAAATGAAGAATTCAAAGAAGGAAATGGGAAATGAATGGAAGGATTCCAAAGTATAGGGGTGAAAAAAAAGATAAGAGATAAAAGAAAGGAGGGGTGAAGAAAACATTCTACAAATTGAGGTAAGAAAGACAGTGGAGGATAAAGTAAGAAGTAAAAATCGTGGCTAAGCTTAATCCCAACATCAGAGGGAAGCTGCCAGCAGGCGGCAGCTAGCTTAAAAGACAGTTGTCTCACCTTGCTGAGACTATTCAATATCTGCAGTGCAGGGTTCAGGACCGTCTCCTCCCACCTCGACAAGTCTGTCACATCCAGGCCATACACTGCTGGCACATTGTCACCTGGTCCTAAAGGAACATACATGCACCAGATACACACAGTTAGACCACATGATGCTTCTTACAAAACCAACAGAGGCTGCAAATGAATGTTTTTTTTCAGATTTTTGATTCCACGTTCCCTCTATTTACTTTCATTGGATAACATCTCAACTAGTACTTACTTAGTCTTACCATAATACATGTTTGTAATTAAAAGTGTAATGATCAAATTTCCCCTTAAGCATAAAATAAATACAAACATTATAAGACAAAAGCTGACACCGACTTTCATGTCTCTTATCAAAATGGTGATATATGGATTTGCGGCTTATGTAGGTGATTATTTTACATCTAACAAGACACACACAGACATTCTATCTGAGGATGAGCTGGACTTCAGGATGAATTCTCGGAAATTTACAGTAGCAGAGATGTGCTGGAGCCACACCCTGAAGCTCTGTCAACTGCTGACTCACATTGGCTCGATAATGTCTATCCCTCCACCCCCCAACCCCCTTCCCTCTTGTGCACCACCACTCTGTCTGTCTCTCTTTCCATCAGTCTGGCTACGGCTCTCACTCACCCCCTCTCCCCCTCTCCCCCTCTAACTGTTCCACCCCTTGTTTCTGTTTTGCATCAGTCAGCAGACTCAGGGCCAGGCCTCTGCACTAAAGAGCAGCACCAGACCCGGTCCTCCTTGTGAGCCTGTCTGCATCAACATCTCCTGGCCCGCATTGATTAGCACCACATAAACAATTAGATAACAACTTAGAGAGGATGTAGATCTTATTCAGGCTAATTTTACTCCAACTACGTACAAAAATATGTATGTTTCAAACATCGTATCCATCAGTACCCAAATACTTCCATGCATCCTTTATGTTGGAATCAAAACATCCACGAGATGGCAACGGAGACGTAATAGCATACACGCATAGTAAAAAGCAGCAAGAGGGAGGCAACGCTGCACTCTGCAGAGGTCGTTAAATGCATTGCAATAAAGGACCGATGAGTCTTAATTATTTTCACTTATCGTTTTTCCCCTTTGTTTGGTCTTTCTGTCTTCCTTGAAATATTCCTTGAGAATATGGCTTTCCTGTGATAATGCTGAATCTCCCCCTACTTGCAAATAAATCTTTGAAAATTTGCACCAAAATGTACGAAGTGAACGCAAATTATGGACCAAAGGCTCAATTGGTTTCCCTATTTAACACTGAGAACAAATGGGCTTTACTTAGCCCTGTTCAATGGAGGGCTATTACATTGACTTTACATTATGATGTAATGGGGGGTGGGGGTGGGTTCATCTTTAATCCCCACTTTACCTGGTGGTGAGGCTATCAATATCTGTACGAACTGAATGAGCCAACAAGGCTATACAAAACAAAGGGATGGGATGAGGTATTATGTGTGCGACCCACAACTTGGCAATCTAAAAAGCAGCGAGTAAGAGATAATTCCATGAAGACCAAAACTGTCTTCAAAGCACTAGCAACACTGCTGTGGTATACATGACGACTCTTTTGCTTGGGGAACGCTGACTTTCTGGCAATCAAACACTGGAAAGCCGTTAAACTGCAGTTTGATGAGAGTATATCACCAATGTTAGCGTAGATAAGGTTTGTTGCGCCACTTCTGCCTAAATACTTATTGCTTCTCACATACCCCTGGAGTCAAGAATATTGCTCCTTTTATATGACTCCGTTTGAGCTTTGTTTCCACATTCAAACAAGAACAATATGAAATTGATTGTCGGACACGGGCATCTGCAAAACCAACTCAGAACGCCATAGCGTGTATTTTTGCCAGTAGTTAGCAGTGTATCTTTTCAAGATCGACATCTCAAAAGCAGAAGAAGAAGAACACAAAGTGTACATGATTGTCTCTGCTGATCACAATTATGGTGCAGCAACTCAACAGCTTGCTGGAGGAGCCTTAAAAAGGGTCAACTGAGTTTGCAACACAAACAGTGCTCAAAAAACTTGTTTACCAACGTTTTTGTTGTTCTGTCGGTGTTTGACTATTAGGCTGAAAACGCAACAGTCCTGCAGGAAGTAGGGTCATACATAGTTTTCACAAAAAGTGTGTCCCACACGACAACAAGGAGACGGAATGAGTTGTATTTCAAAAGATTGCACACTGGAATCCTCTTCCAAAGGTTTTCATTCATCAGGTCCTCAAAAAAACAAAAAAAGCCAGACCGCAAAAAACGTTTTATGTGAAAACAGTTGGTACCAGCCCCTATATGTGGTTAGCCGTGCAGCAGTAATCTCAGGGATACAACATTTTAATGCTGATGCAGGCTCATGCTAATCTTAAGCAAATATATTTACCATGTTGATCATCTAAATTTCAGCATGCGAGCATTATGGGATATGTTGTGAAGTTCTATGAACAGAGTGAGAATTTTGTCATGTCCTAAAGAATTGGAGAACTTCATATTTTGATGAAATTATGGTTCAAGAGTAAAAGGCAGAGGATCACCAAAGTCAGAATAATTCACCCTCTACAGACCATGATGTCAATCCTTCCAATACCTCAATTGCACACCTCTGCATGGATATTGTTATCCATATGACCTTAGTGATAAACAGCTAAATAATTCAGAAAAGGCTCAAACTGGATCTAAACATCAAGGCCAATTCAAGACATAATCTCACCTAGTCTTGCTGTTGTGTGCGGAAGATAACCATCGGGAATCCAGACAGACATGGCGAGATAAATACATCACGAGATTCCAACCCAGAAACTTCTTGCTGTGAGGTGACAACCACTGCACTTTGCTGCCGCACAAAGTGAGCATCGCCTAAAAACTGGACCACGCCAGGTATATTTTGTAATAAAATATCGAAGTGGGACGAACACACACTCGAATGAGAGAATCCCATTAACCTGTGAGGTATGTTTACCCAACTCAATTATGTCTAAATCCTTTGCACAAAGAGACTGAAGCGCGGGTTGGAGGGCAGGAGACGTACTGAAGTTACCAACTCAGCTGGAAACTGCCTGAGCCTCCATACTTAGAGTGGTAACTGTATAACAGCTCATCTGGGCAACAAACCGTATTGACTCTGTAAAAGGAATTAATGGTTATGGGAACAGTCAGATTATTCACAGAGCCCCACCTGAGCGCTATTCATTGTCATTTTGGTCTGAGTCTTGACACCGGCCACATTTCGACCCCTTGTTCTAAATTAGTGAACTGATGTTTTGATGTAACATCAGTTGTTTGTGATTCATTTCACTCACTTTCTATTGATGCCTGCCTACTTATATTGAATAGTTGACAACAGAGCTAATAGCAAACGCAAAAAAACTTAGTTGTACATTCGACGTGTCTGACATGTCAACACCTGCATCATTTTGGCTTCCAAACATGGGATGTTACTAGCAAGCAAATACTTCCCTCTGTACCCTAACCTACCCAACTCTAAAACATTAATAAAACAGAGCGTGATCATTTCTTTGGCTTTTTTGGCATTCAGTTCAATAAATAACGGTACCAGGACAAACATCCAGTTTTTTTCCCATCGACTTCATTGGTTTTCATAAATATATACAGTGCCCTCCAGATTTATGGGCACACTTGTTAGAAATTTGTATCTTGAAATGCAAATAATGTCTATACCAGGGGTACTCAAATACCAATCTTAAAGGTCCACAAAAACCTGCCATAATACTGTTATATTCACAGCAAAATGTCCTTTTTATTCAGAACAACAACAAAAATACATACTAAAATAAAATAAAATGCAATTTCCATTATGATCAAAATTCTAATAAATACTCAAACAAAAACATCCAAAGAATGCTTTGGTAAACAAATATATCAAGATCCCAGGAATCAAAGTGCAATAAAAACTTTTTTTTTGTCAAACACTTAATGAGAGAAAAGGCATCTTGTGCTTACCCAACTCCCACGCCACTCTGAGTGAGCACTCGGTTGCTTTTGATTTTTTGTGTCAGTGTAGTGCTTATGTTTTGGTTTGGTCAGCACGTGTAAATGGGCTGCCATCTCCATGCCAACAATGCGCTGATGGGCTGTTACTGGGTCACATGGTGGGTTTACATGGGACACTTTTCTCCTTTCCGAATTGCAATGTCGGTCGTCTGCTTACATGACTTGTGATCTTTTCCGACCCGGTGTTTACATGCGTTGAGTCATCTAATCGGAAACACTTCCACACATGCGCAGACGATCCAAATTCTCGTTCATAAGGTGGGGATAATACTTTGGTGAGTTGGGTTCCGACCACCAACATGCACCCAGATGAAGAATACGACAGTGTGCGCAGAAGCGGCTTTTCACCCATCTAACCGTCCAAATATTTCCAAATATTTCAATGTTGCAATGGATGAATGACTCTCCAATGCAGACCGGTACTGTTTTGAAGTCCTCGTATTTAAAATGCGTCGCAGCACTGAAAAAAAACTAAAATTACGTTGCTGGTCATGCGCAGAAACAACGCCAACTGAAAGCCTTCTGAAACACCGTTTATGTACAGCAGCTGGCTATCGGAAAGGCTTTCTGAAAGGATTTGGAGTACCTCCTTCGGAAATGTTCTTTCCATTCGGAATCTTGCAGCATTTTCTTTCCCATTAGACGTCCTTTCCCAATCTAATCGGAATTAGGCTGTCCATGTAAACCCACCTGTCACACTTTCAGCTCAGGGTCAGCTCGCGGTCTGCATCTGGCCCGCGCGCCACCTATTGAGGGCCGCTGGTCTGTACCCACACTCTTAACACTAGAAAAAGACCTCAGTGTGTGCAAAACGGCACGCAAGTTGTTCGTTGTGATGACGTGATGAGGAAGTACGGGTGTGGGATGGAGTCAGGAGATGGGAAGTCAGAGTTAAACATAAGGCCAGTGCCTCTGTGTGGAAGGTGGCCATAGTGCAGATGGTTGCTGAATTGGTGACGATCCCAGGTGGTGGTGTGGAGTGGTGGTGTGGTGGAAAAATTAAAAGTTAGGGTATATATTTGTGACACTAGGGGGAGCTTTATTTATAAAAGAACTGGACTGATTTTGGGAAAGGTCAGTTGTATAGTTCCGACACTAAGGAGAACTCTATCTCAAAAAGTTTTCGGCCTGTAATTTTCTCAACCATTGGCCCAATTCTTTCCAAATTTGATGCATATGAATGGACTCGCAAGCGCATGACAAAGGAGAGTCAGCCCACCATCTTTTCTTTTCCTTCTGACAACCGGCCTGCCTCTAGTCTATGTATGGAAATCCCTGAATGCTGAGCAACTGAACTTGTATATCAAGCAAAAATGGGACAGAATTCCACTTCAAAACTTCTTTTCCAAAACCCATACTGAGCGTCGTTAAAAGAAAACATGATGAATAACACATTGGTTAATGCATCCCTGTCCCATGTGGGTTTTATGCCAAAAACAACAGTGACGGTTAATTAAAAGACTGGGGTTTCACCAGTGTGTTAACTGTGTGCCTTTGTCTTACAGGGGAAGACTTTTGTGTTTGTGCCACAATAGCAGGCAGGTGGTGGAGGTGACAAGTATCACCTGGAATAACTATGCCAGATGCGGAGCAGGAGCTTTCTCCCTCAGGTGCTCTATTCAATACTCTCTTGCCTCACCAGGCGTCCTCCTCTGCCCTTCTGTTGCTGCTATCTCTTTCATGACTTTTTTTGAAATCTCTATCAACATCAGCCCCTCGAATAATTCCCCTTTGACACCACCAACCTCCCACTGGGCCGAGATGAGTGGCAGCAGCGTATGCTGGGATGCCAGATGCTGGATGAAAATCCCCCTTCTATCACGCTTGTTTGGGATCTGGTGAAATTTAACTCCACTAATCCACTCTGATGTGAATGAGGGTTGATAAGAAATTCTAAACAGACAAAGCACAGGCTGGTCGACCCACACCCACATCACACACTGTGAGCGTCGCCTTTCAAGCACACAGGGGGAGCTATGCCAACAAGAAAGGGCTCCCCTGTCGCCAGGCAGCTGCTTGCCAGTGTTAAGTGAGAGTAGTCCACCTGTTGCAACAAATGGGCCAGGAGTCATTTGCTGCGTTTGCCTCATGTTTGCTGAAAGAGAATGTGCAACCGTGTGTGCTCTGCTGTAAAAACTGGACTGCAACTCCCAGGGCATCACTAACCGGCCAAGCTGTGCTTGTCTGGCTGTCATCCGCTCTGGAAGATGACAGCTGCCTCTTTTTTTTGGTCTCCCTCACCTTCTCCTGTTGTTCAGGTTGGATAATTGTGTAACAGATTAAGTGTAGGGATATTTCTGTAACTTCAGCCAAATTGCTTTTTTGGCTAAAGCAACCTATTTCTATATTAACATTTCCTTGTTGCTTCGATTTAATGTCACCACTTTAAGCGAGTCATTTTCAGATGCAGGCAAAAAAGTTCTAATTTTGCTGTATACCCCGCAGAAACACACAATTATAGAACGGCTAGGGAACATAGTGGAGTATTTTACAGCTTAGAGTCAAATTAGTTCCCTTAGGAGGGAGAGAACCATATAGAGAGTGAATAGTCGGACTTGCAGTTGGAATCATATTATTCGCACCCTTATTTTCCTAAATGTAGCACAATTACTCCTCTTGGAATGTTCAATGCTGCTGAAGCGGCAGGTTCCTTAAAGATGGTGAGACATTTTCTTCCAGGATTAGCGCTTGGATCGATTGCTCTGCGTAACAGCAAGCCAGAGGTTCTAATGGATTATCGTGATGGTTTTTGGCATAATGGAGTCATTTCTGTTAAGCTTTTAAGTCCGTAGCGGTGTCTCTCTTGGAGATTGGAGCCCACCTCTAAATTCAATCCATACCAGGGGGAAAAAACATTGGGATTGTAAAGAAAGTCTATGATGGTTGAAACAGTGTTTCCACACCACCTAATTGCAAATGTGCAGTCTTAGGAGTAATGCTTTTCACAGGGTTGAATAATGTTGAGACCACAGTATTCAGTAAAGGTAGCATGTGGTGTTAAACGTTGATTTCAACAGTTACTGTTCTATTCTTTTTCGTAGTAAACAGATGAGTAGGTTATTTTAGGGCCACACTTTATATACAATGGTGTTTAAATAATTTAATTTCAGCTGTTTCAATCACAAACAGATTATTGCTATTGTCACTTACATCTGGATGTTTTTGCAAGCCTTAGATACATTTACAACATGATTCAAAGTCAATATTTACATTAAAATGCCGCATATGTTTTGAGGAAAACATCCTATATTTGAGATAACATTTTGAAGAGAAGGTGACGAGATGGTCCAATTAATATGAAGGCAGTGCATCTGATAGGTCATGTCACTTTTTACCAAAGATGGTAGATGTGTTAAGTTAATAATGAATTTGATTCCTGGGATTCACTGTTGTGTTGTTATGAGCTGCTTTTGGTGATAGAGGGTAGGGTGACGGAGAAGGAAGGACCCTCCCACTGGACTCGAACCGTGGATGTTACACACTCGCAGTGCTATTTTTATTCTTTATCTATGATGGTTTCTCTTGATGTGGCAGCATGTTTCCCCTTGGTTGATTGATGAACCAAACCAAACGTCTCAACTTTCAAAGACATTTTTACAGTATTTTGGATTTGAATATTTTCAAACTTCTGGCAATTCCGCTAAATGTTTAAGAACTAAAACGTGCGTACTACTCCATCTATTTTTAACCCTGATGCGTCATTCTCGTCTTATCGAGATCTCTCCTGCCCCTGTACACCAAGCTGAGGTCCTGGTGACAGACACTCTGCCTTGCCTCAACGGGCTCCACGTTTGTCTGCATGTGTGCACACGTAAGCTTTGCACCTGCAGGAGGACAAGGACACAAACTCGCCCCACACCTGTTCTCCTCAGCTGGATCAAATTGCTTTCACTCTCCAACCACCCGTTGCTGTGGCCGTCTCCCTCGCTTACTCACTCAAATTTGAGTTACCTAAACCTCCGTTACTTAACACTCACAGTCAGAGTAAAGCTACAACTGTGTAACATGACTACAGGTGGAGCATGTGTGCTTTTGTGCTCGTCCTCAGGGAAATTAAATGTAAGTCTGAGAGTGCCAGCACCCTCTGTATAAAACGTGGCACTTCTTTAAATTAATATAACCTCTAATGACCATTTTCATTAAGGGTAATTAAGTTGACTAATTAAACCTTTCCCTATATCCGCGAGGGAATAACACGCAGACATGCTATAAGCAGACAACCACATACAGATGCACTAAAAGGCAAGGCTAATTAAGGCTTGATTTAATTTGAGCTGGCTGACTCGGTGCGTAAATCCCCACTGCAAGTGAAGTTGAGAGCGTGAAGAAACACATAACCTACTGAAAAGTTTTTAAGTCACTGAATGCCCACATGCTCCATCAACGACTGTCGTCTCTGAAGACCACATTGGATTAAACTTGTGCATTTGTGTCATGTGAATGTGCATCTTTTTGTTCTCCGAGAGTCAACATTAAGGTTATTTTCTAACCAACTTCATTGTTTGACTAAGGCTATTGGTCATTTCCAATTTGTCCTTCCCTTTGACCCACTACCGACTGCATGCTTGGGTTACTCCACATAGCCCCCGATGACCCTGCTGCCTGAGTATGTGTGGTCGGGGTAAATTCCCGGCAGCCCTGTAATGCTTCAGGAGATTAGCCTGCTCAGCTGAGACCCGCTGGCATCTGTAAGAGTGAGTGAGGCTCGGACAAAATAGAAAAGAGGTCAGCAGTCATGACGATGGACTAAGGAGAACCGGAAAGGCTGATGTAAAGGTGGGATGAGTGCGGTTCAACAGTCAAACCTTAGAGCTAGGGCAATCACGGCAATCACAGGGCCGGACACGAGGACAAAGCTGTGCTAAAGTCAAATACTTGGCAAAAAACCTGCAGAAATAGACTCTGATCCATTGTTTATGTGTGAATGGAAGCTAGATCATTCACAGGAAATGATTACCCGACTTTTTTATTGGAAAGAACAATAATGTATGAGGGATAAGCCACCTACTGCTACCTCAAACACTCACTGCGGTAGGTCCACAGATTTACAGAAGAAGTTTACTGAGGTTTAAGTTCAGTCCAACTCCAGCGAAGCATTTGTGTATGTTCTTACTTCGGTCACTGAGGTTCTGTTTTCACTGGTGTCCGTCTGTTTGTTTGTCTGCTAACAGGATTACACAAGAACTACTTGTAATGGATTTTGAGGGATTATCATGAAACTTGGCAGAAGGGTCAAGCATTTAGAAACGTAGAATCTTTGTTGAATTCGTGGGTCAGGATAAAGGTTTATTTTATATACTATAGTTTTCTTTTTTCCTATAATCATTATGAGGAGCAATGTTTTCTCAGCAATTACGCATGAGGTATAAGAAGGATTTTCATGAAACCTGTGAAGTTAGGTTAATAATTGGAATTTGAATTAGGGTTTAATTTCATTTAATGGATTTGTTGGGCCTTGGCCGAGCTGTGCAGTTCACTGGTTGCCATTCTAATTTCCATTTCTGTGAAAGCTCTTAAGAGTTCGTGCTTCGTGCCCAGACCAACATCATTTATGCAAGGGTCTGCATTTCCTAAAATATTCAAGCAAAGAAAATATGTCTGGAGGCTTAAATTAAACCCCACTACGATTGTTCTGTAACATGCTGTAACTGTTGGTAAAACACTGTGTTTGCAAATGAAATGTGCAAATGTACAGACAGCATTCCTAGAAGACCACACGAAGAGAAGCCTATATTTACTGTATAGGGAAAGGCTGGCATGACAGAAGATAAAATGATTCCTGCAATGATCATTTTTGTATCATTATAACCTCTCATATAATGTCCTGCCAAATAAAATTTTAAATAATTGTCTTCAATACATTACACATTATCTCTCTAGTAATATTTTTTGCTGCGATAATCGTATTGTGAGAATTTGACATCGTGACCGCCCTGGACCAAAATCAAATGATTTAATATTTTTTGTTCAATTGGACATTTACTTTTATTTTTTGATAAAATTCCTCAAATACAGCAAAAAAAAGAAAGGCCGGTATTAAAGTGAGAAAAAAGAAAAAAAAAGTAAAAAGCAATGCTACTGGGAACTCATTGTTTTTTTATCTTCTGTTTTGTCTAAACAGAAAGTCAGCTCAGCAAAGGGACGATGAGACTAATTCTATGCATTTTTATATTAAATAACATAGTTTTTTGCTTGTGAGAAGCATTACTTGCTTAAAGTTTGGCATTTTGAAGCTCATTGCATTTTTTAAGTGGCCAAACTTGAATGTCTTGCGCAATACACGGTGATTTGATTATATCTAAGAATATGTGGCTTCCTTCTACTATGGCTGACTTTGCAGTTCAGATCTTGCGTTCACACAAGACAGACAGACAGAAAGACAACCCAAAGTCGCAATGCCTCAGTCCACGTCTATCAACTGCACGGAGGCATGAAAACACTTTTGTCCCTTAAGAACCCTGAATGGATAACAGCTACAAGTATTTCACTGGACTTCTTCCTCGGTTGATTTAACTACATCTGACTCAATATCTAAATTTTTGGATAGCTTTAGGAGGCCCTTGGTTCAACCTTTATCTTTAGTGTTCACACTCTGCAAGAGTTATGAAATAAATTGTTCTTTCATGACAATTGGACATAAATATGAGCATAGTTCGGAAAATAAGGTCGAGGTAAAAATATTTCAGATTATTTTTAAATACTAGACTCAAAGACTCTTTAAAGGTCATGCTTTAAAACGGAATCAATTTTATAAATCCGACATTAAATTTACTTTACATTGCGTAGTTTATACTAATTTTGAAGAAAAAAAAATTACCCGTAGGTCGCCATTGCTGTTTACCTTGCAATGCATTCTGGGTAGTGAAGTCAAATGGTTGCACTGGCCGGCTTCTGAACCACTTATCCTAGTTCAATAGTTCAAATTTCATCCGTCCAGCATTTTCAATTTGAACTCAAGCATGAAATTAACTTGGACAACCTGTAAAACTTTACTCAAACAGAGCAAACGCAAGAAGACGATGAAAGACGTGATTAATGGAGAGTGGGACACAATCGCTGGTGTCTATGCAGGAATCATGTTGCTATGGCAACTGTGAAGGAGTGTATTTTTTGTAAAGACCTCCGCATTTTGTCGGCAGCGGTTCAGGTTAAGCACATAGATCCTACCGTCGTTGCACGATATCTTCCACGGTCTTAGTCATAGATGGTCTGCTTTCAGAGTCTGCATCCGTGAGCTAGATTTTAGCAGGAGAGCGTCCAGTGTCTCCTGTCTTTGCCACTTCGTAGAGCGGTTGTCACTCGCTTTATAAAGTAATGACAGTGTTATAACCAGCATGAACCGTAAGCTCTTTCAGTAGATGTGGTCGACTGAATGCTTCAAATGCATCAGGAGGAGAAGTGACGCAAACACAGACGCGGGTCCTTTGGTAGTTGTGTACGTCCACAGGAGTCGTCCAACTGTTTTCTCCTCTTCTTATCCCTGGGAAGGCTGTGTAGACCTACATCGATTCCCTTTTTGCCCTTCGAATGGAAAGTAAAAAAAAAAGCAGCACAATGCGGGCAATATATCGATTTTTCTCTCACCAATGCTACGAAAACAACAACCAACTACAGTGGCTCGGCGTGACAACCACTCCACGCCATCAACCCATAATGCAATGCGCCCTTAAAGTAATGGCGACCTGCGTGGGTCAAATATGTATTTAACTTTGAAGATTTATAAAGTAATGACAGTATGTCTTTAAAGTCAGGGTTCCCTATGAGATTCTGAAAACACAACTGGCCTGAGAAGTACTCTCACTGTCTGCACATAGAACATCACTGGTTTGTGCAGACAGAGACACATGAGCACAGCTTCAGACAGATTACTGCGTATGTAAAAACCCACCAAAACAGATACAGACACATATGATGAAGACCATATGTTGCAGCGAGTAGGGAGGCACATTGAAAAAGGGGTATTCAGGTCCCGGCTTGGACTAAGCCACTCGGGCCTAATAGGATTAGGTGGATGGGTTACTACAGGGCATGCTGCTGGACAGAAGCCAGAGGCCCGGTTTTCATCTGGGACAGAGAAACACACTCAGCCTTTACATGTAAACTCCTTACTTCCATGGAACTCCTGACTTCAAGGTGTTGCAACCAGGGTGGGAAATCAGCACCTGCCAAATACTCATTGACTTTGGCAGCAGTGGTTCGTAGTTATCCATTGTGCAGAGGCAGAACCATCCACTGTAGTTCCTTTTAATGCATCTGGTACCATCAGCTGCCTGCATCATAACCGCCACGTTCACATCACAGCAGCTCACACATGCTACATAAAATCAAATCCACTTTTCTGCCAGTGACCTAATATCTCTGGATTTGTTTTGCTGCAAAGAAAATACTTATTTACTGTACTTATTTCTTGTATTGGTTTCAATGAAAAAGTTAATATCATGCTAATAAATGCCAGCTATGTATGAAACACCAGCAACAGGATAGTTAGTTTCGCTTACGAAAATGGATTGGCAACTATTTTGCTGATGGATCTTTTCAGTCACGTATAAAGCAAATACATCAAACATCTGATTAAAATAATTATTTCTGGTTATTGACTATTTAATGTAGGCAGGGTTTCAAAAAGTTAATTTTAAGACTTTTTATGACTATAATAAATCAAATTGAAAAGCTATTTCAAGTCCATACTAGTAGGCAAGTATTCAGAATGTGAGAGAATATTGACTTGCAGTAACTTTCAAAGTAATTTCATCTTTCAACAGAACAAAAGCAATACAACAAACATTATTGAAGCATAAGAAAAAATAAATAAAAAAGAGCATTCAAGTGAGCATTAAGAGGTATTAAGTATAACATAAGGTTAATAGTTAAAGTTAATAAAAGTTTATTTAATTTTATTTAGTTTACATAATTTCTAAACGTATTTTAGAATTTGTAATGCCTTAAATTCAGATGATCAAATTTTAGACATCCTATTAGGAACGTGTTACTTTTCTTTGAAATGTAAGATAGAAGATGAAGAAGGTGTCTTTGGGTTTTTCATTGGCTGGAAAAAAAAAGAAGCAATGTCATTTTGAAAACATCAGTCTGGATGTGGAAAAATGTGATGCGCATGTTTCATTTCTTCTTCTTTTTTATATTTCGAGATCCATAAAGATTAATTGTGAAACTAATTAATAGAAGAATTGATAATAGCAAGGACTGTTACAATTTGGTTCGTCAAAGTATCGGATTCATACTTCGAGATTATTGTTTCAAAAAATGTAACAAAATCATCTTAAACTTTGTATTTGTGTTTTACTTCCATTCTTTGGCAAATGAATTACACTAAAGGAGGGAGAGTCTTTTAGCATAACTATACAAAAGTGTACAAAAAAACCCAACTAGAATGGCACACAGCAGAGTGAATTGCTCCTCCAAGGCTCCACCATGCCCTTCAATTTCCTCAGGCCTTATCTAAATCAAACTCACAGCCCTGTAACATTAAAATACTGGGTTTGGGACAATAAAATACTTAAATATTTGATGGCTCAAGATTTTACATGGATACAAACACAACTGCTCAAAGTTACCAATCCTGTAAATATGGCCGATTGTTTTCATCAAGATCCATGCCCTATTCCATAGGAAATTCAAGAAAAGGTATTGGAAAAAAAAGCTGTTGCAACTCACAATGTTGTAGAGTTTTTAAAAACCACACATCCGCTCCTTTATTCAGATTTGCACGTAAATTGTTAGGTGGTCTATTCTGGCCCAAGACTCATCCTACAAGTTTCATGGAATTTCACTCATTAGTTTTTGCCAGTGAAAGCATAACCATCTAAGTGAATGTTATAACACTACAGGAAGAGTGAACACAATAAGTTGAACTGATAAACTAAAGATCCACAGGGGCCCAAAATCTATGTCAGAAAAATTGCTAAACCATTTTTACGATTTAGTCATTTTACAGATTAAACAAATGATATATAAAACGCTCATTGTTGAGCATTATTCAGATATTGTTTCTGTTTCACCCCATTGTCACTCTTCCATCTTGTTAAATACAGAGGTGATGCTGATGAGTTGGACTGTGCAAGTGAAACACACACACACACACATGAATACACACAAACAAACACACACACAGCATGAGGTGAGTGAAAGCTACTCACGCTTAAGAAAGCGGTTACGGACCCATTTGTTCTGTTTGCGGGCATAACGCCTCGTGGCGACCTTCAAAGCTTCTATACCTGCACATAGGAAAGAGAAGGTTATAGATGAAGGAGAGGAAAAAGGAAACTCTCATAGTTGGTTCTACTTTTGAAAAAGTCAACCAGTTCATCTCGTGCTAGATCTACATGAATCTCTGTGACTTTGATCAGCTAGTTCCCTGACCTTTGTCTCGTAGGGTGTCTCTTTCCTGTTGGGTGCTGCTGTCAGGTGCAGTTAGGTAATCGTGAAACTCCTTAAAACCAATCGACTGGAAAATTCCATGTTGGTAGTCCTGACTAGAGAAGAGAAGAGAAGAGAAGAGAAGAGAAGAGAAGAGAAGAGAAGAGAGGAGAGGAGCATTATTCATCAAAAAAGTTTCCTTCTCCATTTTGACATATCCAGACACTCAGCGGTGACTAATTTCACCTTCTCCTCCTCTATCTCTGCCCCCCTCCCTAAACACAGACTATCAGTCTGAACAGATGGGATGCCTTTCAGGGTACATAATTACAGAATTGCATTAAAAAAACAGAACCCATGGGTGCTCAGTAGTCAGAAATGTCATATGCGCTGACATTTTCCTTTGTACCAGTACAAGAAAAATGACTTTCTTATCATAAGATATTATTTTACAGATTATGATGAAATCAGTCTGCACCTACTCAATTGAATATTACACTTGAGGATTTTTTGCTATCATTTTTCTGCATTAACAACATTATGATCTTATTAATTCAGGAAAACAGATCCGTGAATAACCGTTTAGTTTAAGCCGGTTTTATGATGGCCTGAGACGATGATACTCATGTTATTAAGTAAAGATATACTTATTTTAGTCATTGGAGACGGATTAGGGAAGCACTTTCCTGTCATATCAGAAAATAAAAAATATCAGTGTTAAGTAAGTAAGTTAGATAAGTTTGACTTTCTTTCATGATAACTTTCCTGTTATAATGTGATAACTTTCACAGTTTAATACCAGAATTTTCACGTTTTAATGAAATCATTTTCACATTGTAACGTGGTAGATCCAGTTTACCAACCCAAACCTGACTGTAAATCATTAGAAAGCCTTACTCTCAGTCTTACAAATCCAACCTGGAAGCATCAACCGCCATTCTTATTTTTCATAGTGTATCAGCTCCTGGCCAATACTCCAAATTTTTTAATAAGTTCTCTGATTTTCTATCAAACCTAGTCCTTAAGACAGATAAAACAATTCTTGTAGGTGACTTTAACATTCACATAGATGAAGACAGAGATAGTCTCGGTATGTTAAACTCGGTTCGTTTAACTTAATATTAGACTGTGTTGGTTTCAGTCACTGTTTTAATCATACCTTGGATTTAGTCCTGACTTACGGCATTGTATTGAAAAACTAGTAGTTCATCCACAGAATCCTCTGTTATCGGATCACTGTTTGATAACTTTTGAATTTCAACTACTAAATGAGTCGCTAGAAATATATCTGAAGAAGCTGTGGCAAAATTTAAAGAATCTATTCCATCAGCCCTGAATTCAGTCGCATGTCTCAACTTAAAAGAATCTGAGTCTAACGTTAGTCCTGGGCAAATTGATTATTTCGTCGATAGGGCTGCAAACCCACAGATATAAATAGCTATAATCAAACCGCTGCTTAATAAGCCGAGCCTTGATCCAGAAGCTTTAGCAAATTACAGGCAGATATTTAACCTTCCATTCCTCTCTAAAATCTTAGAGACAGTGGTCACCAAACAATTGTGTGATTTTCTGCATAACAATAGTTTATTTGAGGATTTACAGTCAGGTTTTAGAATTCATTATAGTACAGAAACAGCACAGGTCAAAGTTACAAATGACCTTTTAATGGCATCTGATGAGGGACTGGTCTCTGTTCTGGTCTTGTTGGATCTTAGTTCTGCATTTGATACTATTTCCCACCAAATTCTCCTACAAAGACTTGAAAACCTAATTGGCATCAATGACACTGAATTAAATTGGTTTAAGTCATATTTATGTGGCAGATCTCAGTATTTATCCGTTAACAATGAATCCTCCATGCATAGTAAAGTTACCCACAGAGTTCCCCAGGGATCTGTGCTTAGGCCAATATTATTCACATTATATTTGCTCCCTTTAGGCAACATTATCAGGAAACACTCCATAAACTTTCACTGTTATGCAGATGACACACAATTTTACTTATCAATGAAACCAGGTGAATATAATCACTTATCCAATTAAAGGCGTGTCTCAAAGACATTAAGACCTGGATGACCTGCAACTTTCTATTATTAAATTCAGATAAAACTTAAGTTATTGTGCTGGGACCCAAGAACCTAAGAAACAATTTATCTGATGATATATCTACTCTGGATGGTATGACCTTGGCCTCCAGCACCACTGTGAGGAACCTAGGAATTATCTTTGATCAGGATATGACCTTTGACTCCCACATAAAGCTGGGACTACCTTTAAGTCTCTGAGGCCCCTCCAGCTGATCCAGCAGGTGTGCTGACCAGAATCAGGTTAAGAGAACATATCTCTCCTGTATTATTTTCCCTTCATTGGCTCCAAGTAAAATCTATAATCGAATTCAAAATCCTTCTGCTCACTTACAAAGCCCTTAACGGTCAGGCACCAACGTTTCTGAAGGAGCTCATAGTTCCATACTGTCCAATCAGAACAGGGTTACTTGTAGTCCCTAGCGTCTACAGAAGTAGAATGGGAGCCAGTGCGTTCAGCCATCAGGCTCTTCTCCTATGGAACCATCTGTAAATCTTGGTTCGAGGGCAGAAACCCTCTCTACATTTAAAAGTAGGCTTAAAACCCTCCTTTACGATAAATCTTATAATTAAGGCTGGCAAAAGCTAGCTCTTAGCTAAGCTGCTATAGGTTTAGACTGCTAGGGGATCTCCCATGAGGCACTGAGATTTTCTCTTTTCCTCTCTCACTGTCCCTCTTTATACATCCCTCTCACTTTAATGCATCCTACTGGATTAATGTATGTTACTAACTTGACTTCTTCCCTGGAGTCTTTCTCGACCTGTAAGGTCACATGATTGGTGATTGCATCTGCTGCTGTGGACCTGCTCGATGTCCACTGATTACAAGATGCTCATGATGATGATTACTATTATCATTATTGTATAGTATTTCCCTATAAGCTATCGCTAAATGTTACATTACTATTAATGTTATTATCAATCTGGGATCCCTGCTGCCGCCGCGGCCCGACCCTGGAGTGGGTTATAGCAGATATCGTTGCTGCTTTTTTCCCTGTCTGTCTGTCTGTCTGTCTGTCTGTCGGAAATCTAAGATGTTTTTTTTTCTGCAATCATGGGATAATTATCGAAATAAAGAGAAATAATGCAATATTTTTCTTGGGGACGGCATTACACTTCCCTTTCTTAGAACAATGAACAATAAAAAAAATGCAGAATGGGGAAAAGTGTTAAGATGATTTAATCATGAACAATATGCAATTTTTGCAGATAACCTGTATTCTGATAATGTCCAGGTCATCATCCAGAATATCACACTCTCGATAAGTCACTTGTCTTACTGACCATTTTTTTTCTTTTAGAGTGCTTTAATTTCCTTTTAATCCCATTGGCACACATGTTACAATGAAAATAAAAACCTATTTTGGTCCTTAACACACGCTAATCGAAACAAGAGAAGGAAACGACAAAAATAAATGTGTCCAGACAGGCAGAGGCAGAAATTTAAGAATAGCGCCAGAGTGCAGGAAATGTAGACTCAATGGAGGGAGAAAAAAGAAAGACGGATGAAGGGAGGGAAGGAGGGATAGAAGGAGGGAAGGATAGATTTGACCTTGTCTGGCCACAGCATCTATCCAGGGATAGAGACGTGAGAGTAAAGGATAGATGCACGGCCAAAGGACAGGGGAATAGAGTGCTTGGGTGATCAGTTTGCTGAGAGGGCGATAGTGGCAGAGATGGGAGGAGGAAGAGGAAACTGCTGGTTGATAAGGTTGGATGGGGTGATGAAAGAGAGGAGGTACCAAAGAATGGAAGTGGCAGCACACACGGCCACACCCCATAACACACATATAATACCAATATCTGCAACCAAGACTCAAAGCATTTCATCATTTAGAGCAGCCAAATACATGTTTAGAAATATGTTATAACACATATAAGTACATATCCAGTTTGTAATACAAGTGTGTTTCTCTTCCGTAGTAGTAATTATAAATCAACTGCTGCCTTATATGCATCATGGTAGCACATTCACCACGGACAGAGTAACGCAACTCAACTATGGGACAGTCATGATTAAGGAAATGTCAGGGACAACTTGGTAATTATGCGAAGGGCCAGAATAGAATCTGGAACACACTAATGTATATAGCTCTGTAAGTCATTCCTTCCAGGACCGCCAGGATGTCCATTCAGTGTTGGTAATAGCATTGTACCCAGTTACCTCTGCTCTCCTGTAGAATTAAAATGCAGCCTCCACAATGTCAGGTCACGGAACATTTTTACATTAACCTCCTGTTGGCACGCAGCTACATACAAATTGAAGGAGCTTCAAAAACTCCCTGCATTTTTTCTTAGTTCTTTTGAATCTTTTCAAAACTTCTAATCATATTTTTATTAATTAATTTTTTTCTAAATGCTTATTATGCACGCATCTAAATGATCTGTGCCTATTTTTATTGTTATTCGTTATTTGATATGATTTTTGATTTCTACTGTACGTATTAACTTTTGATACAGATGTCTCATTTGAAAGAGAGGTGCATATCTGAATATGATAAAAAGATTTATTGTAGATAATAAAACAATCATTTAATGTCCCTGTTTCATGGCGGCTGTGTCCTCTGCTTGGAAAGTAAGGAGCTCTTACACAATTTGAGGACAATTTTGTTTTTCCTCTTCTTTGAGTTTGCTGTTCAATGCTGATAACTACCTTTTAACTTTCGTGATTATGAATCGCACACATAATACATCATCAAAAATTCTCACTATCATTTTGGTGCCATTGATAATGAAAATAAAATGCCAGCAGAGGTGCTGCTGGTTAAAAGGTGCAATAACAAGGACCGTATCCATGTCTTTGTAACATTAAGAACTGTAACTCACAATGAAGGTGTAAAAGTCTTGCCACCAACAGCCGGTGTTAAAAAGGGGCTATTGAGACCATCTTCTTTAAGGACGGGTTAAGAAAAACACCCATCACCAGATTAAGAAATTATTAACAATCCCTGCTGGATATTGTAAAACACCATCCATCCTAACTGAACTAAACTTGCTACAGTATGGGCTGCATCTTAATGAGTCTCCAGGCCTTCGGGGACAGAACAAAGCGACCCGTCAGACTGGAAAGGAAAAATAAATAACTGGATAGCTGTTAGACCGAGTTCACTTCACCCCTAGTGCCCTGGATACGTGGAGGAGAGGAGTTTAATCTGGGTCCAGACAGAAAGCCTGGATCATTAATTTAGATAGCAGTGTGGGAATGTGCTTTTAAACCTGCTGCACAGACATTGAACCTTCAGACTACTTCAAAGCATTTGATGGCAATGACAAGAGTGCTGAAGCAAGGTAACAAACATTGTTGAAATTTAACAGCTCACTCATCATACTCTCTATCTCCTCCGAGGATTCAGGTTAATTTAATAAAAAGAAAACACATGAGCCATATTTAACCCTCATGTATTGGCTTTGTGAAGAGGCTGAGGAAACATTGTTCTTAGGCGTTGAAGAAAAAAGGTACGGATTCTACACTTAAAAAATCTGTTTGTAGATCTTGGGAAGTGAAACTCAGCTTTCTACCAGAAGTTGTGAGAAGATCCAGAGGCAGCTGTTTAGCATTCATTGGGTATGCAGCAAAAAAAAGAAATGAATCTGGAATTGTAAAGCTTCTCTGCTTCTAGTGCAAGCAACCTGAAAACTCCTCTCTCTGTCTCAGACCATCCACTCTGTCTTTGAACCATTTCTACACAGAGACCCACAACAGAAACACCTCTATATTTACAACCTTTGTTTATTTATAGCACTAAAAACTAAGACATCAGGCCCTTTACATCCCTTCTGTCATTTAAGATGGAATGCAAGTTTCCGGTATGAAAAGCATGACAGTCAATATCTGGTTACCCCTATGCATTAAGCAGTAAGTTGTAGAGCATGAAATACTTCACATAGAAAAACAATCATTGACCTCCCCTGTTACATTACGGTTGATGTTATCCTCTCCTTGTAACTTTAACAGCTTCCACGTTTGAAGACCTTTTTTGATGGATTACTTGTTCTTTGAATTAGCTACTAACTGCTACTAGCTGCTTTTTAAACCTCTTTGTTGTTGTTCACACACAGATAGTGCCACTCTTATGCTGTAGTAGTGCCTTGGTGGCTGGCTATGTTTACACAGAGATGGATTTTGTGCTGTTGGGTTGCTGGCCTGAAGGTGGAAAGGCAACGCTCTTCTACACTTTAACTACACTTACGCTGTATCACTTAGACAAAAAGGTTAAACTAACACAAAAGTCCTCTTTCAATCAAACAGATTGTATTTCAGGGACTTAGAAGTAGTGCCAGTCAACACTTTTCCTTTGGTAACTTGGCAAAAATACCTGCTTTGTAGATCTTAAATATTGTTTGACTCTACTCACTAGACTTTCACACTATGTTGCTGTTCTTTTGAGGTGGTTGAACCCGGAGCTTGAAGGAGGTCTATTTGCCAGACAAATAACGGATTTAGATTTTTTCAAGTTTATAACAAGATAAGAACAATACAACAATAACAACCATATAACATCTTTATATATCCAGAAATGTGTCAGTCCTGGCCTTTTTTTTTTTTTTTCTGCCTGTTTTTATAATAAATGTCCAGGCGTTTTTCATCTGGTGTGAATCGGTTTCTCTATGACTCCCTCTTACTCAACTCAAAGCTGCAGGTCGATCTTACCTCGCTCAGCATCTCATCTTATCTCATCATTACCGTAATGTCTAGTGTATCATGCCATACACCACCAGAAAGCTCTCATTCTCTTCTTTCAGAAACCGTTGGAATGTTTTGAATTCCGTTCAGGGGTTACGGTACTGAGAAGCTTATGTTACAAATGTTTGACACGCTGGTGACTCTTGTCTGTGATTGGAAGGTCGTACTGCGGAGTCCTGGGGGCGACGGTAATGACTAGTATATGGGCGAAAATGTCGATTTTTCTGCTTTCTGATAGTTTTTGAATTTTCTAGATATCATAAACGGTCTAGGAGTTACAGTAATAACAAGTACGCTTACAGAATTCTGTCTGCAGCGACAGGATAGGGATAAAGGGTAACGGTAAAGAAGAACTTTCTCTTAATTGCAAAGATTTCGATACTTTCTTCATAAGCATCTATCATCAGCCCCAAAATATTACATGCTAATCCTAAATTAATAATACGTCTTCTCTTGTCCGTCTTAATTGGAGTTGTTCTTGGAGATTGAAGATTTTGTCCTTCAAAAATAATCTTTAAAACTCTCAATGTTAAATATATGGAAAATCTACATCATGTGGCACTTATTACAGAACCCATGACGAATGAGATCCCTAATATCTCAAAGTTGTTTTGTCTTTCGCAAAACAATTACCCCGGCCGAATCTCAAAGAGTGACAACACTGGACAGTATTAAGAGATAACAATGCAGTAAGAGAAAGAAAATGTTTGCATGCAGATGAGCTACCTGTCATCCTGTATTTTCTGATGATTGTAGCGGTCGTGAAAGTCTCTGAGCTCCTCAATCAGTCCGGCAGACAGCATCTCATTTACACGTGCATCCAAACGCGTGTCGAGAACTGGAGGGGAGCAGAGAGGGAGAAAGATAATAAATGTAGCTGCAAAATAAGACAGACGCATATAAAGAGTTATTTCATGCTGCACTGAAGCGCCCAAATTAACATGTCAATGTCTGCTGTTCTGATAATCAGCAATAGCAATAACATTGAAATGGGAATTCCAAGTAATGTACCTACTCACCATCCATGTCAGCGTGCAGCCAGAAGATGCAGGGGTCTGGGTATCTCAGCGGCCCCCCAAGCCCATCACCTCCCTCCTGTCCCCTCTGCTCTTCCAGCAAGCGGCTATGCGGAACACCTGTCTCCTCATGGATTTGAAGACTCCTGTGGATAAAAAAGGTACGTTGTGGTTAAATAAACAATCACTATTATTTTATTTTAGTCTGACACTAATGCCAATGCTTTCCGGTGTACTATAAACTTACATCACAGTCACTAAATGTCAGGCCACAGAGGGTTAACTGAGATTGAATGAGTCAACCATCCACTCATCCGTTAAATCCAGGGTAGATGGAAAAAACTCCTAGCCCCACAAGAAGGGACAAATGTAGTTAAAGTTTGAGCATAGTCAAATGAATACCCCTGCTATTCAACTAAAATAGCAAGAAGTCAAGTGGTGGGTTCTGAGTCTGAGGCCTTTAACCATCCAACTCCTGTAATCTGTCCACTGGAAGAACATGCAAACTCATGCAGAAAGACTGCCGGTTTGAACCCAGAATTTACAAATTCTTCCAGTCATGGATTATGTTTTCAAGATAAATAAAAAGGGAGCAACCCCTTAGATTTAAACTCAGTTTGTCTGGCTGAGAGTCGAATAACATTACCATTACACCAACAAAAAAGAATGTTTTATATTTTGCCTTTGATGTGTGCTGAAATTGTCCATTCTTTTAATGACAAAAGTTAATAATTGGCCTATCTATTCCCACGTAAATTATCAAAAGGTGACTTGGTTGGGAAGAAGCCTATCCAGTTCCAGATTTTGCCCGTAGACCACCAGTTGGGGACCCTTGGTCTAAATGATTGCCACTCCAGCAACAATATATTCAAAAGACAGGAGTTTAAAAATTAGATAAGGTGCAAACAGAATTCTGAAATTCAATCTAAACTAGACTCCAGACTGAGTCCTGCATCACTGCTCCATGAGGCTATGAAGAAAATATGGATCCTGTCGTCTTCAGTCATCCAGAAGAGCAGGGTAACCTAACCTGCTGACAAAAAGACCAGAGACCGCTGACTGAGACTCATCAGGCCTTGTGTGGTTATGAGTCTCTAGTAACAGCGTAGGTTGGGTGGTGGCCATATAATGAGCCTCTTATCCTGAGACAGAGGAAGACCCCTTCAAGAGCTCACATTAAGCACAGGAAATTATTGTGAGCCACTCATGTGAACACAAATGAGTTACAAATCCACAAACACGGACATGCTATTATCTCACAGGTAAAAGGATTTCCCCCCCCCTTCTCTGATAGATGAAGTTCGTGCTCCTGCCATAGACAAATATATAGCAGTGTTAAAAATGTTCCGTTTTTTAATTATGTTTCAAATTTCACATTTGATACCCTTTTTCGTATTGTTTTAAGTTTTTTTTTAGGCAGGCTACGCAGCGATAGCTTAGGGTTAACATACTTGGCGCTGCCTCTCACAAGTATTTGAAACAACTGAAGACATTTGATTTTGGGTGTTTTTGGATGTGACTACAAACTAACATTTTTACAAATAACCCAAATCCAAATATTGTAATCCAAACATAATTCCATTATAAAGAAATTCTAGAACTGCAAAAGTGTGTAAAAAATCTCAAATTGCTTGAAGTAATAAAGAACAAAAGACAAGTGCTAATTGGTTAGCTTTAGCGAGCAGTCAACCCCAGGACTATTTTTTGTTTTTGTTTTAATCAAACACAGATATGTATTTTAAGAGACAAAAAAAAAAACACCACTTTTTACTGGCTAATGGTATTTTTGCAATTAATTACACAGAGCGACGGATCAGCAACATCTAAATTGCTAAAACAAGCTGAGTTGCATCACAGACTTAATACCTATTGATCAACTATCCATCCAGCCTTTGTCTGTAACTGCTAATCCTACCTAAAACCGATCAATTGTAGCTAACTTTTCCTTGTGATAAAACAAATTTCCAATTGCATTTGCAATTTTGAACTTCCCTACGGATCAATGAAGTATCTATCCCTCCATCTGTCCATCCATCCACATTGTACTTGTTGTCCAGTGTGATACGAAGGCTTTGCGAGCTTTATCACCTTGCTAGCTTGCGTTTGTCATTGGGGTGCAACATGGCAGCCATCTTGGGGTCCACCTCTGCCAGCCATTTATGTAACTCGGCTCCTTCCAATTTCTCCAGTTCAATCTTCCTGTCCGAAGCCTCGTCTCCTTTGGCCGGCGCTTCTTTGATGTCCTGCCGCGAGACACGTTAAACTTAAATATTTAATATTTACCTTCCCTACACCTCTTAATACCCATTCTTTCACATCCTTAAACATGCACAGTGTAAAATCTAGTGGCATCTAATGGTGACGTTCCAGGTTGCAACTTTAGCTGCACATCAGGTCAACTGTCGCCGTGACACCCTTCATGTCTTTATTGTCAGTACCCGTTATTTAGAATTCAAATTATTCACAAAAATCTAACTTTTTGTACAAGTCACGAAATATAAAATATAAAAAATTAAATTCTTAAGATAAAAATATTAGGTTTATTAGTTGTTGTTTTTTTATACATGTTCATGTTGGTCCCTGATTACTCAAAAAAACCTTTGGTCAAACCCTTTGATGATGGAGATGCTTCCTGTTTGGATGGATTGATTTTGTTCCTGGCCCAATCGATTTTTTTCTTGAGGTTTCCTTAAGAGGCGTCTGGTAAATGCTGCTGTTGTGTTTGGGTTGTCAAGTCATCCATAAATGTCCTGAATGGTGTTAACTGGACTCCCGACTTCAGCCAACCGCCACCAACCAACCATTTGTTTAATTAAAATCAGGTGTGGTGAAACAAAGTTGAATGTCTTAGGAATAGGCCACGTACTGGTTTGTGATGGTCTCTGGTTTTCTTAAGAGGTCAAAAGCGGCCCAGAGGATGCTATGGGGATCTTTTGCAACCATTTGAAAAAGGCCTGATTCTCCCATGGAGATATGAAGGGCTTCGTCCAAACTAACAAAAATAAAATACGTATTTTAGCTGATTATCAACTAAAACATAGTTATGAAGAGACACCCTTAAATTTTACACATGGAACATTTAAGATATCAATATTCCCTGTATGACAACTTCATAAGAGGAGTAGCGCTTCAGAGATGAATATAAAAAAAGCACATTGTTATAATTAATGTTTCAATTACACAACCTGATGGTCCAGTTTGTCACTGAGCTAGGAGTGCAGGATATACGGTCTGAGTTGTGTTTGTAAGGCACTCACCCCTGTATCCAGCAGGATTCTCCACAGCAGGGACTCGATGTAATAGTTGGTTCCTCCAACAATGATTGGAAGCCTGCCACTTCTGTGAATGTCGTCGATGTTAGCTAATGTTAAGGAGGGAATTGATTTGTGCAAGGTTGAGAGTCATGTATATTCAGACATTTGTCTGGTTATCAGCAAGATAATACAAAAAACAACTTGACAGATTTTCATGACACTTTGTAGGATGGTTGGACAAATGACAAGAAGAAAAAAATCTTGAATTTGAGATGGATCTTGGTAAAGGGACAAAGACAAAAACTTGGTTTCACTTTGTTTAATTGTCATAAAACTGGGTGGAAGGGTGGCATTTCCCACAAATTGGGTGCCATGTAAAAAAAATCATTGTATTTTGGTGAAGCATCCAGAAAAAAAAACTACCTTAGTGAAGATATTTTCTTTCTTGGATAACTATCATTCTGATAATGGCATCAAAATCATTCCATATTATAGAGTACATTTAAAGGTCAAAGGGACAAATTACAAGGATCAAACTATCATGAGGTCATCGCTTTTTATTGAAATGACATAATGAGGCATCTGGGCAGCCTTGTTGGAGGTTTTGGCTCTCTGAGTACCATGTAGTTCAGTACTATATTACAATCTTGACCATTTTTTGCGTGAATACCCAACATTAACTTCAATTTGAAATGACCCAATGGGCTCATTTAATTGCGCTCGCACCTAAGTGGCATAAAAATAGCTCCAGCTTGTTCAAGTTCGGTTGCGAGGCTTCATGATAACAGTTCACAAAGAATTAGAGACCGACCCACATGCTTTTTTTGGGGGGGGCATTTTTTAACAAGTATCTTTGTGCAATGTAGCGTATAAGTCTACTAGAGCTTTGTAATTAATTAATAGTAAATTATCAATACTTGTTAAAATTCTGCTTTTCAGCTATATTGATGGCCACCTGTGGCCATTGTGGACCTGGTCAATGTAATTACAGAAAACTTTCATGGAGTCAACTACTGCCAAATCAGTAAAGTCAGTCAGAGTTGTAACAATTTTGCTGCAGGCTGCACACATTATCATGATGAAACTGTATGTAATTATATCCAAAACGAGTTGCTAGATGGGCAGAAAAATGGAATATTGTCGGGTCACAGCACAACAACCAACATAGCATTACATCACTGTCCAAATACGCCTGACTGATCCCCCAATCCAAACCCGGCTTGGGCTTGACCCGAAGTGACCGAGCCCTGAACATATTTCGTAAATATTAGTCCTAAAACAACCGGTTGGGCTTCGGTAGATATGAGGGGAGGAGATGACGCATTCTGATGCTCAAAAGACAAAGACGGGCCAGCAGGGCGGCACACCTAACTGTGTCCGTGATAAGTGGCCGATCTTCTGAGTTGCCATGGTGACACGACGTGTTGTAATAATAAAGATAAAATAAATAGTAACAAAGTAGAAAATTCAGTTTGTGGCTAATAAGGAAGGATGAATAAGAGAGGTTCACAGATGTCAGAGTGGTGAAAAATAAACCGCCACGACTTTAAAGTCGTACAGAGTAAGCCCAGCTTAAGGCCTACTCTCTCATTTTCTGTCGCATCTTCTTTCATATTGCACCTTTCCTTCTCCCTCCTCTTCTCCTGCCCACCTTCTCTACTCAGGGATAATCAAATAAATGCTAAAACAAGATAAATGCCTATCGGCTATCGCCACTCACCTCCTCCCCGTCCGTCCCTCGCACACAAACACAAACATAGACCAGAGATGGCTGCATCTCTGTTGCAAAAGAAAGATGGGAAAGAAAGCAAAAGTGATCAGGGACAAGCAACAAACAAAAAAAAAGAGGAAGTGGATTCAAAAAGAGGAGGGAGCAGACAAAGCAGAATGATTTGAATAGAGTTTAAAGGTTAAGTGAGTGGCATGAAGGATATGTAGGTGATGATGAGTCATTAAGTACTGCGTCTTTGAACGTCCCATGCCTGTCAACCATCTGTCTCACTAGGTGGGTTTACATGGACAGCCTCATTCAGATTAGGTTCGGAAAAGACGTCTAATCGGGAGGGAAATGCTGCATGTAAACACCCCTTTCCGAATGGAAAGAACATTTCCTAATTATACTTCATTCTTTGGCAATGAGGTAGTCAAAAGTCGCTGCATGTAAACGCTGTGTCAGAAAGCAAAGCCCTTTACATTGTAAACCCACCTACAGACACACTTACACACACAACCGTCTACCGTCAACCATCTCTCTCACAGCCACACACACACAACCCTCTCCCGTCAACCATCTCTCTCACAGACACACACACACAACCCTCTACCGTCAACCATCTCTCTCACAGCCACACACACACAACCCTCTCCCGTCAACCATCTCTCTCACAGACACACACACACAACCCTCTACCGTCAACCATCTCTCTCACAGACACACACACACAACCCTCTACCGTCAACCATCTCTCTCACAGACACGCACACACAACCCTCCACCGTCAACCACCTCTCTCACAGACACTCACACAACCCTCCACCGTCAACCATCTCTCTCACAGACACACTCACACAACCCTCCACCGTCAACCATCTCTCTCACAGACACTCACAACCCTCCACCGTCAACCACCTCTCTCACAGACACACACACAACCCTCCACCGTCAACCATCTCTCTCACAGACACGCACACACAACCCTCCACCGTCAACCACCTCTCTCACAGACACACACAAACTCCTCCACCGTCAACCACCTCTCTCACAGACACACACACCCCTCCACCGTCAACCACCTCTCTCACAGACACACACAAACTCCTCCACCGTCAACCACCTCTCTCACAGACACACACACCCCTCCACCGTCAACCACCTCTCTCACAGACACACACACCCCTCCACTGTCAACCACCTCTCTCACATACACACACACACACAACCCTCCACATCATGTCTCTTTCCTGCTTTACAGTTCAAAATCCTCCCTACTGCTTCTATCTCTTCAAATCTGTATTAATCTCTTCCTATTTCTCCCTTCTTCTTCTTCACCCGCACTGCACTGAGCCTATTATTGGAGTTGCCGCATCCCCTCGCAGATGTCGCGAGTGTGTGCATGAGAGAGGAGTGCGTGTGTCTGTCTTAACGCATGCCTTCCTGATCTATTAATACTGCCTCTAGTTATCGCCTCCTCTCTGCACATCTGTGTGACGGCCGGTGTCTGCAGGAGCATGTGACTGCCCAGAGTATGGTGTGTGTGTGTGTGTGTGTGTGTGTGTGTGTGTGTGTGTGTGTGTGTGTGTGTGTGTGTGTGTGTGTGTGTGTGTGTGTGTGTGTGTGCGCGTGCGTGCGTGCGTGCGTGTGTGTGTGTGTAGAGACTCATTACAGTGACAGACTCCTATAAATATCATCTCTAGTGATTTCTCATTTTCAGCACAACATCTGCCGTGAGAACTGACAGAACAGATTCACTCTCTACACCTTCACACTAATTAGTATGAGTAAAATTGACTAAATTCTTTCTCAGAAGTGAATAACCTGGCAGAGGAGGGATATGAGGTGGAAATAAAAATATTATTGCTTTGTCTAAAAGGATATTAGAGGCAAGGCAGTGTCCCTGAAGTCCACAACTGTGTAGTTGGTAAATAACGGGTCCATGAAACTGATCATGTGATGTCTGCACTGGGCGCTCTCCTCAGCGGTCACCTTATTGGTAATGATGTCGAGGCCGTGATACACCTGGATGAGATGCAGAAGAACCAGAAACATGGAAAATGTAAAAGAGCCATCACAAATGAATAAATGCTCTACTGGCATTTATATTTAGAAAAATTTCAGAACATTCATCGACCAGCCATAACATTATAAACACCTGCCTTATATTGCGTAGATAATTGTCAATTTATGTAGCAGTAGCTCTTCGGTGGTATCGGACAACATGGCCTAGCCTTTGCTGCCCATATGCATCAATGAGTCTTTTGTGCCTTGTTGCAAGTTCAAGTGTAGTTGACCACATTTGGTGGGTACTAACCACAGCAGACTGGGGACATCCAAAAAGACCTCCAGTCTTTGAGATGCTCCCACCCACTCATTGAATCATCACAGTTTGGCCTGTGTCAAAGTCACTCAGAATCGAACATTCACCCATTTGTCCTACGTCCAACACATCAACTTCAAGACTAACTGTTGGATTCCTGCTTGATAATTACATACACGTATAGTATGTCACACCCACCGGCGGGTGCCATTGTAACAACATAATGAATGTTATTCCGAGGTCACCAGTAAGTGATTGTAATGTTATGGTTAATTGGTGAATATCGAAGAGCTTAATACAGAAGGGTCAGGGGTTAAAGTGTGATCCTCCTCCTCACTCCATCTTACATCCCCCAGAGAGAGAGAGAGGGAGGGCTCGGCTCCCTTGTTGAATTTGACAGCTGGGTGTTGTACAGTAGTCCGTTTCATGCTCATACACACACTCACACTAAGACAAGAAAGAAGAATTCCTTGGGATGTATTGAACTGGCATTGATCTATTATAGACAGGTAAATGGGTTTTAATCATGTGCCTATGCTTTTATTGACTGTACGGCACTTTCAACAACTCTGGGGGGGTTTTTTGTTTTTTAAATGTACTTATAAATAACGTAAAGTTGAGATTTGTTTTAGCATAAAACACACCACTATACCTAAACTAAATTAACAATCATTGACTAACCGGAACAACATGCTAAGTGCTTGCAAACAAAGTACCTTCATACACAACATTTAAATAGAATTGTGGCTTTGTTTAACTTCCTCCTTCGAGGAGAGCATCGATGGTTTTATCATTGCACCCAGCGAATGGTACAAACAATATGTAGGTCATCTTGATGACATAGTTTTACTAGTATCTGACGTATACAAAATTCACATGTTTTGGAACCTTTTCCTTGCATTTGGAATCATAAGTTTATCATTAGGAATTATGAGTCATCAACAAAAATGATTCTCAAAATGGCGGATCAAACTCTCATCTTGGTAGAGTTCATCAAGATATAGCTATAGATTTTCACGGACACATGAAATCCATTTCAATAACGATGAGTCTCCATGACTTAAGATACATATCAACGGCAGTCCCATGTCTCTATCCCTCCTTGTGACCGTACTTTGACCCAGTCCGATGTATATTTTAATCTCCCAGCTCCAGATTATGATCCAAATCCGGATCCAATTCAAACACAGTTGTGGAACAATATACGCTGTCAATACCAGAGTACTATATTTTGCAAAATTTTGAGGAAAAAAGTTTAAAAGGTGATTTAGATCTGCAAAATATAATCAACTCAAGAGCAGCCCCGACACAAAATGTCATTAAAATCCGTTGACAACGTTTTGAGATATCTTGCAGACAAACGAATATTGGTGATTACATAACCTCCTACGGCAAGAGATGGGATGGATTATTGGTCAATGAGTAAATGAGCAGATAATAAACAGTAGCTATGCATTAACTGTGATATCTCATACAGCAAACACATTGACATGTCATATTAGTGTCCATCTGTTAACTGATGGGTTCAAGTCGTGTTAACTTCAGATGAAGGAGGATACATTATCTGACACACCTTTTTATCAAGACTGACAAGGCGAAATGGAAAAATGTCTCATAACTTCATGTGAATGCACATCAATGGACCAGTACTTTGGTATATGGTATATGGTCTAACATCAAAACTTCCAGCTATGTCTACATGCTCCTGAAAGTGAATGAGCCCGAAGCGGCCAAAACAAATGTAAGAAACCGTTCAGTGAAAAACTTCTCAAATAATTTACACAATTTCATTAATCGGGAGTGGGAAAACACAGTCACGATAAATCATGAACTGACAGCTAACTGCTGGGGGACAAACACAATCCCCATTAGACATATGAGTAACTATGTGACATAATTATTGTTACTACAAAGTCAGAAAATAGCGGAAAGAAGTCACTCCTTCAACTTACGAGCTTGTTTTTCTTCTGTGACTAATCTTTAAAAGACAAATGAAACCTTATAAGTAGAGGTGCACTGATTGTAAATTTCTTGGCCGATAACCAAAAGTGTGACCAGCCGATACAGATTTTGACCTATACTGATTTTTTCTTTTTTTTTTAAAGTGAAAAACCATAAGGTGTTGTGTATTTTAAGTGCTCTTATTTTTGAAAGGATTACAGGGGAAGTAAGGCTGGTTGGCATTGTGTGTCTGTTAAATTAATGCAATTAGTTAATTTCTTTAAACAATTGTATGTCATTTCGAAGTGAAAATAAAACTTAAAGTCCATCATATGTTATATGGTGGCTTTATTCAGGTAAAAAAGGGATGGCGGCTGTCCTGTCACAAACTTTAGCCGCTCTGCCAAAGGTAACATTTTCGTTCGTTGTACAAAACTTTCCGGAGTTGTTCCGTCACAGCCTCTTTTGTGTCTTACCTTTTAATACCATAATTGACAACGTACGGTACATACAGTGGGCTCGTGGATGGCGCAGCATTATCACTAGCTATAGCGGCTCTGCTAACATTAGCTTCTTGAAACTTGCTTTGTTCCTCATGGTGATTAAATTTGCTGTGCCGAACGCTTATTACGTTATTCACAAGCAATAATAATACACAAAACAGAAAATACAATAGGTCCACTAATAATAAAAATAATAATAAGACATTTAATTTATAACGCACTTTACATTTGAATCTAATCTCAAAGTGCTACAAGGTAAAAGCAGATAAAAGCATCAATAAAAAATATAATAATAACTGTATAAAAACATGACCAAAAAGCAGCAATGTTAATTAAAAGTTACAGGTTCTGATAAAAAGGAAAGTTTTAAGTCCTTTTCTAAATGTGTCAGTTGTCTGTGGAGCCCTCAGATGGTCAGGGAGGGCATTCCAAAGACGAGGGGCAGCAGAACAGAAGGCCCGATCACCCATGGTGCTGAGCTTAGTCCGGGGAAGGAGGAGGCGGTATGACTGGGTAGAACGGAGGGGTCGTGTTGAGGTCAGTGGGGTGAGTAGTTCTTGTAGGTAGGGGGGTGCGTTACCATGGATGCACTGGTGAGTGAGGAGAGAGATCTTATAATCAATCCTGGTGGAGATGGGAAGCCAATGAAGGGAATGAAGAACAGGGTTGATGTGTTCTTTTTTACAAACTCTCATCAGGATCCTTGCAGCACTGTTTTGAACATACTGAAGTCTTTGAAGACTTTTATCAGGGATCCTGATGAGAAGTGAGTTACAGTAATCCAGTCTGGAGGAGACGAACGCGTGAACCAGCTTTTCAGCATCACTCAAGGTGAGTGACGAACGGAGTTTGGAAATATTTCTGAGATGATGAAAGGAGATCTCGCAGATGTGTTTGATGTGGGATTCAAAAGTGAGTTGAGGGTCGAATCCTGGGCCATGGTTGTTGAGTGATGAGGAGAGGGGAGTGTCGTGACCAGAGAACGTAATGCTGGTTATGGAGGAAGACTGGGTCTCCTGGGAGACACCGGTCTGGTGAGTGAGAAGTGAGACAAGATGAGGTGAGCTATAATAATTAGAATAATAATAACTTAAATTTGTAAGGCACCTTGTAGAGAGTTGATCCAGTTTGTAATGAGTAGCTGGCGTAACACGGACTGCAACACGATGCCCGGGACCTAGCAGGCTACCGGCGGGTAATACGGGACGATCTAGGCTACTTCCCCGTTGAGTGTCCCACCACTGTGAGCATCTGTTTCGGTATTTATCAGACAGCCATTCATTGTGTAGATGTTTAAGATTTTGCAAACCCCATATCATATAACTAAAATAACCGAGTAGTCCCTTGAGTGGAGTATCTTCACTATGTTGAAGCCGATCTTGATTTTGGCAAGTTCGTAGTCCAGAAATCCTGGGCAGTGTTGCTGATGTATGATTATGTGTTGCAAGGGAAATGATAGGACTTTACTCTAAATGCAACAAACAACCTAAAAAACACTAAAATTGAAAACATACTGTTGAATAATGAAAAAAAAGTATAAAGCTTGAGGTAAGCAGACTACAGTCAAAACAATCTAGCAGCTTGATTTGGCTACATTGGGCGACGATGGCTAGGGAGGTTCGAGTGGCTGTCCACTTATAGGAAGGTCAGTGGTTCTGATCCTGAAACAATCCCTGCTTTTTAGATTCTGCAGTGTTCTTAAGCAAGACACTGAACTACAATTTCGTGCCGTGGCGACTCTCGGGGGCTGCCCACTACTTTACTGTGATTGAAATACAACTAGTGCGTATAATAACATTTCACAAAGAACATGTGCCTTTAGCCTCACTCGTATAGCATGATATCATCTATATCTTCGACAACGCCTGTAAGATTCCTCTACATGGTTCCTGTTAAAATGAGTCAGTTGAGAACATTCAGTAACTCATTATGCCAACGTTAGTTTCCGATCATTGTTTAATCGAACAGCAGCAGATACTATTCCTGACAAAAAAGAATGTGGTGCCAGCAAAAACTGAGAAAAAATGTTTTTCTGACTGAAATTAAGTACCAGCTCTTTCGGAATTATTATCAACTGCATATTTTTAGCATGGACATAAAACAAAACATGACAGGCCTAGCAGTAACTTAATTGAAACATTAATCTAAAATGGCAACACTGTCCATAAGTATTCATATCTATACTTACATTTTTCACAAATTTCCTTTCCTAGTTTCTTTTGCCATTTTCAGTTTTGCAGATGCGCAAGTTTTGATTTACTTATTAAATGGGCCAAGACTTTGGCATAAAATTGTCATCATTAAGAACCAGATGATGATTTTGGCTCAATTTACTTAGTTTGTTTTTATTTTTTAGTAGGGTGCTGTGCCGGAAACCTGACCTGACCTTTGCTATCAAGCATCTTCCAGTCATGTAAAACTATGATTTCAGAACGGCTATTTAAAAATATTTAGATATATATATTTATATATATAATGAGTAATCGATAGAGCTGAGTGGACTATTGATCATATTGTCAGTGAAATTACACGAATGGGTTGCGTGTACTTCACCAAATGTTTTTCAGAGTCATGCCAAATGGAGAGTGGGAAGCAGGGAAGAGAAGAACAACCCTCTCCAATAAATTATTCACGGCTTCTCTGCACGACACCAGTGACAGCCGAGGGAGGGATGGATGCATGGATGGGTGGGTGGGTAGATACTGTGGATGAAGAAGAGCAAATGAAGGAGCATGAAGGTTTGAAGGATTTTTTGGAGAGAAAGAAGATCGGAGAGGACGTGAGAGCTAGGTATGAACTGACATGTCAGGGGACAAGAGAGCGACATGTACTTGTTACAGAGAGCAGGATGTTCCTTGACAAACTGGCACACATTATCCATCACCACCCTTCATCTGCCTTCTCTCACTTTTCATCCCCGTCTCTCTCATTTACAGTCCGCTTCACACAGACGCAAACTCCTATGCAGGTTGCATAGGAATGACAGGTGGCAGTTGGATGAAAGAATGATGATGAGAGAATGGCAGAGAGGTTACGACAGATATGTTGCCTTTAGATTGGTTTGACTATTTTTAATAAAGACACGCACCTTTTGAGTAAGGGTCATCTGAGCCAGAGGCCCCTTTTACACTGCCTGTTCACAGCACGACTTTTGCGCTTTTATCTCGTCCAAGCAGAGTCATTGAAAGCAAAACACTATATAACAGGGTAATCAAGACCCTTTGCAACTGTCAATCATTAAAAAGGTACATTTCATGCTTCTGGTGGCTGTGGCTCAGGATGGAGGGAAGTCATCCACTTGTGGGAAGAATGGTGGTTCATTCCCAGGCTCCTGCAGTCTTCATGTCGAAGTATCCGTGAGCAAGATACTGAACCCCAATTAGTTCCCAGAAGACTACACAGGAATGTCACTTCTCCTCAGGAGTGGGATGCAGAGAACACATTTCACTATGTTGTACACTGTATAATTGCATGGTGCAAGAAAGCTTCTTCTACTTTATGTGAATTTTCTGCAACCTATGTTTGCGAAGATTGTCATTCATACATGTCATGTTAATCTTTAAAGGTCGATCCAGAAACAACTGCCGTTCTTGTTTCCAGTTGCAGGTGTTTCATCTTTACTAGTTTTTCTGGAATATGCGGGAGCTGCCCACATTATCAAAATAATTTTGTTTGTGGCATCCCTGTCAAATAAGCTCATCTTGTATTTAGCCAAAATTGGCATCGTGGTAAGAAGGCACAGCGACCCATTGACATGGTTTACAAAAAATGCTGCTTTGTCCGAAAAGGGCATTGGTGAGGAAGTTTCATGTTCCTGTAACTTAAAGCCATACACATGGTGAAGTCTCTCTATAAACACACGATTAGAATATGTGTTTCTTGAGCATTTAAAGGACAACATATTCATCTTGGCTTTAAAATGTAGATTTCATAGTCAATGGGAATCCGTTAATTAAGATTATTGAATACGACAGAGGGACACATCACTAATGGATCATACAGTGAGTTTTTGTCGACTGCCGTTTCTCAGACCAGGACTAAATGTTCTTTCTTTTTTTATTGTGAGTTAAGATATCGCCCATCTCTAAATTGACTTCCAGTTCAGAAAACCCCCTCAACGCATGCAGGATGACTGGGGGCGTTACCTTTTATTTATTAAAATGTGAAGTTGGTCACCAGAAATGTTAAACATTAACATCAACCAAAAAGTTTAAAACAGAAAGTCCTAATCAAGCACTTCATCCTGAGCCCAGACCCCATCATGACAGCGGCCTTTGATTCATTCATTCTCAGGTCGCAGGGCCTGGAGCCTATCAGGGCACCCGGCCTATCAGGGGGTAAAGCCGTCTCTACTTGTCGTAGGGTCCTTGAGTAAGACCCTGAAACCGTAGCTCCCCCGGAACTTAAAAAGTGCTACTCCCTGAGGGACGGGTCAAATGCAGAGAAATAATTTCACTATGTTGTACTGTGTATGACTATATGTGAAGAATAAAGGATTTCTTCTTCTTCTTCTATCCCAGCTCCTTAAGTGCTTTAAATTCATGCTCAATTAAAAGTTAAGTTGGTGGTTTTTATCCATTCCTTTGTCGTATGATTTAAGCAGCCGTTTTCATCTTTTTCACAAAAGTCATCTATTTTGCACTTGTCCTTAACACCATAACTGGCCATCACTTCCTCATCTCCTCAATTCCCTTCACCAACATGACTATTGACGTCTGCTCCAACCATCACTCTCTCCCACCACTGGGAATAATCTCCATCACTTCATCCAACTCACACCACAAATTCTCTTTCTGTTCACATCCAACTTGTGGGGCAAGAACGCTGACATTTCTATTTTTGTACTTATCACTCCGTCTGACACTCTCGTCACCTTAAAAGCACTCTGCACATACTCCTTAAGGATTACCCCTGCCCCAATTCTCCTCCCATCCAGACCACGATAAAATAGTTTGGACCATTTTTCAATGCATTTAGCATTGCTGCCTTTCCCCTCGGTAACGTGGACACACAATGTCTAATTTCCTTCTCTCCATCACCTCAGCTAGCTTGCTACCTTTACCCATCATCGTACCATCATTTAAAGTTCCCTCTCTCTCCCCATACTCCTGCCTTTCCTTATTTCTCACCGCCTCTGGGCACGTTTCTCCCAACTCCATCCTGTTTTTCGTCAACCAGCAGTAGCATAGTTTCTACTAGCACCCTGCTGGCTAGCAATGCCAGTGGCGGTAACTGTTAACCCATTATTTTAATTTCATCTAAACAAGGGCAAGGGGACTCAAGAGTGAAAGCAATCAGAAGAAGAACAGTCTGCAAGGCAGAAAAAAAAATGAAAAGAGCCGCTTGAGTGGAAGATATGCGGTGAAAAAGGCTTTGAGGGGCGAGCTGCAAAGAGAGAGAAAATGAGAAAGAAATGAAGACTCCCAGTTGTGGCGGTCAAAATGAGTTACAAATTGCGGTGATTTTCAAGCTCAGAGTCATGAAGAAATCAAAGATGAAAATAAACTTGTCTAATTATTTTTACATTTGTCATCTGGCCCAAACTGAAAGAAGACAGCAAAAAAATTAATATTTCTGTCATCTGGATGGAGGTGAAGCTGTTCAACAATCTTACAAAACCAGAAAAAGTGTGTCAGAGGACAGAGGGTGTCTCTGTTTTAAGATCATGGTCAGATTTCACACTATCAGAAGACCACCAGAGAAAATGGCTTTTCTATTAATTATCAATATACTTTGAAATTCCAAAAAGTAAACTCATTTATCTCCCATAAAAAATGTTTTATCGCGCTGAGTTTTGTATTTTGTTTAATCAATAAAAAAAGATTACCAGGAAGTGTAGAATGTATTCTGGGAAACGGTTCAGGAAATATTTCAGACATGAAATCACATTTAGATTTTCTGATTCCCGGCGTCTTAATCCCGCCCTACATGCCTCGAAGGAAACCCAGCTAATATGGGTTCAATGGCATACTCCTTCCTGTCCTGCTTTTAAATGGATGTGAACATGTGGTTGAAGAGTGAAATCTGTGGGTGCCTGTGTGTGTGTAAGTGCGAGAGAGAGAGTGAGAGAGACAGAGAGAGAGAGGGAGACAATAAGATCAGTGTTCGAGTCCGCTTGGCCAACCTTACGCCCTGCACGAGACAGCTGTTCCTCTGCCACATTAATAAGGGGGGAGCATGGCTAAGTGAAAGAAAGAGGGCAGGAGAGACAGAAAGGGGTGAGAAAAAAGACAGAGAGAACAAACTCTCATTGAGGCCTAAAATAAGATTCAGGGACAGCCAAAAGAGGATAAAGGTTTGTTGAAACAAACCCTTCATAGTAGTGCTAAACCAGTGTCTCAGGTTGTGAGTACTGATGCTTAATTAAAGCTGGGTAAGTAACCCCGGCAAAATCAGCAAGGATAAACTAGATTTTCAAAGCATTCAACAAGAAAAAAAAACACTTCCTCATTCTGCGTTCCCCATAAAGCAACTCCTACAGAACACATGAACCCACACTTCCTAACAGTTGGTGGGGGGCAAATATATGAGGAAATGTTGGTTTGGTAGTGATGACAAGACCATTTTTTTGTACTTAACAGTAACCGGAAGTTACCACTCACTGCTAAGGGTATGTGCTTGTGTGGCGCACTGTTCACATCAATAACTGTATCCAACTATTTCATGCCTCATTCTTGTGGAAAACACTAACATCATGTTCATTGTTTCATTTTTTTTTTTCAGGACAATGTGTGATTGTGGGACTTCCATTAGGACCGAGTTGTGATGGCTAACTGACTGGATTCAAAAATCTCAAAAACTGCAGGTCTTGATGGATGTTTCCACTCTGTGCTGGTTAGTGAGGGCAATCATTGAACCGGAGACAGGACCCTGGATGCCCCATGCCGATTAAAGGGAAATGGCAGTTAAAATTAGAACATGTTGCACGATCCCACAATATGGCTACTGTAGTCAAAAATCTAAAAGTTATTGCTGGTTCTGATTGAAAAGTGTCAGAAGACACAGTCCATGGCAGAGTTGTTTTGTTGGCTAAGGGGAACCTACCTGTACAAAGTATTAAGCAGGTGGTTTTAATGTTGTGGATGATCAGTGTATTAAACATTATTGGACATGTACTTGTGTTCAGTACTGACTGTGTTTGTTTTGTTATGAGAGACGATCACTAACTAGGGCGGTAGTATAATTATTTATCAATGTGGTCATTACCATACCTCTCAATTACATTAAATTTCAACTCCATTTCCAATGCATTTATTAGATATGTTTTGATTGGATAGATTCAAAATATATATGGATAGATTTTTCTTAAAAAACAACCGCGGGAGAAAACTCTTGAATAACAAATTTTTTGCAAGAAGAATTGTAACTACGAGGATTGATCCGTTGTAATCTCTATAATTCCGAGAGCAAAGCTGTAGAATTCATCATTATAGTGACCCCTGGATATGGTCCTACACATTAATCAGCCAAACTGTAAACTGTTTTATTTTTAACCTCATCATTGATCCTCCCCTTCAAAACACTTATGAGACCAATCCACCCATCTTCCCTTTTTTGCCTCTTTTCTCCTTCCACCCTCAAGTTACACACCTTCAACATTGTATCCCTCTATTTTGTTCTCTCGATTTCTCTGTGGGGAATGGCCCAGTAATGCCAGACTAATAAATCATTTATGAAGTTGCTGCCCCCCTCCCCCCATCCGCTTCTCTCTTGTTGCTTTACTATAGCAGTGACCGCATCACCACACCCACAGACTACAATTTGCACACACGGACACAACAAAAGTAAGACCTAAGCTCTGCTTTTGGGCCCTACTCTGGATTAAATTACTTGAAGAGATGCATCATGGCTCAGATGTGGGAGGCAGCATCGCCTCGTTTACAATAAAACAAATATATCAAGGCCCAGACAGGTCATAGCCACACCAGACAGATAGAGAGACGGTGGGAGGGAGGGAGAGAGAGGGGAGAGGGACATGTACCAAGAGAGAACAAAGAGAGAGGAAGAGGAGGAAGGACGACGGTGTGCAAATTAGAATGCATATTACACATAGCTACAGTTTCTGCATTTGGTATGTGTTTAATACGTAGGTAAGCAGCTGGTATTGATGCATGTGTATATATGCATATGTACTACATAGCAACCTATGAAGCGAATAAGAAGCATGACTTTTGAAAGTGCCCTTTAGAGCAGTCACAACTCCAAATTATAACCTCAGAGGAAAAGGAGCCCTGAGAAAGGCCTCCTTCGTTGCACTTTCATTGGCCCATACAGACCATGGCTCAGTTGGTAGAGCGGTTATCCACCTCTCTGAAGGTCGGTGGTTCGATCCCAGGCCACTGCGGTCCACATCTCGAAGTGTCCTTGAGCAAGATACTGAACCCCAAGTTGCTCCCAATGGCTGTTCCATTGGTGTTTGAATGATGGCGTGAATGGTTACTGCTACTGATGAACATGTGGCGCCTCGCATGGCAGCCTCAATAATCACTGTATGAACGTTTGTTTGAATGGGTGAATGCTGGCTCACAGTGTAAAGAGCTTTGAGTGGTCGTGCAGACTAGAAAAGCGCTATATAAGTACAGTCCATTCACCATTTTAGCATATTGACACGTGACAGCTTTCCCGCCATTAAGCCCTATTTCTCACATTCAACAGAAAGTCACAAGACTGACAAGACTGTCTTTCAAAAATGCATAAAGCAAAGGGTCAGCAGCCACCAATACCTCCAAAAATCTCACAAACTGAAGCAATGGCGCATGCAGGTGCCTGACCTGCTCAATTCCCCCTCAAGACTTCTGCTGGCCCTTTGGTGAAACCCCACAGCCATCCCTTCATACAAACACAGACCCCCTTTTTGAAAAGATGAAGGTAGATGTGATTTCACATAAAGTTTGGAGAACTTTGAGTCTATTTAGGCTATTGCTGATGAGGATCACTTAAGGTTACATAGAAACTCGTCAATAGGACGCTGATGGAGGAAGAGGGGATCACACCAATCACACAGAGGGGCTACTGTCGCAGAAGATACGGACAGTGTTTGTAATGGTTCTGATAAAAAAGGTGGTAGGACAAACAGTAAATCATACAGTAGGTGGCAAGGATGGGATCAACACAATATTAGGCAGGTGGTTTTAAAATTAGGGATGCCTGGTGTACAGTGTACATACCACACACTCACCATGGATGGAGATGAAACTTGGAGCATTACATTTAAAAGGGCCAAAAAGTCGAGTTCAAAATGTAGCATATAATGTGCTGCTCTTCTCATGCAGATTCATCTAATACATCATATTATACGCTTGACATAAAAAAGAAGATGGCTTATGATTGACTAATTTTGAGTCTTTTCACACTCATAAGATACCCAGAGAGGCCATTTCCAAGTTATTCACCTTTTCCTATAATTACAGCTTCTAGATGGTCAAATTTTTTCTTAAGGAACAGCACTAGACCTAGACAGTTTTACACTACTTGGCAGTCCCTGGTTCACTGTGTGTGTGTGTGTTAATTTGATGAGTGAATAATATCCACCTGTACGTCCAATGAACTGTGGGTTCAGGGCAGGGAAGGATGGGGGGAAGGATGGGGGGGATTAGACAATGGGAGTGTTAGGGAGTGTGGGAACCAATTCTACCCGGAACAATAGACACTTCCCAGTGGCCACAGTGTGGCCATTCACTATCAGCTGCTGGGCCCGCGTAGCACAACGCTGAATATGCACCAGCTCAGCACAATGCTACTTTCTCCCAAACAAGACCAGACTGTTTCCTATCCCAAAGACAACACAGGCCAGCTCTAGCCTACACACAGCCTCTTTCTCACAACCAGTCTCTCCCACTCCATGTCTACAAGTCTCTCTCTCTCTCTCTCTCTCTCTCTCTCTCTCTCTCTCTCTCTCTCTCTCTCTCTCTCTCTCTCTCTCTCTCTCTCTCTCTCTCTCTCTCTCTCTCTCTCTCTCTCTCTCTCTCTCTCTCTCTCTCTCTCTCTCTGTGACACACACCAACCGGAGGGTAGCAACAAAGCCAGGGATTGTGGTAAAAGGCTGGGGCTGCTGGGCTGTAACTAGGCCACTGTTTCTGTAAACCATGGCAGATGGTTGCTCAGATATTCCGGGACGAAATGTTATTAACGTAACCCAGTTTACCCAGTACCTGGTGATTGCTGGAAGTTACGTTCCCCACAGGGATCCACACTCTCAAGGACAATGAGGTGAGAAGGAGGAGGGAGAACAAAGGTGGTGCTGAAACAGAATAGAAGGGGAAGAGAGCTGGAGCAGAATGTGGTTTTGTCAGAGAAATCACTGCTGGACACCGGAAGATGAGGTTAAAGTGGAGTAGGAGATTCTGTGTGTCATATACAGAGGGGATGGGATAAGAGAGAGAAAAGAAGGAAGAGACCCGTATTATAAGCCGTATAATTTTAAAGCACACATCCGTCATTTTACAGATGCTTATCGTATCCGGCTCTATTACCTTTTTGATTTTTTTATACTTTGAATCCAGTTTCAATGAAAAGCCCAGTAATGATTAATGAATGATTTTATGACAACATTTCAGTGTTATAGCATATACTGACACGCGGCTGATCATTTTTACATTGCTTTATTGCTCCTATAATAAAGAACAAAAGTCAACCGATGATACATTCAAGATAACAGCTTAACTACATCTATCTTGTCCCAAGTAGCCTTATATCTTTTTGATGTTTGATTATCAAGATTGTACGTTTCCGGAAATAATAGTATATGGAATAGTATATGCAAATAAATTTGCCTTCACCCTCACATAAATATCTTGAATATTTACCTCCCCATATGTTTATCATGTGTGCCCATTTGTTTGTGGGATAACAAAAATGCCTGTCCTTTGATATCTTATTTCGTAAGTAGATGTGTAAACGTGTACAACTGTTCACATTCGGCTAAAGTATGCGCAATACTACAACTATCCGCAGACAAAAAAAAACTTTTCTCGCCTTATTGAAGTTACCAAAATATATTTTTAGACATCAATTAATTTATTTAATTATGGTATTAGTTACTATTTGTACACCTTGCTTCCAAAAAGGTGAACACATTTGATATTATTCTTTTTTATTGATTTTTGCCAGTATCTGCTTTTTATGAAATTCATAGAAGCAAAAAATATTATAACAACTGACAAGTGAAGGCAGAATAACACTGATGACCTCATCCAAAATGGCCCCTGTGATCAGGTGAGCTATATTAGCAAGCAAGTGATCGTTTCGTCCTGATGTTGATGTGCTGAAAGAATGAAGAATGGACAAGCCCAAGGATAAGAGTGGTTCTGACTTTGTCTCTGAGTCTGGAGTGATTAGCAACTACCGAAGTGGGTGAAGTGAAGCACAACTGGTGAACCCACGACAAGGTCATACGTAGATAAAAGGCTGATTGATGTACATGAGATTCCACAGAAGAGTTACCTGACGACAAATTGTCGAAAAAGCTTATGCTGGTTATGAGGGAAAGGTTCAGAACACACAGTGCATGGGGCAAAGCATCAAAAAAATTTAATAAATAGTATAAAGGATATAAGATTGTACTTATGTGTTCTTTAATAATAGTTTTTATTACTTTTTGCACAGCATCCTAACTAATTCCAGATCAAGATTAGAGTAACTTCTTATTGATCTACCTTTAATTACCTTTACCTTACATTACCTTTTATTATTAGGTTTTCACAATCTATGTTGTACATGTTAGATGTTCCCACTGTCTATATGTTCAAGATTTACAGAGTAATTACTACTATAAACACTCCACCTTCCATATCATGATAATTAAGTTAAAAAATAAATGTATTTCCTATTGTTATGATCATATCACAATCATGAATACATCGTAATAAATTGCACGAAAAAAACAACTATTCTAACAAATCTAATAACCTTACTAGATTGTAATGATATGCTTATTATGACATTTGTAGTCAAGTGATCACTATGCTTATTAGGAAGTTGATCCAGAATCTCCACAGGATGGCATTCAGAGGTCGGTATGATTTCGTGAGGATGATTCTGCTGATTAATGCCGATGAGGGACACACAAACTAAGGACTATTTAAATAATGTATGGTTAATTTGTGTCATATGAAACATTTATGATGACTACATTGGATTAAACTTTTCCTTTTTTTTTGGTGTTCTTTCGTAACACATTTCTTTTTCTCAACTGATTAAACTAAGATAATTATTACAAGGGTAATGAGGGGAGAAATATGGCTGTAATTCGCGAACATTTAGTAATAAACTGAGTGAGTTTTTTTCTGAATTTACCGATCTGCAGGGTCCTGCAGGCAAGAGAGGTGGCTAATGTAGCTCAGACACGGTTTCTTCTATATCGTGGTTTTGTGTTTGAGGCCTTTATATCTTGTTGGTAACGATGAGGTGGGATTATCATTCATACGTATTTGTGACCTGAGACTGCGTGGATTAGTTCGATGACAGCCTGCAGGGGTTATGTCAGTCCATTCCTTGTAATCAGAAACGTTCTATTATGGCAGCCACGTGCTTCTTACCTGCATGGAGTCGGCGCTTATTATCTCTCCCTGAAGCCGTTTTCCGATCTCGATCCCCAGCTTGGATTTGCCTGTGCCAGTAGCTCCCAAAATCACCACCAACGACGGGACCATAGATCTCTGCAAAACTGACAACATACTGCGAGCGGACGCCGCCATGATGCTGTTTCCTCAGACCCAGCTGACATGAGGACGCATGCGCAGAGCGAGCAATGAGTAGAGGCGGGCTCTGTTACCAGGCAACAAGCAGCCGTTGCCCACACAGCATTAAATGATGAGGTCCAGGTAATAACAGTGATGATAATAATACATTTTTATTAAAACTCACTTTACACTTTGGATCAAATCTCAGAGAACCACAAGGTAAAAGCAGATACGAGCATCAATACAGAGTATAATAATAATAATGTAAAAATATGAGCAAAAAGCAGCAATGTTAATTAACAAGTATAGTTTGTGCTAGAAAGGAAAGTTTTATGTCCTTTTTTAAAAGTCGTCTGTGGAGCCCTCAGATTGTCAGGGAGGGCATTCCACAAAATAGGGGCAGCAGAACAGAAGGCCCGATCACCCATGATGCTAAGCTGCGCTAAGGAGGCACTTTGAGTGTGAAAAACGGAGGGATCGTGTCGAGGTTAGTGGGGTGAGTAGTTCTTTCAGGTTTGGGGATGCATTGCCATGGATGCACTGGTGAGTGAGGAGGGACTTATAATCAATCCTGTTGCAGACGGGAAGCCAGTGAAGTGACTGAAGAAGGGGGGTGATGTGTTACGCACTCTCATCAGGATCCTTGGAGCACTGTTTTGAATATACTGTATTCTTTGAAGACTTTTATCAGGGATCCCAATGAGAAATGTGTTAAAATAATCCAGTCTGGAGGAGACCAGAAATCACTTAAGGTGAGTGAAGAACGGAGTTTGGAAATATTTCTGAGATGATGAAAGGAGATCTTGCAGATGTGTTTGATGTGGGATTCAAAAGTGACTTGAGGGTCAAATCTTACGCCACAGTTGGTGACTGATGAAGAGAGGGGAATGTCCAGACCAGAGAAGGTAATACTGGTTATGGAGGAAGACAGGGTCTGATGTGGGGTGCCAATTAAAATTGCTTCGTTTTTGGAGCTATTCAACTGGAGAAAGTTGTGTTTCATCCACACTTTTATCTCCTCCAGACAAGCGCGGAGAGTTGACAGGGGAGAGATGATGATGACGAGGAGAATGAAGAAGCTATAGAGGAAAATTTGTCAGTTTCTATGTAGATTTGTGTGTCATCAGCGTAGCAATGGAATTAGAGTCCATATCGACTGATGACATGGCCAATGGGGAGCATGTACAGCATGAAGAGAATGGGATCAAGGACTGATCCCTGGGGGATCCCACAGGTGACAGTGTGCGTCAGGGAACTTACACTCGGTAGGCAGGTATTTCATGGCAGGTATTTCATTGGCAGGTATTTTATAACACGGCAGGTATTTCATGATCGGAAAATAAATAAATGACAATACAGCATAGCAAAGTATGTTGGACCCATCTGTCGTTGTTGCTGAAATTTTGAACAGATCAGGATAGTTGATGACATTTACAATGTTAATTGAATGTCAATACAGAGAGGATAGTTAGTTTAGTTTCTATGGTAACTGTCTGCAGCAGTGAGCAAAGATGCGTGTTGCCATGGAGACTGCTATGCCTGACTGGTGGATGGTGAGATGTGTGTGCTCACTCTTACAGGTGGTTTTAATGGAGAACAAATGTGCACTATGCGACATAATGATGTGGTCCAGTTAATATTAAAATGGATTATCTGATGTGAAAATGTCCAAATTGTCATGTTATGTAATTGGAAGCAAAATTATCCAATGGGCCAATGTTTTTTTTGCAAAATATTGAATTTATCTTTTTTTTTCAATAACCAAATCGAACAAGAACAATTTGAGAAACTTAATACATCAGATGTTACGAATATATTCCCCATTTTAACACAAACTGAAACTTTTACTGACTGTCGTATGCCAAGATTTATACAACTCCTTAATGACATGTAGGCTATCTCTTGTACTTTGTACCCTCTGTAGCTGTTCTTTCATGCCAACATGATACATTACAAGACAGCAGTGCCTGGCAGCTTTCCTGAGGAATCTTAGCTCACGTTCCTGGGTTTACGAGCTGCAACCACTTTCTCAAATCCCACCACAGAAATTTATAGGAACCATGTCAGGTGACTGTGAGAACCACCCTATGTTTCAGGTTTTTTTCTGAAACCAACCCTTGGAAGACTTTGAGGTCTGTTTCGGGACATTGTCATTGGATAGAATGTCAAAATGATCACCATGCCAAGGCTTTCTCAAAATTTTGATGCATGGAATCCACCCTTACCTTCAACATACTGCAGGTTTATTGTGCCTGAGGAAGAAAAGCAGCCCCTTAGCATCATCAAAAAACTGCTATGCTTCAATTGATATAACCGCTTTATCCAGTGGACGCTATATTATAGCGTGTTATTTTCATCCTCATCCTCCAGACAGACTGCTGACCAGTCACCCTGAAAAGTTCCAGTTTTGTTTTATCGCTCTATCGCAGAACAGAAATCCCAAAACTTGTTGATTCTTGGTGCTTTTGGAAAGGATCACCAGTCTAAGTGATGGAAGTACTTTTGTAAAAGTAGGCATAAATAAGTCATTAAAAGTGGAGTGTGTGTTCATTGTTGAAAAACAATTGCGAGCAACTGATAGGCTTTGTCGATAAACCTAAGAAAAACTGAAGGGTTTAATCATTTTGCTTCTTACTACATGGTATTGGTATTATGATTAAAAAAAAAGTGTCTTATGGTTTTACCTTTGTCTTTATTCATCAGCGTTTTGGAAGCAGCAGCACTGCTGTAGGGAAGTGGCTGTAATAACAGGCTAAGCTAGGCTAGTTCACATTTAGTGCAATACATAGGACATTTTACACCCAGCAGGCATGTAATAAAAAAAGTGATTTTAGTAATGGTTCTCAAACAACGCCTGTGCTTTATATAAACAACGTGAGAGACACAAACATTTTGATGTCAAATCAGAAATTTATTTCAATGCACTTTTCATACATAGAGGCTTATGAGGTACAGGAAAAAAAAAACAAAGTGCTGAGTCAAGGCTCCAAAGACACCGAAGTTGAACTTAGAAAGTAAGTGACGTCCACTGCCATCATCACTGTGCCAACAGCAGCGACCAGTGACTCATACAAGTCAAAACAAATGAATAGGAAATTGGGCAAATCACCTTTGTGGGTGCACAATATCGGAAATATAACTAGGCCTTTAATGGTGATTAGTGATGAATTTATAAGAGATATCATGAAATATTTGTTCTACCAAGTACATCATGACTCCTCTGATTCAATGCTCCCTTTCTTTCTGCGTGGGACCCGTGCTATATGTACAGTATTCTACAGCAAGGTGGTGATTTTAAGCACAGCGAGTAGTCTTTTTACCAGAGCTACAAACTATACTTTGTAGTATCCTGAGCGCTGATGAGAGCATAACAAGCTGCTCATCATGATAGAGTCATGTACAGTACTAGTTCCAGGGCTTCAGTGTTCTCTTGTATGGCTTATGGGATAATTAGGAGCACCAAGGGTAGGATTGCTGAGAGAAAGCTGAAACGTTAAGGTCGCTAAGGTCGCTAAGGCTACAGACAGAACTTTAATCAGTAGATCCTCTTACGCCCACCACCTGTACCAGATTTAAGTGAGTGCAATAAGGTGTTTCCCCGCTCCAGAGAGAAAGTAGAGCATATGCGCCAATTTTCATTACATAACCACCAACAGAGCCCCGCTGGCTACGACGACAAAAAAGTAATTAGCTCACACTGAAACACAAGTCTGTAGGAAAATATAGTATAAAACTTTTGTCATCTCTGACATGTACAAATAAGGAAACCTCAGAGAGAGAATAATTAAAAGAAATAGGCATTGAAACAAAACAAAATATGGTGACAAAGTGGCTAGTGTGATTAATGTTCAGTAAGTGTTTTATTTTGACTCCTTTTCATAATCATTTTATTAACAAAAATAGAAGCTTTGAGTTATCTTTGAAAAGCCAGCAAGCTTGGCCCTGGTTTAAGGACGCCAAGGCCGAACAAAAACTAGGATGAGTAGTAGACAGCTCTGGTTTTGGTTTGGAAGGGATTTTAGAGTAGGGGTATTATATACATCCAGCTGGATAGTCTACATACACTGAAATGCTTCTATGGGCATTACATCAAATGCAAAAACAACAAAATAAGAAATATGTCAGACAGGGAGATTGAGACAGAGAAATGGGAACTCAATAGGCTTCATCAAAAGCAATCAAAAGTTGGCTTTTTTTTAATGTTGATGGAACAGAAAATCTAAGTTAAGCCATTTTCTTTTTTGGGTTGATCATTTGAAGCAGTCATTCACGATTTTGGCTTGTCTCCATGGCACAATAAAAGTAAAAATGGTGGAGAGCTTTTTTGGAAACGCTGAAAATGGGATCTAACTGCATTTGTTCTTTAAATTATGCTACAAAATAGATTATGATTGAGGTCATGGTGCTGCAGTTGAAACATTTGTGATACACAAAAAGATGACTGTTATGACCGGGAACTTGCAGGCACAGACATTTGAATTTAAACTGGCGAGTCCTTGAGGCTAAGAAAATTGTACACAAATGCAAAGCAAAATTGTTGTTGCATGGCTCAGTGAAGTCCAACTGCAGACCCCTGCATTCCCTTTATGGTCAAGCGTAAAAGCTACAAGCTCCTGGTGTGGATATGGAAAAAGTGAAGAGCAAGGAACCAAGGAGAGGTGAGATTTTATGAATGAGAGGAAAGAAAGCAACAGAGTGTAAAAAGGCACAAGTTGTATGTCAAGTGCAGGGAACTGTAGGGAGGTTGAACTTAAAGCCATCAGACTGATGGAGACATCACTACCGTGCAAGAACACTGAGCCCTATCACAATCAAGGCGACCATGCAGCAGTTTAACAGCAAAGTTGTTGCAGATCTTCCACTAGAAGCTGCTGCTGCATTCACAACAAGCCTGCCTGTAGCAAGTAACAGTTTTAACAAGAGGAAATATAACAATTTGCCAAACCATTATCCAGTAACCATGGACCTTAATCTGCACTTAAGATACCCCATGGAGAAAAAAAAGAAAAATAGTCCCTAGCTTTTTGTCCAGACTGGCCCCCAGCCTCAACCACTCAGAAGATAATGTGCAAAACACAAATTAGAAATAAGAAAAAAAAACAAAAAAAACAAACACCCGCACTATTCCAACGTGACCATTTCAAAGTGAACCTTAGTGTCTTTTCTCCTTCATGTAGTTTCATTTTGTGAGTGAACAACGTGTGGTGACAGTCGACCCCGTCGCTCATGATCGTTTGAGGTGTGCCAGCCTCTGCAGCAGCTGCAGCTGTTTGGCTTTCAGCTGCTTCCTCTCCTGAGCCCTCTGCCTCTCGCTGGTGTGCAGCTGCTGCAAGTACTCAGTGGCTCGTGTCAGGATCGCCACCTTCGGGGTCTTGGGGCAGTCCGCCAAACCAGGGATCTCGTCCCGCAAAGACAGGAAGCGGGAGCGCAGATCATTCCTTCGCTTGCGCTCCAGGAAGTTGTGCGCCTTGCGTTTGTCTGTGTCCTCGCAGTCAGAGGATTGGGGGCTGGAGAGCTGGGACAGGAAGTGGGCTTTTGAGGGAGAGCTTTGGGGATGAGAGCTCGACGAGGAGGAGGAGGAGGAGGGCGATGAAGGTGATGCGGAGGAGGTAGGAGATGATGCACTGAGGTTAGGAGACTCTGACCTGTCTCCTGTCACTGTCAAGTGACACTTCCTGCTGTCCAAGTTCAGAGGGGTGTGGCCTGGCCTGGGCTGGTGGTAATGATTGTTCTGGTGGGACTGGGTCGAGGCCTCTTGCCGTACCCTCTTTCGCGGCGGCTCCACCGGCAGAGGGAGTGTGTCCGGTGAGGGCGCAGCATAGTTATGCTGCTGTTGGTGAATGGAGATGTGGAAACGCTTCATCCCGGGGTCAAGTGTGTCAGCCGCCCGCACCGTTATGGTCACTGGTTTACGAGTGTTGACCAGTCGACGAGGTTTGCGCTGCCGCTTGTGTTCCACCGTCACCACATCAATCTCCTCTTCGTCTTCATCATCATCATCATCATCATCTTCATCATCTGAAATACAGGAAATGGAGTTAAATGATGTGTTTAATCACACAAAACGGCATTGATGACTAAAGGCAGCCAGCAGCTGATGTTGGTAAGATGAGTCACCTCACTAGACACAGTCTTCAAATCAATGAAATGCTTCTTTGACGTTTCCACACATGATCTCTCACACACACACAGCCTCTGTGGTGATTACTATAAGTTAAGATCTGGGTTGAAACACCCTCTATTCATGAATGTGAGAGACAGGATGCATAGAGAATCAGCAACTTGTTTATATGAATGCACACATTTACACGCTCTGTTTACTAGAGTGGAGATACGATATTAAACATGTCGGAATGGTCCTCTCGACTTAATTCCCTCCAATCAACTATACTCTTTGGAGATTTTTAGTGCTCTCGTTAACTGAAACACTTGTGAAGTAATTGCAACTCTGGTATTTGAATGCTTTGAAAGTACTAATCTCTATATGACCAGCACATAAAGAGAAGTTGGGTGAAAGAGAGTTGGAGGGAGGGGAGCCTGCCTCTTTTTTATATGACAAAAGATGACATTTTCTATTTAAGGCATTCAGAAGGAATTCCCTGAAATAGCCATATAATATTTATTTACTGGAGATTAAGAATATGTCTTTTTCTAACGATTCCCCTACTCTCGGAGCACACATTATCCTTTGAAATGGTGTGAAACGTCGGCTGTAACTAGCCTCAAAGAATTGTGCAGGCCTAGCCGACCTCCTAAATGACTAATCCCACTCTATTCACAGCCCAGGCTGGCTCGGACCAAATCCACCCACTGACACAATTGGCGCTGGAGCCTGTTGAGTGGAGGAATGCAGCAACAAGTTCCCTTTGTGACATTCCACAAACTATTATGCATGGTCCAAGCTCAACATCACACGGCTGCCTACATACCAAACTCAGTGGAAATTTTAGCTGGGCGTGATAACTAAAGGATATTTATTCCCCTTCCCAGCATCTCCTACATTTAAGTTCCAGTAATAAGAAATCTCATTGAAATCATAACAAATGTGAGTCGTGGGTGGTAGAGTGATATAAGTCAGACTGGAGGAACAAGGAGAAGTAGCAGCTGGTCTACTGGAGTCATGCCAAGCAGCAGATGCTTCAATGGGTGTGTCATGCAAGCATATGTTGCATGCACCAAGGCAAGGCAATGCAGTCATGGGCCATGCCAGATATTGGTTAATCTAAGAAAACCATTAACTAATGACAAAGCAGCTCAAATAAACCTCAAGTTAGACAATAATGAAAAAAATACCTAAAACCGTTAAGTGTATGATCAGGCAAATACACAAAAGGAGAAACTAACTATTTTGGGTAAATTTAAATTGGGATGCCATGAGACAGAGTGGACACATATCCTATAGAATCAAGGACAGGGTCTAGCTATAGAAAAGTCTTAAGTGTTCTGTTGCTGACCTGATGAATCGGTGTGAGACTCGGATCCGGAGGAAACTTGTTTCTTGCATCCACCGGTTGTCGGAAAAGTGAGCACAGCAGCCGGATCCACACAATCCGCCGCTAATCCGCTGAGGACTGAGGGGTCAGCGGGTGCAGCCGACGCTCTCCCCGGTGATGGAACAGCAGAGCCGCCGGTGACTTTGGCAGCGGCGCCCGTCCCGGGACAGGAGGCGCAGCGCTCACCGACAACTCGCTCCAATTGCTGCCCGGCAGAGAACCCGCTCCACATGCAGTCCTGGATGATGATGGAGCTCAGGTTCCCGAAGGAGTCACTGGCTGTGGTCAGCTTGCAGGGCAGGTCATGCTGCTGCTGCTCATCCTCCTGTCCCAAGAATTGGGAGACCCATTCCAGTTTATCCCCAAGAGACGGGTGCAGCAGTCCCACCCTGCCAGACCCCTCCACTGCCCTGATGGGAGACATGGGCGGGGTCGGTACCAACTCAAATTTCTTCCATATGTCCTCACTGGGCGCAGTGGACTTGAAGAAATCCTCGTCTGGATCGTGGTGGTCGTCATAGAAATAATGTTGGTAGTGGTCGAGATGGTCCATATCCCAGTTTTCATAACGAGGTGCGGTGGCGCTGATGCCCGGCATGGGGGCTGCAGGCGGGGTGATGAATCACTCAGTCACTCTCTGATCCCTCTGACTGTGGAGAGATAGAGGGAGAGAACTGATCACAGCTGACACGACGCCCTCTAGGTCTGATTTGGAAACTGATGCAGACATTTTAGATCAATTCAACCCTCTGTTAGGGCGAAATATAGCGCTCGTGAAGGAAAAAAAAGGTGTTACAGATAAAGTACCTGTATAAGAACATGATGTGCCGATGACAGCAGAACCGGCTATCACAGGGAAAAGCCCTGAATTCAGACGGAATTCGGTCACAAATAGAAGCTAAGCCTCTCCTAAATAAATATTTCGTGAAGTTAGAGAAGTTTCGCAACAGTTTCATTACATAACGCTGTTTTAGTGGTATAGTGTGCCAGCGCGACAGCGGCTGAGGAGAGGGAGGACTCCTCCGCAGAAAAGAGCCAGATGAAATTAATCTAAAACACGTAAATCCAACAGACAGGTAGGCGCCCCTGCTTCCAGACCGGGTCACACCGGGGAGACGCGTGTGTCTGTGAATTCCTCAACTCCTCATCAAGCTTAAATGATTCAGCTGCGCCCAAACACGATAGCGCAACTCACTTAATTAATTAGCGCCGCCAAACTGCGAACACGCGAGTTCATCTATGCGCCCGAAACCAATTCGTCTCCCGCCTTTGCGTCCGCATCCCCGCAAAAAGCTGTAGTCGTGCGTGAAGTGTGAGTTTTACCTGCTGTTGGGAATGAAAATCCGGTTTTCGCCTTCATAGATCCGCCGTGCGTAATTTAAATATCCAAAAGGCGGCAGCCGCAAGTAGAATCAGGTGTGAGCGCTCGCGCGAATCGCGAGGGCGCTGTGTCTTTAAACAGAACGGAGGTAAATGAGTTTGTTTGGTCGAAGTCCCTCCACTCACAGGGCTCGACGGGCTTTGGCTGTGGTCACTTTTCTTTGCCGACTACTGCACTATATTTGATCCGAGGGAAGAAGAGTTGGCTGTTCTGCATAAAAGGAGGGTTATAGTAGCGGAGCCACGCCCCCCGTTTAAAGGCGCAGCACACTCAAAAAACGCGCATGATGCGGCGTTATGAGAGCGGGAGGGTCATGTGACACCAATTTCATAAGAAGGTAATGTCTTCTGCAGGAGCGTCTTACGCAAATAATACACAATATTCGTGTCTCTCTGTGTGTTATGCTTGAAATCATTTTAATACATTGTGTAATCTTTTTCAGCTCCCCCATTGCCTCTTTGAGAATTAAAGCACAGGACAGCTCAGTGAGACATGTATGAATCAGCCGTAAAATTAAAACCACTGACGCCTGTCAGTGAGTGGAATATAATAGGCAACAAGTTTGCATTTTTAGCCTCAAAACTGATATGTTGGTCCCGGGAAAAATTGTCAACTGTAAGTATCTGAGCAACTTTGAACACGGCCTAATTGTAATATCGCGTCAACGAGTCTCCTGATCTGCATGTCCTGATGGTTGTTCCTAGTTTGCAGAGGTTAATGCGTACCAATGTGCTCAAAGGAAGGACAACTGGTGAGGCGGAAACAGGGTCATGGGGACTTTTTGATGTGCACGGGGAGTGAAGGCCAGCTCCTGTTGTCTAATCCAACAGAAGAACCACTGTTACAAAAAATGCTAAAAAAGAAGGATAAAAAAAAAGAGAGAGGTTAATACCCATTCTGATACAAATGTATATTCAGCATATTTGGTGGTTGGTTTTATGTTATGGCTAACCTTTGTGTACTGTCCATGTCAGCCTCATAGGATGTCCTCTTGTTAGGCTTGTATTGAAAAAATCATTCAGATTTTTCCAAAATCTGAAGGAAAATTATGACCGATGCAGAAAATTTCATTAATCCGCCAAAGTGGCTTATTTCCTCTTAATGCAATAAAAAAAAGTCACAACTGAACCATGTTCTCTTGTATAAAAGCAAATCATATGCACTAGATATAATCTCAAATTATGTTATATTTGATCGTTTTAATTGTTGGTTAGTACAAATATAAGTCATATATATTTCCTAAAATAAATGACCTGGAATAATTTAAATAATAATAATAAAAAAAGTAAATATAAATACAATAAACCAACTGTTACATGTGCTGCTCATACTTTAAAAGCAGTATTTAACTTCCATAAACAGCATCAGCAAACAGTCACGTTGACTCTGAGTGGGTGGTTTGGATTTGGTATGACGGATGAAAAGCAACAGAAAACAATGATTGAGAATTAGCAGCAAGTCAGCTGAATTCTTGTAGAAAGTAGTACGATATAAAAGCTAAACCAAAGTCACCACAAATTGTTTTAGTAACACAGTTTGATTGAAATTAAAATAATGTTTAATTATAATTGCATGATGGGGAAACCATTTTTTTTTTTTTATTGATATAATGCAAACTTTTGAAATGCTCAATGGAAAAAATTCAATGGTTTGGATTGTTGAAGAAAGTTGGAGAACCAGGAAACCCTAACACCAGACCATTTGCTGTGACACTATAAATTTGACCATATAAGCCCTTTTATTACATTTTTTTGACAAATCAGGTGAACCCCCTTGATTTTTCCTCAAGAAATCAAATGACATTTCTGAATAGTATATTGTATAGTATAGGGACTAGGGTTGTGCATGTATGCTTAAAGAATGTCACACATCTTAAATTTTATACTCACACCGAACATAATGCTGCATATGTATGCCATTAACCATTGCCAGCTGGGAATAGGCTCCAACAGGGTTTTAGGGTTTTGGCGGTGCAATGTATAATGTCTTTATGGCACCAAAAAGGGACAATATATATATATTCATTTGTTTGTATGTCTGTTTTTTGAACCTTCCTTCCTAGATTGTTTTATTTTAGACAAATTGCCATGCTGTAAAAGAGGGCTGAGTGATTTGACAGGTATTCTCCTGTCAGCTGTGATTATAATGCGTCATATCGACACAGCTACCCAAAAAATGTGTTTGTGTTCCGGCGATCCTGGCCCGTGAATGTATATTTCTGCATCTCCACTGTTTGTGTCCTGGTACTGGTATCTCGATGTGGACGTAAAAATTAATGCAGACTTAAAAATGACTTAAAAAGGGTATCTTCTACAACAAGAAGTGAAGTATGTGTGTGTCAGCAGCACTGATTTCATTTGGACATATGGGTGCAGTATCGGATGTCGCTCATGAATCCCGCAGCCTGTGTAATCAATATCAAGCTTAAGATGAGGAGCCCTCCCTCTGAGAGAGTCAATATGGAAGTAACGCCGTGTCATGTGTGTCCTCGACAGCTGCACTCACTCAAACACAGACATGCCATTTTTGAAAACCACATCAGTTTTACCTTTTCACTCACATGAAATTATGCACTCAAAACACTTTGACGCATGAGAATGATGATTGAGCAACACCCTTCATTTAACTGCTCCTCTGAACCTCCCCCCTGCAGCAAGGCGGTAAAGCATGAAATCCTTGTCTGTCCACTTCATCTTCACCCCCACCTCCTGCCTCTTTCCCACAAAGCCCATCATCTGTCACTCATCCTCTATTCTTCTCTCCCTAGTTTAACTCTTGCCTACTTTTCTCCCATCCACCCTCCTCTTATACTTTTATCCATCCTGATCAAAAAGATCTTTGCTCGACATGAAAAAGGCAAGATTCTGAAGGGTTATATCCCTCATTTCCCAAGAGGGAGCCAATAAAGACACATAACTCCCAAACTGGAGAAAAAGAATCTTTCAATTTCCCCCCTTCTGTATCGCTTTTTTCCTCTCTCACTTCCCCTGATTCTTGATCCCTTTTCCTCTTTTCTGGCTTTCATCATGTCATTCTGTGTCTTCTGCATTGTTACGTACTTTGATATGGTTAATCTACCTCCCCTGCTTTGAATTACTCATTAAATGTTAATGGGTGAAAGGAACAGCTTCTTAAAATCAAAAGAATTGTCTGTGTACAGTGGATAAAGTAATTAGATTAATGCACGTTTAGACTTATTTCCCAGGTTCTTAAATCATTTACGCTCACAAAAATATGGCCATTCCTGTTGAGGAAGTACAAATGACTCTGAAAATTCTCTTTTCATGCACATTCTTACATACATGTGTTTTGGTGGGGCTCAGAAGGGAATAGCTCATTTTCATTAATTCCCCTATGGATTTGTGAGCCTTGTTTGCATAAAAACAGGAGGGGCTGGAGATGTATGCCGAACCACTGATGTGTCTGCTTGTATTTATTTTCTCTGAAAACGACCCATACATAGGTTTCAGCCAGGAGAGAGACAGTCTCATGGGATTAGTGAAACATCATCAGTCATTCAGTCCCAATTAAGTGGTAGCTGCTCCCAGAATTGAGAGGCTGATAGTGTTGATGTGCAGCGTGTATATTAATATTTAACTACTGCTGATGTGAAACATCTACAAGTAGAATGTATAGGATTTATAGCAGACACAGAAGATAATACTCAGAAAAGATGTTTCAATTCATATAAAACAAAAAAAGAAGGTTGGCGTTTGGGACTCCAACCTGATTGTCAGATGCCACTAAATTCTGTGTAGTTTCTTTTAGGGCTCGCCAAAGCGAATCACCTGTTTCCATCTTATCCTGTCTTCTGCATCTTCATCATATCACACCAACCAACTGCATTTCCTTTCTCCCCACATCCAGTAACTTGCCCGTTTTCTCCTGCCTCGCGGCTCCATCTCCAGCATCCTTCTACCAATAGATCCACTATCCCTCCTTTTCCGGTGTCCCAACCATCTCAATCCATCCTCTCTTACTTTGTCTCCAAGACGTCGGTTGCGAGCTATGTGCCCGCTGTTCATGTTTTATTGACACTGTGTGACCAAACCGCATGGCCCCGCCTAATGGTGACCCCCCATGACCTTGGTGCCAACCTGCTTAGTCGGTGTATATAAGGGGCTAGCCTAGTGGGCTATCTCTCAGATGTTCTCGTTCCTCATCCTCTCCATCTTTGTCACTCCCAAAGACCATCTTAACATCTTAAATTCTGCCACCTCCAGCCTGCTTCCTGTCTTTCTGGGCAGTGCCAATGTCTCTAGAACATAGAGCAGAGCTTCTCTCACTACTATCTTGTAAACCTTTCCCTTTACTAGAGAGGAGATTTTTAGTTTTTAAGTAAAAAAATAACGAGAAAAATACTAGAAAACCCAATTTGTGCTGGTTTGGACAGGCCATATGCCTGATCACACGTGAATGTGAAAAAACTGACCCAAAATGATAAATAAGCAAGGTGAAGAAACCCAATAAGGCAGATAAAACCAAACTTCATCATCTGTGACCTCAGTGTTCTGTTTGTAGCTCAGTCACAACTTATAAATGTGTCCATTGTTTTTCACATATCCATTCAATCATCTCATGTAAAGTAGAGGGTCGCCTCAGTTTCTCTGTACAAAGTCAAGGTGAGCAAATACTCACAAAACTAAGCAACCCTTATGCTATTTCTTCCACTCTGCATCTCCAGTCTTGTTTCTTTGAGGGTGGAGCTGGGGTCTCAGTTTCAAGAGTTCCTTTGATTATTGGAGAGATCTGCATGTATTTTCCGGTGGGGTAATGTTTTGCCCTGGTGGAGATTTCCACTCTCTGAGAGCTTTTTCTAGTTTTTATTTGAATTTAAATTCTGCAAAACACATAACATCGCCAAAACCTACCCAAAAATAAGATTTCACGCAAATCCGTTCAGTGCTTTATAATAGTTCAGAAATATAATGTAGTATAAAACTGAAATACTGAAGTACAGCAGAAGTACTTAAAACTTTTACTTGGTAAGGTAGTAATTGAGTACACAGTATATGCTTAATTACTATCCACCACCATGATCCAATGACATACCAACCGTGAGTGTTGATAGTATTGTAGGTGTTGGTATTACTTCCTTGGTTTCAGTAAAAAGGGATTAAAATCTCATCATAAGACTAAATCTGATTAAATAAGCCGTTAATGATCCACATTATGCTTTTGCAGTAGCATCAAAGTGTTCCGCATACATAATACTGCAGTTGAGCATCCAAACATGTAATGTTTCATTGTGTAACTCAGCTCACAAAGAGTAATGCAGATTCTTGCTTTATCGCTCCACCAATGTTCAATAGGGAAATTAAGATTTGCTTAAAAGAGGTGTCTAAAGTGATGATTTATTGCTCTGAGGAAGGAGAGTCAGAGAGAGAAGTGATAGGTGAGGAAAACAGATGACGGAGGGTCTACCCCAGCCTCTCCCTGGGTCACTTTTATTGTCAGTCCTGCAACCTCCCCTTCACCACCTGACTGGTCTTCTACACTGATCAATGAAAACCTGGTCTGGGACACGCCCATCAGTGGTTCTGTGGTGTCTGAGCCGCCAGAGGTTCCCTTCATGTAATCTGAAATTCTGGAGAGGAAGAGAGACAGCTGCGACCCATTGGTGTTTGGTCACACACACACACGCACGCACGCACGCACACACACACATGCTCATTATATCATTTTATGTTACACTGACAATATCAAGTTCTTGCTCCTAACTTCGAGTAATTTTATTTAAAGGCTCAGTCCATTTAAAATACAAAAATATGTTTGTTTGTTTGTTGTTTTCTTCAAATTGCTCTCACTGTATCTAGCAATGGATGATTTATTATTATTAATAATAACAATAATAATCTTCCTTTATGTATCGTATGTATGGTACACAGTACATGCATACAGTACAACGCCATGAAGTTCATCTATGAATTTAACCCTTGCCTGTTGGAGCAGTGGGCGGCCCCTGTGAAGGGCTGAGGTTTTCAGGGTCTTGCTCAAGGACCCACGGCATGTTGCGTCAGGGGCTGGGCTTGAATCCTCTTGAGGGAGTCGTCCCTCAACAATTTTCCCAGTGGAGGGACGACTTTGTGGCTTTACCCACTGAGCTAAAGCTGCCCCAAAATGCAAATTAATGCAAATTCTACTCTAAAGAAATGAAATTATTGGAATATTTCTTAATTTTTAAGGTAGTAATTGTTGAAAAACCAAGACAGAATAGGCCAAAACTATTCACATTTTTCAAATTTTGGTCACATTTGGTTTTAAAAAGGCCCAAAACCTGTTTCTTATGTGTGCTTGAGTCCTTCAAGGTAGAGATTTATTCATGGTTTTGCCGTTAATTATCACTATTTGGATTGGATAAGACTTGATATTAGGATTTGAATTTGCAGATGTGAATTTGTTTAGAAAGGACTGAACTTGTTTCTGATGCACAGAAGGCCAGAACATGCATTGGAAACAAACTCTTTTGCATTTTGTACATTAGATGTCCCTTTCACTCCTTACACACACAAAAGCGAGAGAGAGAGAGGAAAAAGAGAGAGAGAGAGACCGACAGAGAGTTTCAGCATATAGAGCAACCAAAATCTTCACTACATATCCCTGTGTTATGATAATCCAGCACACTAGTCTACTCCGACCACAAAAGTCAAAGTAAAAAAATCTCAGAAGCATAATACATATTTTAAGGTTACCAGAAAATGGCCATTGAATTGAAGAACAGGTCAAAAACATAACGTGACAAAATAAGCAGTTTACAAATCCACCCAATCATTAAAATTCTATTTAAAGTCCCAAGTGTGTTTCAAAGTTGTGCGATATGTGTGTTGTTGTTCAGAAGTCATTCTCCACACACCCAGTAGCTCTTCAGTCCCAGGCCTGAAATATATCCATGATACATCTTTCCAAATACCTTAGACTAAAGAGTTCAGGTCACTCAATGGGAGTCTGAGCTAAATTTTGCTTCCCGGTTCTTCTGGCTCCACTGGTTCAACTGGGGCCCTCTTCTACTCGACTAAAAGTTCAATGTTCCTCCTGCTGTCTG